>JAEOAD010000026.1:8397500-8702500 GCA_036365145.1 Orientallactaga sibirica
ACTTGGAACTCCATCTGTAGTCCCAGGCTGGCCTCAAACTCAGCAATTCCACCTCGGCCTCCTGGGCACTGGGATTAAAGACAAGCGCCACACACCCAGCACTGGTATTTCTTAATAGTGCTACCTTTCATTCTTGGAAAATACTCCAGTGAAGATGACAAATTACAGTCAGCCTAGCTTAAGAATTCTGGAAGTTATAAAAATCACGAGACTAGGGCTGGAGAGATGGCTTAGTGGTTAAGGCACTTGGCTGCTAAGCCTAAGAACGCCCATTCGATTCTCCAGGTCCCACATATTCCACAGATGGGCCCTGTCATAAATTCCTATGTAACTTGTGGTTCTCTGCTATTGGGACTCCCCAGTAGAAAAATTCTTCCAGGGGCTGGAGAGATTGCTTAATGGTTAAGGCACTTGCCTGTAAAGCCTAAGGACCTAGGTTCTATTTCCCAGTACCCACATAGAGGCATCTGGAGTTCATTTGCAGTAGCTAGAGGTCCTGGCGCACCCAATCTCTGTCTATTTCTCTCTTCTGCCTCAAATAAATAAAATATAACAAAAAAAATTTTTAAGAAAAATTCTTTACCGCATCTACACTAATGTTTTTCACTTTATAATACTGTTAAGATGGAAGTAATATTTTTTTTCAGTATTATTTCTTGATTTACCAAACAACCTTCACATAATGTTGCAACCTTAGAATTACCAGTGTCAGGAATAGAGGACATGGCTCAGTGGCTAAAGGTGCTTGCTTGCAAAACTCGTTGACCTGGGTTTGATTCCCCAGGACTCACTGGAGTTCATTTGCTGTGGCAAGAGGTCCTGGTGTGCCCATACTCTCTCTCTTAAATAATAAAAAAAAATTTTTAATAAGCACAGCCACAGATTGGGTGGTATATACAAACACACACACACAGTCTAAAGAATTACTGGGGTCAAAAACCAAAACGGAGAATCAGGGGTTCAAGGTCATTCTCAGCATCACAGCAAGTTGAAAGCCAGCCTGGGCTCTATATGAGACCCTGTCTCAAAAACGCCTCAAAACTTACTGTATTAACTGAAATCCTGAGGTATGTGTATTATCAACTCATGTGAGCTTCACTCACATGATAAAAGTTAGCTTTTTACAAATCTATAGTGTTCACTTTGTTTTTCTTTTCCAGATGTTGGGCGAGAAGCATCTCTACCACACTTTCTCCTTGTTTGAGGAAGAAAGTCAGAGGATTCCAGAATTACTTACATCAACAGCTGGACTGAATTTGTCCTAAGTGCTCAGATTCCCTCAGGAAACGCTCAACAGCAATGCTATATTTTAGCACAGGAGAGAACAAGAGACAAAAAGCGAAGGAGAAAAGACTTCAGACTTACCTCAGACATATGAAGAAACTTTTAAGCGCTCAGACGGTCCCGGCAGGTTCAGGTCACATCCCTGAGAAAAAGGAAAGAGAAAAAGGAAAGAACCATTGACATGTTACAAGCAGATTCTGCTCAACTACCCATCAAACAATGCCTTGTGGATGTTAATTTTTGTTGTTTTGAGACAGTCTCACGTATTCCAGGCTGGCGTGGGAATACAGAGCTGAGGATGCCTGCCTCCACATCCTGAATGCTGAGATAAGAAGCCAGTGCCATCCCATCAGGTTTACGTGGTGCTGAGTATCGAACCCAGGAGTTTGTGCATGCTAGGCAAGCCTCCACACAAGTCCTGGCATTCGTATGCATTTGTATGTATCTTCCATGTAGACAGAAAACTGAATTCCTTTCTCCCACATCTGTCCCTCCAATATATCCGACCTCAGTAAACAAAATCACCACCAACTGATTCTCTGGGAAAATTAATTAGGATCCAAAGTGTCTTCAGGAAGGCACAGAGTTAACAAAAAAATAATAATAATAAAGATATTACATATGGAAAGGAGACCAACAAATTGACCCTTTTAAATCTTTTTTTAAAACATTTTTTATTCTTATTTATTTATTTGAGAGAGAGATACAGAAATAGGCAGGTAGAGAGAGAGAGAGAGAATGGGCCTCCAGTCACTGCACTGGCTTAGTGGTTAAGGATTTGATTCTCCAGGACCCACTTAAGCCAGATGCACAAGGGGGCGCATGCATCTGGAGTTTGTTTGCAATGGCTAAAGGCCCTGGCACACCCATTCTCTCTCTCTCTCTCTCTGCCTCTTTCTCTCAAATAAATTATATTAAAAATAAAATAAGGGCTGGAGAGATGGCTTAAAGGCTAAGGCGCCTGCCTGCTAAGCCTAAGAATGCTGGTTCCAATGTCCAGCGGTTCCAATCTCCAGGTCCCACGTTTAGCCAGATGCAAAGTGAGGCAAGGGCACAATGCTGCACTTGCCCACAAGGGGGCGCACACATCTGGATTTCGTTCACAGCAGCTGAGAGACTGCTGGTGCGCCCATTTCTGTCTCCCTCTCTGTCTATCTCTCTCTGTCTCTCTCTCCAAAAATAAATAAAAAATAATAAATTAAAAAACATATTTAAAAATAAAATAAAATAAAATAAAATAAAATAAAATAAAATAAAATAAAATACAATAAACCCAAGGGTTGGGATTAAAGGCGTGCACCACCACACCCGGCTCTAAATTGACTTTTAGAATGCTTAAAAAACGCTCAAAGGTTTTAGTACCTGTGGGACTCCAAAACAGGAGCAGAACTAAAACTACAAAACTCATTTACAAATTACTTTATCTAGTTACTATTCTGAGAGGGTCTCCTTCTGTGAAATCTTCCCACCTCAGCCTTCCTAACACTGGAATTACAGGCATGCACAACTGTTCTGTGGCCTGGTTTAATGACATCAAATTATTAAAAAGATTTACTAACTTTTCCCATTTTCTTCAGTGACACAAATGTAGTGTAACACATTACAGAACACAGTGAAGGAGTTAAAAGAATCCCAGGATGACCCATTAAATATTTCCTGTATAATTTCTCAAAACCCAGTAAAACAGCAAGCATACGAGACTACTCATGATTATGAAACTAACAAGTCTTCCATGACCAGGAATATGGCAACTGCAGGGTAGCGATGGGCACGGAGGGACCACAGCACGCCTCGTCCCAGGGTGAGGGGGCCCGTGGGGGTTGAGCAATGAAAGGGGCTGCAGTTGAGATTGGGGAACAGGCTGCAGGAGGTAGACTGGGTTAGGGGGTCCACCAGAGGAAGGAAGGCAGCCCTGGGAGGGGAGATGGGGGGTGGAGGGCTAGGTGAGAGACCAGGGGGGGGTGGGTGGGGGCTGGAGGGCTGGGGAGGGGATGGGGGGCTGGGTGAGGGGAGACCAGGAGGGAGCTGGGTGAGGGGAGACCAGGGAGGGGGTGCTGGGTGAGGGGAGACCAGGGAGGGGATGCTGGGTGAGGGGAGACCAGGGAGGGGGTGCTGGGTGAGGGGAGACCAGGGAGGGGGTGCTGGGTGAAGGGAGACCAGGAGGGGATGCTGGGTGAGGGGAGACCAGGAGGGGGTGCTGGGTGAGGGGAGACCAGGAGGGGGTGCTGGGTGAAGGGAGACCAGGGAGGGGATGCTGGGTGAGGGGAGACCAGGGAGGGGAGCTGGGTGAGGGGAGACCAGGGAGGGGATGCTGGGTGAGGGGAGACCAGGGAGGGGGTGCTGGGTGAAGGGAGACCAGGGAGGGGGCTGGGTAAGGGGGAGTCTGGGTGAGGGAGGAGCTGGGTGGGGGTGCTGGATGAGGGGAGACCAGGGAGGGGGTTTGGGTGAGGGGGGCTGGGTGAAGGGAGACCAGCGATGGGGTGCTGGGTGAGGGGAGACCAGGGAGGGAGTGCTGGGGGGGGGCTGGGTGAAGGGAGACGGGGGAGGGGTTGGGGGAGGGGAGAAAGGGGAGGGTGGATGAGGGGAGATCAGAGAAAGGGGGCTGGGTGAGGGATACGCGGCGAGGGTAGCCACCGCGCCCAAGAGCCAGGTCCCCGCGAGTTCGCGTCCAGCTGCCCCTCGGGAGGTCGCGGAACTTGGGCCAGCCCACGGCGGGTGGCTCGGGGCGTGCGGGGCTCGGGCGGAGGAAGCCCGCTCGGCTCGTCGCGCCGCGTGGAGAAGGCTCGCGCCGCACCACGCCCCGGCCTTACCTTCCCCGCAGAGCTGCCGGGGGCCGCGGCCGCCCCGGAGGCCCTGCAAGGAGCGGGCGCGCGACCCTTCCCCGGGGCCGCCACGCCGGGGCTTCCACACACGCGCCCAGCGCGACCTGGGATTGGCTGCCAGGTGTCGGCCAGCTCCAGGCGCCGCGATCTGATTGGTCCGGTTGTCCCGAGTCTCTGGCGCCCCTGGTGGTCACTTTGAGCGACCCCGTCCGCTTGAAGATGTGAAAACCTGAGCCAGACGCTAAAGGTCAAAACCGCATGCTTGAACTACGAAGTGAGACCCAGTTAAAAAAGAAAGAAAGGAAAAAGAAAAGAAAGAAAAGGAAAATGCTGGAGAGATGGCTCGGCGGTTAAGGCGCTTTCCTGCGAAGCCTAAGGACGTGGGTTCGATTCTCCAGTACCCATGTAAAGCCCAATGCACAAAGTGGTGCATGCATCTGGAGTTCATTTGTAATGGCTGGAGGCCCTAGCACACTTTGTCTCTGCTTGAAAAATAATTAAGTTAATTTAAAAAAATCCTAAGGCTGGGCTGGAGAGATGGCTTAGTGGTTAAGGTGTTCACCTGCAAATGCAAAGGATCCTGGTTTGACTCTCCAGGACCCACATAAGCCAGCTGCATCTGGAGTTCCATTTGCAGTGGCTGGAGGCCGTGGCATGCCCATTCTCCCCCCCCCCGTCTCTGTCTCTCAAATAAATAAATAAATAAATAAAATATATATATTTTTTAAATCCTGAACCTTAGGGTCAGGGATTGTTACCACTACACTATACCATAGTTTGTCAATTTGTAGTCCAATTATAGTCCTCAGGTGTCGTCCTTTTTTGCATATAAGCACTAGCTGATTGTATCATGCTTAAGGAATTTGAGCGAACAAATGATTTTGAGTCCCATCCTCTCTGATCTGAGCTGTTTCTTGAATACAGCTCAGCCACCACCTGATTCTGTACAACCTCCAGTGAACTATGAACAAATGTTACTTTTCTCCTGGAGAATCGAACCAGGGTCCCTTTGCATTGCAGGCAAGTCCCTTAACCACTAAGCAATCTCTCCAGCCCCTTGAAATTCTTTTGTAAAGATTTAATTTTTAAATTTTAAATTAATAAAATTAAGTTTTTAAAAATTTTTGAGAGACATGAGGTGCATTAAGTTCTGGGCTGACCTGGAACTTGCTATGTAACTGGTTCCAATCTCCAGCGGTTCCAATCTCCAGCGGTTCCAATCCAGGTCCCATGTTTAGCCAGATGCAAAGTGACGCAAGGGGGCAATGCTGCACTTGCCCACAAGGGGGCGCACCCATCTGGATTTTGTTCACAGCAGCTGAGAGACTGCTGGTGCGCCCATTCTCTTGTCTCCCTCTCCCTCTCTGTCTGTCTCTCTCTCTGTGTATCTCTCCAAAAATAAGTTACTTGTAAGGAAATATACAATTAGGGCTGGAGAGATGGCTTAGTGGTTAAGGCATTTGCCTGCAAAGCCAAAGGATCCCAGTTCAATTCTCCAGGACCCACGTAAGCCAGATGCACAAGGGAGAGCATGCATCTGGAGTTTGTTTGCAGTGGCTGGAGGCCCTGGCGCACCCATTCTCTCCCTCTCTCTGCCTCTATCTTTCTCCCAAATAAATAAATAAAAATTAAATTTTAAAAAAAAGTTGAAAAAATATACAACCAATGTGAGGAATATAAGAGGCACATGTTGTCTATTCTGCCAAAAGGTTAAAGAGAAACTTAGTTTGAAAGAATGTCATTCCATGGGAAGCCGTCTTCTACGTTGGCAGTCCTTTAACCTTGGGCCAACAATCCTTGATAACTAAGGAGCCTTGAAACCAAAAAGAGTAAAACAATTCTTGAAGCCCAAGCTTCTAGCTCTGTACTTAGTAAAAAGTCACTGAGTGTCCCTTTCTTTAGCTTTCCCCTAGAAACCATGCTGTTATATTTTAGCCAATCACATAAGAATATGAGGCTGAGGGCTGGAAAGATAACTCAGCACTTAAAAGTACTTACTTTAGCTGAGTGTGGTGGCGCGCGCCTTTAATCCCAGCACTTGGGAGGCAGAGGTAGGAAGATCACCGTAAGTTCAAGGCCACCCTGAGACTACAGAGTGAATTCCAGGTCAGCCTGAGCTAGAGTGAGACCCTACCTCAAAAAACATTTTAAAAGGGCTGGAGAGATGGCTTAGCGGTTAAGGCGCCTGCCTCCTAAGCCTAAGAACACCAGTTCCAATCTCCAGGTCCCACGTTTAGCCAGATGCAAAGTGATGCAAGGGTGCAATGCCGCACTTGCCCACAAGGGGGCACACGCATCTGGATTTAGTTTGCAGTGGCTGAGAGGCTGCTGGTGCGCCCATCTCTATCTGTCTTCCTCTCCCTATCTCTCTGTGTCTCTCTCCAAAATAAAAATAAAATATAAAAAAAGACATTAAAAAAAAGTACTTACTTTACAAAGCCTGATGGCCTGGATTCTATTCCCCAGCACCCATGTAAGGTCAGATTCATGTGCTGGGAGTTCCTTTGAAATAGCAAGAATCTCTCTCATCAGACGTGGTGGCGCACTCCTTTAATCCCAGTACTCGGGAGGCAGAGGTAGGAGGATCGCTGTAAGTTAGAGGCCACCCTGAGACTACATAGTTAATTCCAGGTCAGCCTGGGCCAGAGTGAGACCCTACTTCGAAAAACCAAAAAAAAAAAAAAAAAAAAAAATCTCTCTCTGTCCTCACCCTTTCTGCAAATAAATTAATAAAAAATTGTGGGGGCTGAAGAGATGGCTTAGCAGTTAATGCCTGCAAAGCCAAAGAACCCAGGTTTGATTCCCGAGGACCCATGTAAGCCAGATGTACATGGTGGCATATTGTCCATTTGGCATTCATTTGCAGCAGCTGGAGACCCTGCCGTGCCCATTCTTTCTCACAGACAGAAAGATGAAATGAATTATAACTAAACAGAAGATTCATTACTTTGAATAATACAGTTTTTTTAAAAAAATTATTCATTTATTTGAGAGAGACAGACAAAGAGAGCAAGAAGGAGAGAAAGAGAGAGAGAGAGAGAGAGAGAGAGAATGGGTACATCAGGGCCTCCAACCACTGCAAACGAACTCCAGATGCGTGCGCCACCTTGTGCATCTGGCTTATGTGGGTACTGGGGAATTGAGCCTTGAACCAGGGTCCTTTGGCTTCACAGGCAAGCGCTTAACCTCTAAGCCATTTCTCCAACCCTAATTTGGTCTTTTAATCAGTTAATTTATTGTATATCATTTTACAAAAATTGTAGTAAAGTACTGACATTTGATAGTTTGCATATATATATTTATTTATTTGAGAGACAGAGAATGGGCACACCGGGGCCTCTAACAACTGCAAATGAACTCCAGATGCATGTGCCACCTTGTGCATCTGGCTTACATGGGTCCTGGAGAATTGAACCTTGGTCCTCTGCTTTGCAGGCAAGTGCCTTAAGCATTAAGCCATCTCTCCAACCCTGCAATATACAATCTTTAATGTGGGGATTATTTCAGGAAGTCATTTCCAGGGCAAATGATCATTCAGGTCACTAGATTCCAAAGGCAAAACAAAACCCATCTTCCAAACAGCATATAGCCCATTTCCATAGGCACCCCCAACATGAAAGTAACACACACACACACACACACACACACACACACACACACACACACAGGGTCTCCAGGAAATGTTTGGGAGTATTAGGTCACATGACTCGTTCTAGCCAATAAACGTGACCCATGCAAATTCCAGTAAGGCTCCTTTAAAAAAATTTTTTTGGAGAGAGACAGAGAGAGGGAGAGAAAGATAGATAGAGATGGGTGCACCAGCAGACTCTCAGCTGCTGCGAACAAAATCCAGATGCATGCACCCCCTTGTGGTCAAGTGCGGCATTGCACCCTTGTGTCACTGCATCTGGCTAAACGTGGGACCTGGAGATTGGAACCAGCATTCTTAGACTTAGGAGGCAGGCACCTTAACCGCTAAGCCATTTCTCCAGCCCTCCTTTAAAAAAATTTTTAAAAATATTTTTACTTATTTATTTGAGACAGAGAGGCAGATAGATGGAAGATAGATAGATGATACATAGATAGAGAGAATGGGCACACCAGGGCCTCCAGCTACTGCAAATGAACTCCACACGCATGTGCCACCATGTGCATCTGGCTTATGTGCGTCCTAGGGAATTGAACCCAGGTCCTTTGGCTTTGCAGGCAAGCACTTTAACCGCTAAGCCATCTGCCCAGCCCCAGGCTCCTTTTTTCTACTGGAACCAGACTTTCCGGTGATTTCTAGTCCATGGTCTGAGATGGTGGCACTGCAAGATGGCAGTCTCTGTCCTCTTGGATCCCTGAGGGCCCAGATGGAGGAGATCACCCACTGACAAAGACAAAACATGTAGCACGAAAGAGAAATAGGCTCCTGTTGATTTTGGCCATCGAGACTGGGTTGCTTGGTTTTACAGAGCACAGCTTATCTGATACACAGAAGGAAGACCTCGGGGAGAGAACAGGTCTTCGTGTCCCTACTGGACACACAATTTAGTCCTGAGATCAAAAGAGTCAGAAGTCAAGGGCTGGAGAGATGGCTTAGCGGTTAAGGCACCTGCCTGTGAAGCCTATGAACACTCATCTGAATCTCCAGGTCCCACATTTGGCCAGATGCAAAAGTGACGCAAGCATGCAATGCCATGCTTGCCCACAAGGGGTTGGACGCATCTGGAGTTCATCCACAGTGGCCGAGAAGCCCTAGTGCACCCATTCTCTCTCTGCCTCTCCCTCTCTCTCTCTCCCTCTCTGCCTCTCACTTCTGAGATCATCCAACCAAGAGGAAAAGTCTCATATCTATCCAAAGTGACACTCATTTCCTGTGACAGTCCCCTTAGTCTCTTGAAATAAATGGACAATAGACCCCACTTCATACAAGCTTTCAGAACAAATCTTCGAGGTTCTTACTGTAACTTTAGTGGACCTGACTGATAGGTCACAGTGTGTATGTGTAACAGCATGCCCTGCAGTGTGTAAGGCAGCGGTGCTGGAGGTATGAAGGGAGAAGGTATGAATGAATACATAAAAGGAGGTTCCTTGGGAACCAGATGCTCATTGGCATTTCCTCACCCTGGCAGAATCACCTGCTCAAACAGCATGAGAAAAAGTGACCCGGGTGCCAGGATTTTCCAAAGTGGCAGGAAAGGCTCAGAGAGATGTTCTACCAGCAGGGTGCGGACATGGTCAGGTTCATATGCCAGTTCTCATGAGACCTTGGATGGAGGCTCATTTACATGTTGTTCAGGGATCTCACGCTCATGGGAACCCTGCCTTTCATCTGTCTCCTTGCTGGGTACTCCTGACCACCCAGGCTCGAGAAAACCCCAGATTCCCATAGAACCCCCAAAGCAGAAAGTCGAGGTGTTTTCTTGGCTTGTCATTTTATTTTTTAATATCTTACTTAATTAATTTATTTATTTGAGAGAGAGACACACACACAGAGAGAGAAAGAATGGGTGTGCCAGGGCCTCCAGTCACTGCAAATGATCTCCAGATGCATGCACCACCTTGTGCATCCGGCTTATGTGGACACAGGGGAATCGAGCCCAGGTCCTTAGGCTTTGCAGGCAAGAGCCTTAACCGCTAAGCCATCTCTCCAGCCCTGGCATTGTATGTTTAAAGATGTAGGTTCAAGTCACTAAAAACTTCTTGTCAAGCTGGGGAGGCTGCAAGTTTCTATGACAAGCCCCATGCCACAGAGAACAAAATGGGGACTTGACTTCCTGCAGCTGGGAGCCTTGGACGGAAATGGGACTATGAAAGTCAGCCACCCTTGCTGTCCCTACTCAAGGTGGAGGAGGAGACTCACTCATGCCTGGCATTGCCCAGTGACCAAGCAACCCCTGCTGTCCCAATGAAGCCTTAGAGATCAGTGGTTAGTGGCGGGGGGGGGCAGTTGAATGATGCTGGTCCAAGTGGTGGAAGGCCTCCCGGCAAGGGAAAGATGCTGAGACTTGGAGAAGTGTTTCAGGGACACTATCCCTGCAACTGCCTCTCAACTGGCCTCCCTGCCTCTGTGACCCTCAGTGTAAGTTCGGCACAGCAGCTGGGGAGACCCTGTCAACCCCCAGGGCAGACAGTGTTTGCCTCCCTCAGACACTCTGCGGCTTACACGTTCCCTGCAGGGGAGGCAGTGTCCACTGTGGTGTGCAAAGTCCTGAATGACCAGAACCCACTCCCTCTCTGACAGCCCCAGCCTCTCACACCATTCCAAAACACCGCCCTTCCTGCTGTCTATCAACACTCGCCACCCCTGCATTTTCTCCTCTACCTGCTCCCCTCTACCTGGAATGTTGTCAAATGTCATGCTCATCTTGGCTCAGCTGTCCTCAGAGCAGAATCCCCCCTCCACCACTACCATTCCTGTCCCCATTCATTGCTCTCCTCCAGCAGGAGAGTCAGGATCTACGGGGCTGCTTACACCCTCCCTCCTGTGAAAGCTCAGGGGCCCAGCTGCAAGCCATGGCCTCTGCCACAAACAGGATATGGCCCTTGCCACCTAAATGAGAGACAGCAGTGTCACCTGACTGATAGAGGTGGAGGGGAAGATGACAGGGGGAGAGGAGGAAGAATGGGTTTAAGGAGAGATGAATTAATGGATAAATGGAATAGATGGATGGATGGATGGATGGATGGATGGATGGATGGATGGACAGATGGACAAGGTGGATGAATGGGTGATGGGTGGGTGGATGGGTGGATGAATGGACATATGAATGGATGGAATGATGAATGCATTGGGCTGATGAAGGGACAGACAGGTGGGTAGATGAATGGATATGGATGGACGGACGGACGGACGGACGGATGGATGGATGGACGGACGGACAGATAGGTTGACAGGCAGCTAGATGGGCAGATGGAGACACAATGGCCTCAGACCCAAGCTCATTGCAGCAGGTGTGTGAATGGATTGGACCAGGGCGGGGTCTTGCAGGTCTCCGTTCCTTTGGCTCCGCCCCCTCAGCCCTGCCCCAGGAATTGATGGAGGCAGAGGAGCGGTGAGGCAGATGGGGAACCCCCGGCTTTATTGAGTCTGTGCGGGGGAAGGGTACACAGGTGGGCCCTGCCCCAGCCCTGCGGCCCCTCTTCTAGCCCGGGCTGTTCCCTGGGCAGGCCAAGGACCTAGGGAGCTGATGCCCCTCAGCTGCTCAGGAAGCAGCCACGCTTGTGCCACTTCTGGTCGCGGATGCGACGCACGGACTGCAGCTGCGGCTGGTTGGCGTCCCACTCGTTCCAGTGGCGGTACTCACCCCGCTCGAACACGTACTGGCGACCACGGTAGCCAGGGAACTCGTAGCCAACCCACCTGCGGGAATCACAAAGGCAGGGTAAGGACGGGTCCCCCAATCCCCTCCCCCCTCCTCCGGCCAGTCCAAGCCCATTAAAACCTACATCTGGAGGGTGGAGAGATGACTGAGCGGTTACGGCATTTGCCTGCAAAGCCAAAGGACCCCGGTTCGATTCTCCAGAACCCACATAAGCCAGATGCACAAGGAGGCGCATGCGTCTGGAGTTCCGTTTGCAGTGGCTGGAGATCCTGGCTCACCCATTTCTCTCTCTCTCTCTCTCTCTCTCTCAACCACCAACAGAGGGCAGGTGAGCCAAAGGGTGCACTTAGCACTGACCTCATACCTACATGGAGGGAGGTGGGAAGTCCGCTCTCACACTGACAGCTACACACATCGCAGGCCCCTTGCTAAGGCAAGTACAGTGAAGTGTGGGGAAGAGTTGTGAAGACGTAGGTGGAACAGGTGTGGGGCAGATTCATTGGCCTGAAACAGTCTTTCTAGAAGTAAAGGCTGCCTAGAAATCTTGGTGACTTATTTTTATATTTACTTTTATTTATTTATTTAAGAGAGAGAGAAAGAATGGGCATGCCATGGCCTCTAGCCTCTAGCCACTGCAGTTGAACTCCAGATGCATGTGCCACCTTGTGCATCTGGCTTACATGGGTCCTGGGGAATTTAACCTGGGTCCTTTGGCTTTGTAGGCAAGCACCTTAACCACTAAGCCACTTCTCCAGCCCCTGCTTAGAAATCTCAGTGATGCAGGAAGTGGGCAATGGGATATTTATATCATGGCTGGCGGGGGCGGGGGGGGGATTTTTCCACACTGGAAATTGAGCCTAAGGCCTCATGCATGCTTTGGTAAATGTTTTCCATTGAGTCACATCCTCAACCCCACCCCTTTTTTTTGTGACAGGATCTCACTATGTAGCCCATGCTTGCTTCAACATCTCTTCCTGTCTCAGCTTTCTGAATAAGTGTTAGGGTCCCAGGCTGTGTTGCTACCTCCCCCAGCTAACGGTTCAGAGTTGCCAGCTTCGCCACCTCCAGCCCTTGATGGAGATGTATCATGCATGTAAGAAGCTGTAGGCAGCCAGGCAAGGTGGCACACGCCTTTCATCCCAGCACTCGGGAGACAGAGGTAGGAGGATCGCTGTAAGTTCAAGGCCACCCTGAGACTACACTGTGAATTCCAGGTCAGTCTGGATTAGAGTGAGACCCTACCTCAGGAAAAGAGAGAGAGCAAGAGAAGAAGCTGTAGGCAGAGACTCTGATGGGGCAGGGAGGAAGGAGGGCCTCTTACGTCCCGTTGATGGCGCGGACGCTGGCCACGCGGTCCTGGAAGCCGTGAGCCCACAGGCTGGGCACGTCATCATCCACAATTTCCATCTTGCGCCCGCTAAAGGCTGGGTTCTCAAACAGGTGCAGCTTGTGGTCTGGGCCATCCTGTGAGAAAAGTCATGGGGTGAGCAGCACTCCCATCCCCGGCACTGGGAGGACTCAGGAGGCACCTTGGGGGGAAGAATAAAGTCACCCCAACCTGCTCCAGGAAGGAGGGGCTCTAGAGACGCAGCACCCCCTGCCCCAAGCTGGCCCACTGGGGACTCTGCAGAGTGAGAAAGGGAAAAGGACCTCACAGATCTTGTTTGACAAGTCATCTAACAGAAAGAGAAACTGAGGCTAGGGAAGTGGCAGGGGAGCTAAGGAGTCATGCCCCAGCCTCCCCCCTCCTCCTCCTATTCTGGATTCCCTTTCCTAGTCCTTTCCCAACTGCCACCTAAGGAGGACTCCTTTAGGGGACAGGGACAAAGGGCTACTTCGGAGTGTGGACAGAGCCGGTGTCCTTTTCTGGTGTTGGCGAAGTACCCGGGGAGAGCTTGAATATTTTCGTTATTTTCTGAAGGTATTTGGGTCTGATTCTTTAATCCCCACGTGACACTGACCCACATGCCTTTGTGTTTTCGAGGTAGGGTCTCACTCTAGCTCAAGCTGACCTGGAATTCACTATGCAGTCTCAGGGTGGCCTCCAATTCACAGTGATCCTCCTACCCCTGCCTCCCGAGTGCTAGGATTAAAGGTGTGTACCACCGCACCTGGATCCACATGCCCCCTTTTTTTTTTTTTTTTTTTTTTTTTTTTTTGGTTTTTCGAGGTAGGGTCTCACTCTAGCTCAGGCTGACCTGGAATTCAGTTTCAGGGTGGCCTCGAACTAGTGATGATCCTCCTACCTCTGCCTCCCTCTGGGATTAAAGGCGTGTGCTACCATGCCTGGCTAGAGTCTGCTGTTATTTGCCCCAAGTCATCATGGAGGTCAGAAATCAGAGGCCCTTGCAGGTGGGGCCAACAGTGGTCAGACTTGGGGACAGCTTGCTTGAGAGGACCACACCCATGTACGTGCCTCTAGGAGCTCCCTTAGCAACGGGGCTGGACTTACAATTTGCAGAGGCCTGAGGGACAGGAGGATGTCACTGCGGCGGCTGCTTGACCAAGCATCCCAGCGAGGGTAGTCTCCCTTCTCCAGGACAAACTGTTCCCCACGGAAGGATCTGCGCTCAAATGCCAGCCACCTGGGTGTGGAAGGAAGGACACCTCCTGTGCTGTGGCTCAGCAGAGACCCAGGAGAGGGAGAGGGGACAAGAGTAGCAGACCTTTGGCCTCAAACTCTCGCCATCCCTAACCCAGTACCAAGCTCTGTGCCTGCAGTTGAGGGAGGACATGCTGGGGACTGTGGTGCCCTAAGCCAGAGGACCTTCCTAGGAAATGCTGAGGATGTACATGACATCAGGAAGGGACAAGTCTTCGTGCAACACCTGACCCAGGGTGAAGGGTCTACAGTGGGGTCATCATCTTCTCTTCCTTTCCCCCTTCCCTCTCTTTTCTTTACCTCTATTCTTTACTCCTTCCCTTCCTATTATTTATCCTTTCTTTCCTTAAAAGAACCACCCAATTCATTTAAAAAAAAATTGGTATTCTTTTTTTAATTTGAGAGAGACACAGAGAGGGAGACATACAGAGAAAGAGAGACAGATAGAGAATGGGCACACCAGCAGCCTCTCAGCCACTGTGAACGAACTCCAGACACATGCGCCCCTTTGTGGGCAAGTGTGGCATTGCGTGCTTGTGTCACTTTTGCATCTGGCTAAATGTGGGATCTGGAGAATGGAACTGGTGTTCTTAGGCTTCACAGGCAGGTGCCTTAACTGCTAAGCCATCTCTCCAGCCCTCATTTTAAAAATCTTTTTATATTTACTTATTAGAGAGAGAAATAATGGGCGTGCCAGGGCCTCTAGCCACTGCAAATGAACTCCAGAAGCATGTGCCACTTTGTGTATCTGGCCTACATGGGTACTGGGGAATCAAACCTGGGTCCTTTGGCTTTGCAGGCAAGCGCCTTAACTGCTAAGCCACCTCTCCAACTCCTAATTCATTTTTTATTCTCTCTTTTTTTCTCTGTGTGTATCAGTCACAGTGTATGTGTGTGGAGGGCAGAGGACAACCTCAGGTGTTGGTAATCACCTTCCACTTTTTTGTTGTTTGTTTTGTTTGTTTGTTTTCCTCGAGGCAGGGTCTCACTCTGGTCCAGGCTGACCTGGAATTCACTACGTAGTCTCAGGGTGGCCTCGAACTCATGCAATCCTCCTACCTCTGCCTCCTGAGTGCTGGGATTAAAGACGTGGCCACTGTGTCCTGCTCTTCCACCTTGTTTGAGACAAGGTCTCTTGTTTGTCAGTACCTACACCAGGCTCTCTGGCCCATGAACTTCTGTAGAGTCTCCTGTCTCCACCTCCTGACTCCCCACAGATGTGCTGTGATTACAGATGTGGGCAACCACATCCAGCTGTAGGTGGATTCTCGGGGACCAAGCTCAGGCCCTCACACTTGCAATAGCAAGCACTTCACCCATGGAGCCATCTCCCTAGCCCATCCAATTCATTTTCACGGAGTCTCTCTAAAATCCATACCAGCCAGGACTCCTGCTTGCCTTGTGGTCAGACATCCACAGGACCCGGAGCCAGGCTGGCCTCAGTTTCATCTGTATGTCTCGTGACACAATCCACATGAGGTTTTAGAGGTTATAATTATTGAGATTAGTTATTATATAATTATTAAATCTAATTATTGAGCAAATCCTATTTCTTTATATGTGACTATGTAAACTGGATATTTAGCCTCTGAATTTATTGCTGGTTTGTTTTCTGGTTTTGTTCCACCCCATTATAACCTGCCACATTGCCTTAGCAATCTGTGAACCTTTTAAAAATTTTATCCGAGTTAGGGTCTCACTCTAGCCTACGTTGATCTGGCCTTCACGCTGTAGTTCCAGGCTGGCCTCGAACTCATGGCGATCCTCCTACCTCTAGCCTCCCCAGTGCTGGGATTAAAGGTGTGCGCCACCACGTCCGGATTTACCTCAGGAATCTAGAGCTATATAATTCAGGGAATCACAGTTCTGCTTTCTCATTTGACAGATGGGGAAAGTGAGGCTGAAAAGGACAGGGAGTGGCTGAAAGCCCTGGGGGGCGGGGGGGGCAGATGTGGAAGGCCAGGCAGTGAACAGCTGGCTGGGGAGGTACTTACGGCCCAGACTCCACTTGGATGGAGCCAACCTTTTCCAACAGGCTGTCTGTGAGGTTAGGGCACTCGGCAGTGAGCTCGCATCGCTTGCCCTGGAAGTTCTCTAGTTCGTACACAGTCACCTGAAAAAGCAATGTCCTGAGTATGCCCTCCTGCCAGGGCTTCCTTGCCCCAGGGGGTGTAATCTGGGACGATTTATCTCCCCATGCCAGGCAGTGACCCCGACACAGATAAATCTGCACCGCCCCCTGGTGGCTGCAGCAGGGAACAACTCTAGGACCTCCGACCAATTAAAGGGGAGTGCAATGTTGTCTGGAGGTCTTTGCCTCCGACCTGTCTGCCCTTTGCTTCCTCCTTCACTGCTACTAAAGCCCAAAACACATCAGAATGCCCCACCCCTATTTTCTCCTTCACCTCCCCCGCTACCACCCCACGCCCACCTCAGATGCTGCCTCCAAAGGCCTGGTTTGGAAGAGCAGGACTAACCCCAGGTCACACCTGCCTCCATTCTATGTTCATAGCATCTCATTTATTTAATCCCGCTTTGGAGCTGGGGGCTGCGGGCGTCACATCCATTTTAAACGGTGGAGCTTTGGAAGCTCAGGTCAAGAAACATGACCAAGATCACACAGGAGAGACAGCTCGAAATCACATCTCCTGAAAGCCTGCTACCCCTGTCCTCTGTGCTCCCCGGAGACAGGCAGGGTCTGGGTGCTAGCAGAGAGGGGAATCTACCCTGAGCGGGCTCCTCCTTGCCCTGCTGGCTGGTAGGGCAAAGCTGCCTGGCTGGGAAGCTGATTGCCCACTCAAGGAGCTACTGTCAGACAGGGGCCCCATGTCCCGTCTGTGCCCACTACCTACCTTGTAGCTCCCCCCAAGGCCTCCGTGGCTCTTGCCGGCTGCAGCCTGCTCCGGTGCTCCGTGCTGTTCTGCCATCTCCCCAGGGGCACTTCTGCCTTCAACCAGAGGAGAACCATGTCACCAGGCCACCGGCACTACCAGGTGCCGATGTGACTTGGAGCTTGAGCAGAAGCCTTGCTCATGACTCATGGCCTGCATTTGCTCACTCAAGTCATGCAACCAACACACCCTCAGCCCCTTCCTAGAGTCAAGTCACTGGGATGAGAATCCCAATTTTAAAGTTTTTGTTTTTTAATTTTGTTTTTTATTTTTGGAGAGAGACACAGAGAGAGAGAGACAAACAGAGAGGGAGAGGGAGACAGAGAATGGGCACGCCAGCAGTCTCTCAGCTGCTGTGAATGAAACCCAGATGTGTGAGCCCCCTTGTGGGCAAGTGCAGCATTATGCCCTTGCGTCACTTTGCATCTGGCTAAATGTGGGACCTGGGGATTGGAACCGGGTTCTTAGGCTTAGCAGGCAGGCGCCTTAACCGCTAAGCCATCTCTCCAGCCCGAGAATCCCAATATCAGAGGAGGTTACAGGGGCCCCAAGAAGCAAGGCTGCTTTCCTAGGCTCACAGCATGAAGGAAGGACTAGGACTTAGCCAGTGACACTTTTCCCCATACCCAAATGCTCCCCCTACAGAGGTCAGCAGCTCTGCAGATGCAGCCAGTCTGCAATCCTGGCCTGAGTCTTCTCCCACAAGGACCCGCTGCCTCACACCCAGCAAGCTGGCTGTGGCTTACTGTAGTGACTTTTCTTCACCAGTGACTCCATGGGCATCTCTCAGTGCCTGGGCACAAACCCCATGACCAGGGGGAACAGCAGACCTGGCTAGCAGGAGGGACAGACACACATCCACACAAAGCAGCCGTGAAAGAGGTCATGTCCTTGGACACAGACACTTATTGTGCACTTACTGTGTACCAGCACTTCAAGAGACATAGACCCAAGAAGCCGGGCATGGTGGCACACACCTTTAATCTCAGCACTTGGGAGGCAGAGGTAGGGGGGTCGCCGTGAGTTCAGGGCCACCCTAAGACTACATAGTGAATTCCAGGTCAGCCTGGGCTAGAGTGAGACCTTACCTCGAAAAACAAAACCAAAAAAATAAAAAGAAAAGAAAAGAAAGGAGAAGAGAAAGAAAAAGAAAAAGAGACTCAGACCAGAGGCTGGGAAGATAGCTCAGTGGGTAAAATGCCAGGCATGGTGGCACATGCCTGCCTACCCAGCGCTGGACAGGCAGAGACAGCAGGATCCCTGGAGCTCAGGGGCAGGCCAGGCTAGGCTAAGTCACGAGCTTCAGGCCAATGAAAAATCCTGTCTCAAAAAAGCTGCACAGCGTTTCCTGAGGAAGTTATCCTCTGGCCTCCACATACACCAGCACACCCATGAACCTGTGTGTGTATACACATACCAGTTTTCTTTTTTTTTTTTAAAGAGAAAGACCCCCTCCCCCAACAGACAGTGTCCCTTTGTTGCTTCAGGAACAGGAACACACAAGCCAGGGCCTGGCAGATTCATGCAGAAAGATTGTTCTGGATCAGTGAACACAGAGACTTCCAGGGATTTTTTTTTTCTGCCTATTTATCCACATGTGGTGTGGATGCATGTGTGTGAGAGATGCATGTGTGCATATGTGTGGAGGCCAGTGGTTGACGTTAGGCGTCTCCTTCAATCACTCTTCACCTCATTTTTTTTTTTTTTGAAATAGGATTTCTCACCAAACTTAGCGCTCACTAATGGAGCAAGTCCAGCTGGCCAGCAAGCCCCAGGGTTCCTCTTGCCTTCACCTCCCCGAGCACTAGCACACAGACTTCTGTATAACAGAACATATTGTGCACGCACACACAAGTACTGTCTCTCACACACATTCACACCCCATGACCTGCCCGCCACGTTTGGCAACCATTCACCCTCTCTCCTGGCACGGAAGCCTTGGGGCTAATGACTGTAGGCCCTGTCCAGCTTGCACAGCCTGGCTGTGTGGTCCGTGTATGACCAGTCCCAGCAGGCAACAGGGCATGGCACATCTCACCAGTATTTGCAAGGCAGCTGGCGACACCTAGGATAATCCCATTTCTAATTCCTCAAGAAATCTCAACCCTTAGGATCCCCTGCCCACGGGCCCATGTCCGTGGCTACGGCCCAGCCACGTACTCTGCCCCACAGATAGTGCAGGACCCCCAGATCCCCCTGTAACCGGGCCTGGTGGCCATCTATATTTGGTCCCTACCCTCAAG
The DNA here is from genome assembly GCA_036365145.1 of Orientallactaga sibirica. NCBI lineage: Eukaryota > Metazoa > Chordata > Mammalia > Rodentia > Dipodidae > Orientallactaga > Orientallactaga sibirica. The sequence continues at coordinate 8,416,653 of JAEOAD010000026.1, forward strand.
CATCCTCCAATTTTGGCTTCAACCACACTCCCCACCCCACCCCCATCGTCACGGAGTCTACCAAGATTCTGGCCTTCCAAAGGCACTCTGCCCCGCCCCGCCCTGCCCATCCCAGAATGAACCTGCCGCTGTCTGTTCCAGAAGGATAGAGGGGCCAGTGATGTCCGCAGACTCGGCCTGTCTCCAGGGCTGTCCTATTTATGGGCATGTTCTGTCAGCCCAGCACATCCTGGCCTGCTGAGGCAGCGGCCTGTCCACTTGATTCTGTCCGGGCCATTTCACCCCAATAGCAAGCCCGTGAGAGGCCCCTGAGGCCTGTCACTTCCGGCACAGTTTTGAATGTCTTCCTGGGGGCTGATGGCCTTGTTGGCTTTATGGGAAGTCTAACAGGCTGGGCAGAGGACATGGGCACTAAGCACTCCAGTGATTCCCCCCCCCTCCCCCCAATTCCTTTCTTTGCTCCCAAGATGCTGAACACACTCAGGAAGGCGCCAGAGACTGAAGCAAGGGAGCCCAGAATCCCTCCATTTTCCATGTGCCAGACAGACACGGTCACCCCGAATATTCCTTCCAAGTGGAGCGTAAGTACTTCCACGGGTGCTGCGACATCAGAGAGGATTCAGTTTCTTTGTAGGGACTGCACACATGAATGACCATGGCCACACTGACGTCATACTGCACGCAAGGCACGGTTAGGTTTTAAATCCATACCTCACCGTCTTTAGGGTAGGGTTAGGAGCTCCATATGGAAGATGGAGAAGCTGAGTTCTGGGAGGTCAAGCAGAGGGTTGGCTGAGGCTGTTTGTGGATTCAGCCTCCATAGAAACAAAGATGACCCCAGTAGCCAACTTACTTATGACCAACAGGGAGAGTAGATTCAGGCACGTTTGCAAGCAAGCACCTTTCACTGCTGAGCCATTTGCCTAGCCCCCACCCCACCCCACCCCACCCCAGGCATTTTAAGCATTTGCCAAAATACAGTTTTGCCTGTGACAGACAGCTAAGAAGTGATTACGGAATGAATGACGTGGTGAGAAACTTTTAAGACAAGGTTTTTTTCTGCCACTGTTTGCTTTGGGTTTGAATGCCCAGATCAGCACGCAACCTGGTTATATTGGATCCCCCGGAGGAGGTGAAGGATATTTGTATGTAATCCCTGAGCTCTGGAAGCTGCAGATTCTCCATGATCCTGGGTGAGTTACTGAATTCCCACGGTCACCCATCAGTGGACATATTAATTACATTTCTAGTCACTGTGACCAAAATATTTCACAGGGGAAAAAAAGGGAGGGTCTATTTGGGCTCATGGTTTTAGAGGGGTCAGTCAGTGGTCACTTGGCCCTGTGAACTTGGGCAGAACATTCATATGGCTCTGGGCATGTGGCGGAAGAGTTGCTTTACTTCACGGCTGACAAGAAGCATAGAGAGACACGGGAAGCAGCCAGGGACAAGATAGGCACAGGGACCCACCCTCAGCAACCTGCTTTTTCAGGATAGAACCTACTTCCAAGGAGCTCCAGACTCCCCAGGTGGCACCACCAGCTGGGGAACAAGTGTTCAACACAGGAACCTTTAGGGAACATTCCATAACAACAGAGAAACTTCTCTCTCCTGGGGCCAATGACAGCATGTAGCTGGGGCTGCTGCTCAGAGGTGGAGCACTGGCTAGGCATGCCTGAGGCCTCCGTCTCCAATCTAAGCAACACAGACAACAGACAAGAGACCATGTACTTGGACACAGTAGTACAAGCCTGTGATCCCAGCCCTTGGGGAGTGGAGGCGAGAGGATCAGGACTTCAAGGCCAGCCTTGAACAAAGCAGTTTCGAGGCCAACCTGGGCTACATAAAACCTTGTCTGGAGAAACCAGAGAGACAAAGAAAGACAGCCAAGTGTGGTGGTGCACGCCTTCTTTAATCCCAGCACCCGGGAGGCAGAGGTAGGAGGATCACTGTGAGTTTGAGGCCAGCTTGAGAATACAGAGTGAATTCCAAGTCAGTCTGAAGCTAAAGTGAGATCCTTCCTCAAAAAAACAAACAAACAAAACAGAAGCTGGCATCAATCACAGTGGCCTTTAGTCTGTCATTTTTTTATTATTATTATTTGAGAGAGACACAGAGAGAGAGGGAGGAAGAGGCAGAGAATGGGCACGCCAGGGCCTCTCAGCCACTGTGAACAAACTCCAGACGTGTGCGCCTCCTTGTGGGCAAGTGCGACATTGAACGCTTGAGTCACTTTTGCATCTGGCTAAATGTGTTACCTGGAGAATCAAACCGGGGTCCTTAGGCTTCACAGGCAGGCGCCTTAACCGCTAAGCCATCTCTCCAGCCCTATTCTAACTTCTTAGAGGACTACACCTACCACTGACAGTTCCCACTAGAGAACACCTCCTACCATAGAGCCACAGAGGAAGAAGCCCAGCTGTCTATCCTGTCACTTGGGGGTACAGTTGGCACTGGCTGGGGACATGAAGAGAAAGGCAGTAGCGGGCACAGCTTGGGTCCCTCAAGTTCTTTAGAGTGCCAAGAGCTTACCACAGGCTCCAGCACTTGTATGTGTGTCAGTTTCAGGAGCCACGGTTCTCACCTCCAGCACTGCAGCCATTTACAGCCAGCCCACACTGTGGGACATGGGATTGGGAGACTGCACTGTACATGGTGTCCTGGGTAGATCACTGAGTCCCATCCGTGAGTAGGTTATTGAGTCCCATTCCTGGATAGGTTGTTGATTACCATCCCTGGGTAAGCTGCTGAACACTATCCTTGGGTAGGTTATTGATTACCATTCTGAGTAGGCTGTTGATCACCATCCCTGGGTAGGTTGTTGATCACCATCCCTGGGTAGGTTGTTGATTACCATCCCTGAGTAGGCTATTGATTGGTGTCCCTCCGAGGTAGGTCATGGATTAGCATCCCTGAATAGGCCGTTGATCACCATCCCTGGGTAGGTCATAGATTACCATCCCTAGTTTAGGTTGCTGATTACCATCCCTGGGTACGCTGTTGATTGGCATCCCTGGCCTCTACTCGCCAACTGGCCCCAGCATAAATGCCTCCTAGTACTGCCAATGGCCTGTGAGTGCGCAACCCAGCCAGGGGAGCAGCTCTGTGGTACGTCTTACCCGCTTGGACTGTTCTCAGCACCCCCATTTTATAGCTAAGAGAACCAACATGTAAAGATGGCCTACAGCCAGGAAGTGGCACAATGACCACGCAACTTCTTGTGGGCCTCGGTGGACACTGACCTCACTTCCACCATCTCCCATGATGAGTGGTCACCTCTCCTGGGTCCCCAGCACCCCTCCACCTGCCACACCCATCCATAGCTTAGCACAGAGGACAGACTGATTCAGTGGGGGCGGGCACGACCGGCCTACCCAGGAAACCCCCATCATTCACACACAGATACACAGGCTTCGCCAATGCAACTTGCACGAAAGCTTTATTTGCTGTTTTCAGAGACTGAATGCAACATCAATGCACATGCAAAACTCATTTGGTTGTACTGCAGTCGAGTGACTCCAACTGCTTGTCTGCGCTATGAAACCTCTTTACTGTGACAAGATAGAAAAGTGCTCGTACACATCCGATACTCTGTGAAGTCCAGCAAGCCCCGTTTTGACAGTAAAAATATAGGTTTTTTTTTTTTTCTTTCTCTAGATGAATTCTCAGTCACACCATTAGAATCTGGAATCGAACAAAGTGCCTGTCATCCGCCCTCCATCCCAAAGTCCCGGCGCTTGTGAATTCCTAAGGCAACTGTGAGAAGGTCGCGGGCAGACGCGCCACTTTCCCACCCTCACGGTGTGAAGGCTTTGCCTACAATGACTCAAGTATTCTAGGCAAGACCCAGAATAGTTAGGAAAATATATACTACATTTATTTATATATATTCTTATATCCGTTCTCCCACCCCACCTTACAAAGCATTTTGAAGATCATGGTCATTGCAGGATGTTCAGAAAACAACACAGCACAATATATTACTTTTGTGAACCCCGTCTGATAGGATCTCTAAGGCGACAGTAGAATGCGCTCCTTTAAAAAAGCACAAATTCTTTAAGTGACAGCATCATTTTTAGCTGGCCCCATGATGCCACGTTGAGACTGTCAAGGGACAACATGAGGAGGGCACAGGAGATGCAGGTTTTAAGGTGTTGCTGCAGGAATCACCAAACCAGACCAAAGAAAGAAAACTCTGTAATAGAGTGTGCTGGGGGCAACAGGGACAGGTGACGGTGTGATGTAATCCTGCCTGCTGACTTCGGACATGACTTGAGGCCAACAAATCAATTTCACTCTAGGCTCCCCAACATCCACGGGGTTTCTCTTCCATCCGCGCTTCTCTGCTGGTGCAGAGGGGTTCCCCACAGCACCACTTCTTGACGCCTCGCCATGGGGTTTAACAATGCCCAAGGCCTCTGTCATGGGGCAAGGGACCGTGAAGGAAGGGGGTCTATCTACTGGAGGGGAAAAAGAAAACAGACTGATCAAAAAGCCCTAAGTCAAAATGTTGATGGACAGTGGGGGAGAGGGAGCTGCGGCATCCACAGGAATCTGCAGAGGGGAGCCAAAGTCACAGGAGCGGGGATCCGAGCAGGCCAGGTGAATGGACTGCACACAGATGAATAAGGCAGATCGTCAGCTTAAATGGAGACAGGCTTACAAGGGCCGCTTAGCCCCAAAGGGATCATCCTGTTTAGAAAAAGAAATATAAGACCTACTCGCTCAGCTTTCTGCAAAGGCTCCTGAGCATCGACCACCTGTCACTGCTCTCAAGTTGCTCTTGGGATCACCGAGAACCCGCATTGCGAGGGTCATTCCCGACCCAGGTGACTCAATGTCGGCTCTGGGCTTCGGGAAAGATGGGATTGCCAAGAGAAAAGGAAGTTCTGGTCTTCCAAACTCACCCTACGCAGGGTTTCAGGGCAGTGTGTGGATCTTAACACGGAATCATATCCATTTCCTGCCAGTCGAGGTGTAAGAGGCAATGTCTGACAGGTCAGCCTCATGATTACTGTTCTTTTTGTTTTCCTTGCCAAATGTGCTTGGGCCAAACACGACTGGCTAGGACTAGGGACTACTCAAGACTGGGTCACTTCCTACTGTCCACCTGAGGCGAGGGCAGGGCAGGTGTGGGGGCACCAGTAAGACAGCACTCAAGAGAAGTCAAGGTCAAAACATTGGCAGTGCATTTGTTTTGTTTTGTTTTGTTTTGTTTTCTTGAAAAAGGGTCTCTAGCCCAGCCAGACTGGCTCAGAACTCACTATGTTGGCAAGACTGACCTTGGTCTCCTGATTCTCCTGCCTCCATCTCCTGAGGGCTGGGATTACAGGGATGTGCCACCATGCTTGGCTTATGCAGTGCTGAGGATCAAGCTGTTACCCACTGAGTAATACCAGCCCCTAGCGGTGTGTTTTAAGGGAGTCGTTGGATCTAGAAAGCCACTATGTCAAAAATGCTGCAAACCACAAAAATGGACCTAAAAACAAAACAAAACAAAACATCAAAGCATCTCTGCAAAGCTTAGTCCCCAAATGGCCAAGAAAACGGACTGACCACTGACCACTAGCTGAGGAATGAAGAAAATGCAAGTTGGTGTGAGGCAGGCCTGACTCCCGAACATGGGTGCCCGAGGCTGTCCACTTGCAAAGGGCTGGGTAGTGATGAGGCTCCCCATGGGCACCCACAGCTGGGTGGAGGTGGAGGTAGGGCCTACAGTTGCTGTCCACAGTGCTGACCCCTCCCCCAAGGCACAGGTGTCTGCCCTAACCTGGAAACACAAACGATTGTTATTCCACCAGGCCCACACCCCGGGAGAGAAAAGAAGCAAAAAGGCCGGGCGTGGTGGCGCACGCCTTTAATCCCAGCACTCGGGAGGCAGAGGTAGGAGGATCGCCCAGAGTTCGAGGCCACCCTAAGACTACATAGTGAATTCCAGGTCAGCCTGGGCTAGAGTGAGACCCTGCCTCAAAAAAATAAAAAATAAAAATAAAAGAAAAAAGAAAGAAAAGGAAAAAAAAGGGGGGGGGAAGAAGCAAACAGGACAGATGAAGATGGGGGATGAGATGAGGAGACAAATATCGAGGTGCCCAGGGAGCAGAGAGGTAAGTTTTGACACCATTTACAATGGGTTCACCAAGAAAGCCTCTCCCCTGTCAGGAAGCAGTGAGGGGCACCTGTACTTTGCTCTCTAGGCAGTGATGTGCAGGGGTTCATGAGGACCCACCCAGGGCCTTCCGCAATCACAAGCTGTCCTGTGAATTGCTCAAGCATGTCATTAAGAATCTCCCAAGGCAAGGCTCGACAAGGTTTCTGGAAACCACGGACAATGCAGGCGGGCCAGTCACGAAAGTCTGTGCTTGCTGCAGCCTGGAATTTCAGAAGGGGGAAGGCCTGGGCTGAAGGTTTTGAAAACAAAACAAAACAAAACACAATAGAAGGTGTCTGGAGCCCCAGAAGATCATAGATTCTCTGGAGGGAGTGTATAGTTAGCAAAAAGCAGAACAAGGGGAGTCTAACATCTTGTGATCCAGCATCGGGGCTGGGGCTCAACTAAAGAAGGGCTTTGAGAAGATCAGCATTTTGGCCAGGTGGATCTGTGCAGGGGGAGGTGGTAGGATGAGGGGTGGGGGAGCACTCATTCCCGCATCTGCTCTGAGACCAATTTGGTCATCGTCTTCCCCTCTAGCAAGCCAAGTGTGTTCAGAAAAGACCAGAGAGAAAGAAAGATGTCCAGGACAAATTTGGTACTGTGTGCCCAAGGCACCTCCTATTGGGCTGCAATTTATGAAACGTGAGGCTGAGGGACAGAGGTTGCCTCACAGAAATCAGAGCTGCAAAGGAAAGAAACCAGGGAATATATACAAGGGTGATCATGACAATTTCCAAAAGGCTTGGATACAGATAATATAACCTGAGGCAACTGGGTACTTCAAAACATACTATTCACACACCTTTCCTCCTGCCCTTGCACGTAAAAACATATGTACATGTCAAGTTTCAAAGAAAATTGGCTGAGTTATTGCTTTATCGCCTTCTAAAGCAAATCAAAAAGAAGTTCAACGACAGGTCCAGCTTTAGTACACATGGCGGCCCCACCAGAAAGACAGGATATTTGGAAGGCCTAGGGAGGGGACGTTTATAAATTTGAAGTGCTAAATCCTGCTAGGGAAGGAAGAGCCTGCCTCCTCCCCACCTTCAAAAATCAGTAATCAAACCCCAGCCATGGTGATAGAGTAGATAATGCCTTGGACCAAGAACTCAGCAGGAAGTGGGTGGTTTGAACTTCCTTGGAAATGTTCTTTCAAAGGACCTGCCCTGAGGAGGAGGCACAGCTACTTTCCCAAGTCACGCGCTTTCCAGAACTGAGGGAGATGGTCAGCCCAGCCTCGTGCTGATGATGGTCCTGTGGCTGCAGGTGGTGTCTGAAGAGGGTGGAAATGCAAACGTTTACACAAAAGACCAAAGCATCCGCCTGGATGCTTCTGGAAGTGCAGCTGGAAGTTCCCTCTAGGGATTGGAGCAGGTGCTTGTGGAGGGCGGGCCTTTCTGTGGGGACCCTGACAGAGGCTCTACACAGCGTCTCCAAGTCTGAAAGGCCCAGGCACATAAGCGTGGCCGGGAAGGAGCTGGAGGCTCCGACGGTCTGACGGTTAAGGCTTCTGTTGACTGAATGTGGTGATGTCTCTGCTGCAGAGGAAGAGATAGTACTGCTGTTAGCAAGGGGAACATTTGGCCCCATTTTTCTCCATCGGGACTAACAGTGGGATCTGAGGTGGGGGCAAGGCTCAGTGGTAAAGTACATGCACCCCCAGCACCACCAAAGAGACACAAATAAGTAACCTTTTCTGATACTCCCCCCCAAAAGAGATTTGGTGGGAGTTGGGAAAAAGGTGAGGTGAGCAGAATGGCAGGTGTTATGGTCAAGTACAATTAACTTGACATTTTAAATCATTTCTGAGCTTTAATTTCTTCAAATGGATTGCTGGTGATACTGTATTACAGATTTCAAAATAGCTGGAAGAGGGCTGGAGAGATGGCTTAGCGGTTAAGGCGCTTGCCTGCAAAACCAAAGGATCCAGGTTTGATTTCTCAGTACCCAAGTAAAGCCAGATACACAAGTGGAGCAGATTTCTGGAGTTTTTTTTTTTTTTTTTTTTTGGTTTTGTTTGGCCCAGGCTGACCTGGAATTAACTATGGTCTCAGAACTCTCGGCGATCCTCCTACCTCTGCCTCCCAAGTGCATTGCCCAGTGGCTTGGCATGCCCATTCTCTCTCTCTCTCTCTCTAATAAATAAAATATTTTAAAAAATAACTAGGAGGGGACTTAGCTCAGTGGATGCTAGGGAAGCGCAAGGCCCTGGGTTTGGTCCTCAGCACAAAGGGGAAAAAAGAAAAAAGGGAAAAAAAGCTAGGAGAGAAGATGTGGATTATTCTCACCATAAAATATGATGAATGGGGCTGGAGAGATGGCTTAGTGGTTAAGGCACCTGCCTGCTAAACCTAAGAACCCGGTTCCAACCTCCAGGTCCCACGTTTAGCCAGATGCAAAGTGACACAAGGGTGCAATACCGCACTTGACCACAAGGGGGTGCACACATCTGGATTTCGTTTGCAGCAGCTGAGAGACTGCTGGCGCACCCATCTCTATCTGTCTCCCTCTCCCTCTCTGTCTGTCTCTCTCTGTGTCTCTTTCCAAAAATAAATAAAATAATAATAATAAAATTTTTTTAAATGATGAATGTTTGAGGTGATGGATATGAGTGTGCCCTAATGTGACATCATGGATGTAAAGCATATTAAGTACTGTGTTCGTGGCTGTGAACAGCTATGCATCAATTCAAGCATGGGAGGAAAGCACTGGCTAACACATTTGCTGCATCTCAGGTACCAGACATGTTCACGTACTCAAGCAATGAAGCCCCATCTAGACGTGCATCTGCACTTGGAGGCATATCTCCTGATTGTGTCTATGACAATCCACTGTAGTCTCCATGATCTATGTGTTTTCTGCACAGGCCAAAAAAGGTGAGATGGATGAGGATGTGGCGGAATCACCAGCCCTGTGTCTTTAGAGCTCTTGCCGGTGACTGGTTGACTTTCTGTCTTAACAAAAGTGTATGGTCTCACATTAGGGGGGTTGTTGATTCTGAGATCAAGATGTCAATAAAGGGGTTGGGGGAGATGGTCAGTGGTTAAAGTTACTTACTTGCAAAGCTTGCTGGCCTGGGTTCAATTCCCCAGTACCCACATAAAGCCCAGCGCACAAAGTGGCGTGTGCATCTGGAGTCCATTTTTAGTGGTGAGAGGCTTTGATACACCCCATTCTCTCTCTGCTCACAAATAAATAAAACACAAATATTTTTAAAAACCTAAAACATTAAAAAACTTTTTAATTTTATTATTTTTTTTTAATTTATTTTTGGAGAGAGAGACAGAGATAGACAGAGAGGGAGAGGGATACAGAGATGGGCGCGCCAGCTGTCTCTCAGCTGCTGTAAACAAAATCCAGATGTGTGCTCCGCCTTGTGGTCAAGTGCAGCATTGCGCCCTTGCGTCACTTTGCATCTGGCTAAATGTGGGACCTGGAGATTGGAACTGGGTTCTTAGGTTAAGCAGGCAGGCGCCTTAGCCACTAAGCCATCTTTCCAGCCCTTAAAAATATTTTTATTTATTGCAAGCAGAGGAGAGTTAGAGAGAGAAAATGAATGGGAGTGTCAGGGCCTCTAGACACTGCAAAGCAACTCCAGACACATGTGTCACTTTGTGCATCTGACTATAGGTGGATACTGGGGAACTGAACCTGGGTCATCAGGCTTTGCAGTCAAGCTCCTTAACTGCTGAACCATCTCTCCAGCCCCTTAAGTAAAACTTTTTTTTTAAAGAAATGGATTGCCAAGGGTGCCCATGAGATTGCACTTGTACCTTGCTAAACTCAAAATAAACACAACATCTAAACCCTTAGCTGAATCCTTTGAACATAGATTTATTTGGGAATTTACTAATCTTTTGAGTTTATCACCTATACATATATGCACATATGCACACATCTGTAATGTCCCATAAGCAAGCTCACGATACCCATAACATACTGTGAATATTCATCTACAGTGCAACAAACAGCTGGGGGTGTAGCCTAGCATGCATGAGACACCGAGTTCTGCCCCCAGCACCACAAAAAAAACAAAGTGGGACATGCAGAGTGTAAATGGCATCATAACCATTCTGGCCAGGTTTTGCCACCAAGAGAGTTCTGAAAAGGTTTTATTTTCAGAGGTTTTTGGCATTCTGTAAATGACCATCTGCTGACTTTTATGCATGCACACCTGCATTCCCTCTGCTAAGGAGCTAAAAGCAGTACCGAGTCAAGTACTTTAAGGAAGTTCTCACAGCCACATGGGCACTGATGCTCCGTTCTGTGGAAAGTGGCGGTCACCCCAGGGCAAATCTAATCATTTGACTTCTTTGTTTTCATATTTGTGTGTATATGATGGGGAGGGAGTGTTTTGGCATATGTTCAGAGGGCAACATCGGAGTGTTGGCTGTCCCTTCAACCTTATTTTGAGGCAGGGTCTCTCTTCTTGTTTGCCGCTGTGAAGGCCAGACTAGGTGTCGCACAAATGTCAGCAGTCTCCTGATTCTGCCTCCCATTGCCGTAGGCATGCTGGGATCACAAGTGAGCACACCACTTTGTGTCTGACTCTATGCGGGTACTGGGGATCTGAACTCTCTGAACTCTCATTAGCAGACTTGCAGAGCAAGTGCCTCTAACCACTGAGCCATCTCCCTATCCCTCACTTAACTTGTTTTCTTTTTAATAATTATTTTTCAGTTTTTTTTTAGAGAGAGAGAGAAGTAGAGAGAGAGAAAGGAGAGGGAGAGAGAGAATGGGCATGCCAGGGCCTCCAGTCAGTGCAAACGAACTCCAGATGCAGGTGCCACCATGTGCAGCTGGCTTATGTGGGTTCTGGGGAATCGAACCTGGGTCCTTAGGCTTCACAGGTCTTACCAACCACCTTCTACAGGAATTTAGAACACTCATCCAACCCCTAGTCCCTTTTTGTAGCTTCTCTCTCCTCAGGCACAACCCATTAAGTCCTCAATTCCCTGCCTAAGCTCTCACTTCTGGAATTATGGAGCTCTTCCCAGGTCCCCCCAGCAAAGCCCTTCCTACCTGGTCAAGATTGATTCTCATACAAGCTCTGCCTCTTCTTGGATTTCAGCTCCTTCAGCCACTGGGGTGACGGTTCTTCCGACCTGAAACCATGAGGCCAGGGAGAGTCAAGTGTGAACCAGGCCCTGGGTGACCAGGCAGGACTTTGATTGATGCCCACCCCTCCACCTGCCATGCCAAGCCTGGGATTGAGCCAGGCAGTCCCAGGTGGAAGGATACCATGTTGACATGATTGATAAGGAAGAATTAGAAAGAAAGCACAGATGGGGGATATGAAGTGAGTCACGGTGTATCCACTCTGCAATAATCTGCAGCTTTGAAAAATCATCTCATGTAATATCCATCCACCCAACCAGCCAGCTACCCATCCTTCAACCTCTCTATCCATGCAATGCCTGTGATAAAACTAATGCCTTCAATTTATCCGTCACCTCACTGGGCCATTGTACCCAGATATTTGGTCAGACATTACTCTAGATGTTTCTAGGAAAGTGGGGGTGAGATTAACATTTAAGTCAGTAGGCTTTAATTAGAGCAGATGGCCATCCATACTATGAACAGCTCTTATCCAATCAGTTGGAGACCTATAGAAAAAAAAGACTGACTTTCCAGAAAGGAGAAAGAATTCTGCCAACACTTGACTGCCTTTAAATTTGAACTTCGGGGGCTGGAGAGAGGGCTTAGCGTTTAAGGCGCTTGTCTGTGGAGCCTAAGGACCCATGTTTGATTCTCCAGATCCCATGTAAGCCAGGTGTGCAAAGGTGAGGCAAGTGCAAGGTTGCACATGCCCACTAGGTGGCACAAGCGTCTGGAATTCCATTGTAGTGGCCGAGGCCCTGGCGTGCCAGTTCTCTCTCTCTCTCTCTTTCTTTATCTCTCTCGCGCTTTCTCTAAAATGGAAAAAAAAAAAGAAGAAGAACTAGGTTTCTGTAGATCTGGACTTGCAATTCTGTAAGAAATCACTCTTTCTCTTATCTATTATCTATCTACCTACCTGTCTATGTATGTGTGTGCGCGCACATACACTGTCTACACATGCGTTCATATATGTGTGACTTATTTTCCGGTTTTCTGACTCCATGGCTCGGGGACATTGCTGATGTGGTTGGGGACAGTGCAGAGACAAGGGATGAGGGGACCTGGGAGGTGATCTGCCTACTGGTCTAGCAATGAGGAAGAAAGAGGGACCTTGGGGCAGAGGCGCCTGGGGTCCCTTTACTTCATCCTAGCCTCATGTGATGTCCACCTTAGACCCTGGTCAGCAGTTCCCAAAGCTGCTAACAATATAACCAGCCCTGCAACTAGAGCGTGCCCATAGCAGGAAGGGTGCACCTCTGCTGGGCCTGTCTCTCTCACCTTGTCCTTCTAGCTCCCAAGACCATCTCTGCTCTCTGATCATACACACTACCTGCGGCTCTGTGGAACACAGGCCTGCACATGGCAGCTGCAGACTGGGGTCCTCTTTTGCTCCCCTCACCATGCTGAAACCTGTCAGTCTATCAGAACTCAGAAAGAGCATATCCTCTGGAGGCCTTTTGGGGTACCTTTCCCCCTCAAATTTGCGCTATAAGCCCCTCTTCTCTCCAGACTATAGATTATGGGGCATCTGTAGTTTTAACACCAAAATGAAGGGCTACAGCTGGGTGCCAATAAAGCTTTATTGACAGAAGCAGATAGGGGCCAAGTGTTCGGCTGTATTTGGCCAAACCCTGCTCTCTCAGGCACTTATTATTCCACAACTCTAACATCACCTGAGTAATTACTGATTTTATTTTTTTTAATTTTTAAATATTCTATTTTTACATATTTATTTGAGAGGGAGAGAGAGAATAAGTGTGTAAGGGCCTCTAGCCCCTGCAAATGAACTCCAGACACATGTGCTCCCTTGTGCATCTGGCTTAACGTGGGTCCTGGGGAATTAAACCTGGGTCCTTCGGCTTTGCAGTCAAATGCCTTAACTGCTAAGCCATCTCTCCAGCCCAGTTGTTGATTTTCTAGACTAACTCTTCATCATAAAAGTCCCCCCTCTCATAGAGGCTCCATTATAAGGATCTGTACCCACTTCCTGTTTCATCCTTACAACCACCCCTGTAAACCTGCTTCACAGATGAGGAGTGGTCAGCCAGAACCCTCTGCAGGCTGCATGACCCCAGGGCCAGAGCCCTTTCCCTCCAGCCTCAGCCTCAGCCTCCACAGGTCCTGGGCCCAGAGCCTGCAAGAGGGGCTGTACAGGGCTCGTCTGAGCATACCCCATCAGCCTGGCCAGGAATGGGGCAGCTGACCAGAGTTCAGCTCAGACCATTCGACCTGGCTGCACCCTTCCCTTGACCTCAGGACTCCCAAACTCTCTTGAACTAAAGGTGTGTCTCAGAAGGAGAGAGGAGGGCAGGGTGCCTCAGTTTCCCCATCAGTCTAGCGAGGACTGCACCCAGCAGTGGTTCCCGGCAAGAGTACCCGGGTTCCGGGTCAGGTAGGGAGAGGTGCGAGGGAGCAGCAGTGAGGAGTCCTGACTGCCCCTCCCGAGTCACAGCACCGGGGCTTCACAGAATAGAGCTGAGGCTGCTGGAGGGGAACCTGCATGCGGACGGGGCTGGAAATCCTGGCTTTGGTGGGGAGGCGTCCTCGTCCTCCGTCCCTCACCTCTCATCCTTCTCCACGCTGGTGGGCAGCACGCGATTGCCCAGCACTCCAGGCTGGAAGGGGGACTTAGGAGTCTTGGGTTGGGGGGACCAGCTGAGGGTCTCGCCGGGACTGTCCGCGTCTGGCCTCTTGTGCAGTTGGGCCTGGAGAGAGAAGAGAAGCCGAGTGTTAACTGGCTTCTGTCTGGGAAAGAACTCCAGCCAACAGCATGGTCAGGGGTGGGGAGCCCTCAAAGCAAAGGGGACCCCCCCAAGCTCAGTCATCTAGGCAGGACATAGGGGGACTGAGAAGAAATCGGAGCTCGGGCTGGACTTCCAATCAGTAGCTCTGAACCATCAAGAGTGAGAGACTGCCCCCACCAAACCCGTAGTCTCTTGCTCATACCCACCTCCTCCACCTTCCTGAGGACCCCACACAGGGACAGAAGCCCCATCAGCAGAGGGTTAGCTCTACTGAGTCCCTCAGTCCTGTAACTACATGAGTGGAAGGACGGCTGTGGCTGCCCTTATAGTCCCATGGGAAATGGCAGGGTAGATTTTTCTCCTGCTTTTGTTTCAGGGGACAGGGAGGGACCTACGTGGTGTACATACAGGAGTGACCTGCGTGGTGTACACACAGGACTCCCCTGGGAGAGCCCAGCATGGCAGTGCACACCTGTATTCCTAGTACTCAGGAGGCGGAGGTGGGAGGATCTCAAGTTCAAGGCCTGCCTGCACTATACAGTGAGCCTCTCAAAAATCAGACACCATGGGACTGGAGAGATGGCTCAGCGGTTAAGGCATATGACCTGGTGTTCGATTCCCCAGGACCCACATAAGCCAGATACACAAGGAGGTGCCTACGTCTGGAGTTCATTTGCAATGGTGGAGGCCCTGGTGTACCCATTCTTTGTCTTTCTCTGCCTCTCTCTCCCTTGGTCTCTCAAATAAATTAATAAATAGAGGGGAAGGAAGGGAAGGAAGGAAGGGAGGAAGGAAGGGAAGGAAGGGAAGGGAAGGAAGGGAAGGGAAGGGAAGGAGAAAGGGTGGTTGAAGAATGTGGATTGGATGGAAGGGGATTGGAAGGGTTGAATAATGATACACGGATAGACAGGAGTGGGAAGGTGGGAAAGAAGGAAGGTGGGAGGAGGTTGATGAAGAGATGGATGGAGGATGAACAGAAGGGAATGCGAGCCGGGGGTAGGCATGGGTGAGCTCCGGTACCTTCAGCATAGCGGGGTCCACGCCCGGAAACACGGGCGTCCTCTGGAGATGGCTGCCGGCGGTCCTCTCTGTTCTGGATGGCCCCTCCTCATCTGACTCGTCCCTCCTGGGTAACTTCTCTTCTATTGCAAAGAAAAACACTATAATGTCATGACGGCGGCCAAGCCCAGAGGTCCTTCCACACCGCAGCTCCCCAGCCCTCCCCACAGTCCTGCACAGAGGACCTGCTGGCCCATAATGCAGCTGGAGACAAACCCTGGGGTCTGCTTCCGTGCTCTCTCTTCCTCAAACTGCCTCTTGTCAGAGGAGGACCCCTCCTGGGCGAGCACACAGGCAGACCCCTCCCAGGCCCCTGGCTCCTGCCATGTCAAATAGCAGGACGTCCTAAGCAGAGGCAGGACAGGGGATGGAGACCTGTTCAGGCCTCAAGGGGACATGCGAAGGGCTCCGGTGTCTGGTGGAGGCACTGCTGAAGCTACACACTACTAGCCAATGGACTGGAGGGGAAGGAGTTTCTAGCTCCCTGAAACCAGGTCACTAGTGTGGCACAGACAAGACGGGTGGGGAAGCCAGGGCCTCTGGAGCCCCTAGGCTAAGCTGAACCCTGGGCATGCTCAGACAGTGCAGCCCCAGCCTTCCACAGCTCCTGACTGGCTCCTCAAAGATGTGGAAGCCAGAAGTCCTGCTGTCATGTCCCCATGAGGGTCGTTACATTTTTGTCCCTACTATGGCCTTACTTGCCCTAGGTGGCTTGGAATATCTTGTCTGAGAAAACAGAGAAAGTGTGCAGGGAGCTTTCTCATTGGGGACACACACAATGTACTTTGTTAACGCAGATGGCTGGGCAAGGAGATGCCCAGCACCCGTCTGACCTCTACTGTTTGCCAAGGACAAATGCTGATTTCTACACATGCGTTCATATATGTGTGACTTATTTTCCGGTTTTCTGACTCCATGGCTCGGGGACATTGCTGATGTGGTTGGGGACAGTGCAGAGACAAGGGATGAGGGGACCTGGGAGGTGATCTGCCTACTGGTCTAGCAATGAGGAAGAAAGAGGGACCTTGGGGCAGAGGTGCCTGGGGTCCCTTTACTTCATCCTAGCCCCATGTGATGTCCACCTTAGACCCTGGTCAGCAGTTCCCAAAGTTGCTAACAATATAACCAGCCCTGCAACTAGAGTGTGCCCACAGCAGGAAGGGTGCACCTCTGCTGGGCCTGTCTCTCTCACCTTGTCCTTCTAGCTCCCAAGACCATCTCTGCTCTCTGATCATACACACTACCTGCGGCTCTGTGGAACACAGGCCTGCACATGGCAGCTGCAGACTGGGGTCCTCTTTTGCTCCCCTCACCATGTTGAAACCGGTCAGTCTATCAGAACTCAGAAAGAGTATATCCTCTGGAGGCCTTTTGGGGTACCTTTCCCCCTCAAATTTGCGCTATAAGCCCCTCTTCTCTCCAGACTATAGATTATGGGGCATCTGTAGTTTTAACACCAAAATGAAGGGCTACAGCTGGGTGCCAATAAAGCTTTATTGACAGAAGCAGATAGGGGCCAAGTGTTGGCCCGTGGGCTGTATTTGGCCAAACCCTGCTCTCTCAGGCACTTATTATTCCACAACTCTAATATCACCTGAGTAATTACTGATTTTATTTTTTTTTAATTTTTAAATATTTTATTTTTACATATTTATTTGAGAGGGAGAGAGAGAATAAGTGTGTAAGGGCCTCTAGCCCCTGCAAATGAACTCCAGACATATGTGCCCCCTTGTGCCTCTGGCTTAACGTGGGTCCTGGGGAATTAAACCTGGGTCCTTCGGCTTTGCAGTCAAATGCCTTAACTGCTAAGTCATCTCTCCAGCCCAGTTGTTGATTTTCTAGACTAACTCTTCATCATAAAAGTTCCACCCTCTCATAGAGGCTCCATTATAAGGATCTGTACCCACTTCCTGTTTCATCCTTACAACCACCCCTGTAAACCTGCTTCACAAATGAGGAGTGGTCAGCCAGAACCCTCTGCAGGCTGCATGACCCCAGGGCCAGAGCCCTTTCCCTCCAGCCTCAGCCTCAGCCTCCACAGGTCCTGGGCCCAGAGCCTGCAAGAGGGGCTGTACAGGGCTCGTCTGAGCATACCCCATCAGCCTGGCCAGGAATGGGGCAGCTGACCAGAGTTCAGCTCAGACCATTCGACCTGGCTGCACCCTTCCCTTGATCTCAGGACTCCCAAACTCTCTTGAACTAAAGGTGTGTCTCAGAAGGAGAGAGGAGGGCAGGGTGCCTCAGTTTCCCCATCAGTCTAGCGAGGACTGCACCCAGCAGTGGTTCCCGGCAAGAGTACCCAGGTTCCGGGTCAGGTAGGGAGAGGTGTGAGGGAGCAGCAGTGAGGAGTCCTGACTGCCCCTCCCGAGTCACAGCACTGGGGCTTCACAGAATAGAGCTGAGGCTGCTGGAGGGGAACCTGCATGCGGATGGGGCTGGAAATCCTGGCTTTGGTGGGGAGGCGTCCTCGTCCTCCGTCCCTCACCTCTCATCCTTCTCCACGCTGGTGGGCAGCACGCGATTGCCCAGCACCCCAGGCTGGAAGGGGGACTTAGGAGTCTTGGGTTGAGGGGACCAGCTGAGGGTCTCGCCGGGACTGTCCGCGTCTGGCCTCTTGTGCAGTTGGGCCTGGAGAGAGAAGAGAAGCCGAGTGTTAACTGGCTTCTGTCTGGGGAAGAGCTCCAGCCGACAGCATGGTCAGGGGTGGGGAGCCCTCAAAGCAAAGGGGACCCCCCCCCCAAGCTCAGTCATCTAGGCAGGACATAGGGGGACTGAGAAGTCGGAGCTCGGGCTGGACTTCCAATCAGTAGCTCTGAACCATCAAGAGTGAGAGACTGCCCCCACCAAACCCGTAGTCTCTTGCTCATACCCACCTCCTCCACCTTCCTGAGGACCCCACACAGGGACAGAAGCCCCATCAGCAGAGGGTTAGCTCTACTGAGTCCCTCAGTCCTGTAACTACATGAGTGGAAGGACGGCTGTGGCTGCCCTTATAGTCCCATGGGAAATGGCAGGGTAGATTTTTCTCCTGCTTTTGTTTCAGGGGACAGGGAGGGGCCTACGTGGTGTACATACAGGAGTGACCTGCGTGGTGTACACACAGGACTCCCCTGGGAGAGCCCAGCATGGCAGTGCACACCTGTATTCCTAGTACTCAGGAGGCGGAGGTGGGAGGATCTCAAGTTCAAGGCCTGCCTGCACTATACAGTGAGCCTCTCAAAAATCAGACACCATGGGACTGGAGAGATGGCTCAGCGGTTAAGGCATATGACCTGGTGTTCGATTCCCCAGGACCCACATAAGCCAGATACACAAGGAGGTGCCTACGTCTGGAGTTCATTTGCAATGGTGGAGGCCCTGGTGTACCCATTCTTTGTCTTTCTCTGCCTCTCTCTCCCTTGGTCTCTCAAATAAATTAATAAATAGAGGGAAGGGAAGGGAAGGGAAGGGAAGGGAAGGGAAGGGAAGGGAAGGGAAGGGAAGGGAAGGGAAGGGGGAAGGAGAAAGGGGTGGTTGAAGAATGTGGATTGGATGGAAGGGGACTGGAAGGGTTGAATAATGATACACGGATAGACAGGAGTGGGA
Organism: Orientallactaga sibirica; assembly: GCA_036365145.1. Taxonomy (NCBI): domain Eukaryota; kingdom Metazoa; phylum Chordata; class Mammalia; order Rodentia; family Dipodidae; genus Orientallactaga; species Orientallactaga sibirica. Next base: position 8,435,292 of record JAEOAD010000026.1, read on the forward strand.
AGGTGGGAAAGAAGGAAGGTGGGAGGGAGGTTGATGAAGAGATGGATGGAGGATGAACAGAAGGGAATGCGAGCCGGGGTAGGCATGGGTGAGCTCCGGTACCTTCAGCATAGCGGGGTCCATGCCTGGAAACACGGGCGTCCTCTGGAGATGGCTGCCGGCGGTCCTCTCTGTTCTGGATGGCCCCTCCTCATCTGACTCGTCCCTCCTGGGTAACTTCTCTTCTATTGCAAAGAAAAACACTATAATGTCATGACGGCGGCCAAGCCCAGAGGTCCTTCCACACCGCAGCTCCCCAGCCCTCCCCACAGTCCTGCACAGAGGACCTGCTGGCCCATAATGCAGCTGGAGACAAACCTTGGGGTCTGCTTCCGTGCTCTCTCTTCCTCAAACTGCCTCTTGTCAGAGGAGGACCCCTCCTGGGAGAGCACACAGGCAAACCCCTCCCAGGCCCCTGGCTCCTGCCACGTCAAATAGCAGGACGTCCTTAGCAGAGGCAGGACAGGGATGGAGACCTGTTCAGCCCGCAAGGGGACATGCGAAGGGCTCCGGTGTCTGGTGGAGGCACTGCTGAAGCTACACACTACTAGCCAATGGACTGGAGGGGAAGGAGTTTCTAGCTCCCTGAAACCAGGTCACTAGTGTGGCACAGACAAGACGGGTGGGGAAGCCAGGGCCTCTGGAGCCCCTAGGCTAAGCTGAACCCTGGGCATGCTCAGACAGTGCAGCCCCAGCCTTCCACAGCTCCTGACTGGCTCCTCAAAGATGTGGAAGCCAGAAGTCCTGCTGTCATGTCCCCATGAGGGTCGTTACATTTTTGTCCCTACTATGGCCTTACTTGCCCTAGGTGGCTTGGAATATCTTGTCTGAGAAAACAGAGAAAGTGTGCAGGGAGCTTTCTCATTGGGGACACACACAATGTACTTTGTTAACGCAGATGGCTGGGCAAGGAGATGCCCAGCACCCGTCTGACCTCTACTGTTTGCCAAGGACAAATGCTGATTAACAATAGCTTTTCTGGAGGCTAGAGGCCACGGGGGTGGTCAGCTGCCATAGTTATATCACAGGAAAAAATTAGCTGCTTCTTAGTGTTAATTCAAGGATGCAGGGCTGGAGAGATGGCTTAGTGGTTAAGGCGCCTCCCTGCAAAGCCTAAGAATGCCCGTTCGAATCTCCAGGTCCCACGTTTAGCCAGACTCAAAAGTGACACAAGCACGCAATGTCGCACATGTGCACAAGGGGGCACATGCATTTGGAGTTCGTTCACAGTGGCTGAGAGGCCCTGGCATGCCTATTCTCTCTGTCTCTGTGTGTGTGTGTCTCTCTCAAATTTAAAAGGGGGGGAGCCGGGCGTGGTGGCGCACGCCTTTAATCCCAGCACTTGGGAGACAGAGGTAGGAGGATCGCTGTGAGTTCAAGGCCACCCTGAGATTGCATAGTTAATTCCAGGTCAGCCTGGGCCAGAGTGAGACCCTACCTCGCAAAAAAAAGAAAAAAAAAGGGGGGGGAATGCATATTATGACACAGGTCAAATGAATTTCAGGACATAGGAAGTAATCTAGAACAAAATGTTCAGTAGGTCTTTCTGGTTTTGTCTCTTTGTATTTTTAAAACTCTTTTAAAATTATTTTATTTTATTATTTATTCGCATGTATGGGCACATGTGTGTAATCAGAAGATACCCTCAAGGTGTTTTTATCCTTTCCTTCCATCTTTTTTTTTTTTAATTTATTTTTGAGAGCGAGAGGGAGAAAGAATGGGCATGCCAGGGCCTTAGCTGCTACAAATGACCTCGACACACATGTTCCTCCTTGTGCACATGTGTGCTTGCGTCACTGTGTGTCTGACTACGTGGGACCTGGAGGTTTGAACATGAGTTCTTAAGGTTTGCAGGCAAACACCTTAACTACTAAGCCTTCTCTCCAGTCCCACCTTCTTTTTTTAAAAAAATTATATTTATGTTTATTTATTTGAGAGAGAGAGAGAGAGAGAGTATGAGTATGCCAGGGCCTCCAGTAGCTGCAAACGAACTCCAGACATGTGTTCCATCTTGTGCATCTGGCTTATGTGAGTCCAGGGGAATCAAACCTGGCTCTGGCTTTGCAGACAAATGCTTTAACTGCTAAACATCTCTCCAGCCCTTAAAATACATTTTTTCAATTTTTTTTTTTTTGAGAGAGCGAGAGACAGAGGGAGAGAGAGAATTGGTGTGCCAGGGCCTCAGCCACTGCAATCAAACTCCAGATGCTTGTGCCACCTAGGGGGCATGTGTGACCTTGCTCTTGCCTCACTTTTGTGCATCTGGCTCATGTGGGATCTGGAGAGTCAAACGGGTCCTTAGGCTTCGCAGGCAAGTGCCTTAACCACTCAGTCATCTCTTCCTTAAAATATTTTAAAAATTTATTTATTTGTAAGGTGAGAGAGAGTGGGGGGTAGGGAGAAAGGGAGGGATATGGGCATGTCAGGGCCTCTAGCCATTGCAAATGAACTCCAGATGCATGTGCCACTTTGTGCTGGGGAATCAAACCCCAGGGTCCTTAAGCTTGCCAGGTAAGTGCTTAACCACTAAGCTATCTCTCCAGCCCTAAAATATTTTTATTTATTTGCAGATAGATAGATAGATAGATAGATAGATAGATAGATAGATAGATAGAAGAAAGACAGAGAGAATGGGTGTGCCAAGGCCTCTGACTACTGCAAATGGACTCTAGAGGCATGCACCACTTTGTGCATCTGGCTTACATGGGTCCTGGGGAATCAAACTTGGGTCATTAGGCTCTGAAGGCAAGCACCTTTACTGCTAAGCCATTTCTTCGGCCCTCCTTCCACCTTCTTTTGAGACAAAGTCTCTCTTCCTGCTGTTGCTGCTGGTGGGCTTCCGGTTCTCCTGACTCCACTCCCGTTGTCATTGGTGCACTGAGATTACAGACACGCATGTGCGACTCTGCACCTGGCTGTATGTGGGCACTGAGAAGGCTTGAACTTGGGTGTGCACGTTGACAATGAGCACCTGTAGCTGATGAGCCAGCTCTTCAACCCTGTTCTGTAAATGTAACTTTCTGTCACTGACGGTTCTCCATCTGCAGATGGATCCTGGCTCCTTAGCAAATTTCCCAGGTTCTCCATGACCTGGCCCTACCTGAGCTGTCATTGCAGCTCAAGGGTCACATTCTTCCCTCATTTCTGTCCCCCGGATCCTATCGACACTTCTGTCTGGAATACCCTTCTCTAAGTAATTCTTAGCTTTCAGGTTGCGGCTCAGGGGGTTGGAGAAATGGCTCAGCAGTTAAAGGTGCTTTTTTTTTCTTCTCAAAGCCTGATAGCCTGGGTTTGATTTCCCAGTACCCACATAAAGCAGATGCATCAAGTGGCACATGAGCTTAAAATCCATCTACAGTGGGAAGAGGCCTTGGTGCACCCATTCATTTTTTTTTTTCTCTCTCTCTCTCTTACTTTCTCTCCTGCAAATAAATAAAAATAAAAAGTATTTTTAGTTGGACATGGTGGCACATGCCTTTAATCCCAGCACTTGGGAGTTATATTTTTGTCCCTGGTAACTGCAAGAGTTCCATTAATAAGTTATCCTTAAAACATCTTTTTTGTTTTTTCAAGGCAGGGTCTCACTCTAGCAAGCTGCTCTGGAACTCACTCTGTATTCCCAGGCTGGCTTGGACTCATAGTGAGCCTTCTACCTCTACCTTCCAACTGCTGGAATGAAAGGCATGCTCCATCACACCAAACTAGAACCTCTTTCATTACTATAAATAAATAAACAAATTTATTTATTTATTTATTTATTTATTTATTTATTTATTTATTTATTTATAGAACCTTGCTGCTGCAAATGAACTCCAGATGCATGCCACTCTGTGTATCTGCCTTTACATAGGCACTAGAGAATTAAAACCAACCCATCAGGCTTTGCAAGCAAGTGCCTTTAACTGCTGAGCCATCTCTGCTGCCCTCAAGCATCTTTTTCTTTTTTAGAGACAAGGTCTCACTATATAACCCTGGATGGCCTTAAATTCACTATGTAGACCAGGCTGGCTTTGAACTTGTGGCTATTTTGCTACCTCTGCCTCCGAGTGCTGGAATTACAGGCATGAGCCACCACGGATGACTTTAAAGTATTCTCAAACCCCAGTTCTCAGACAGTCTAGGGAACAGGGGTCACAATGTTCCGTTCAATTGCCTTGTAGTGTTCTAAAGCCTCCAAGGTTGGAGAGCTGCTCCGGGGGACAAAGCCACTCGCTCCCTGCTGTTCAGTGTGGGCTAACGGCTAAGACACGGAGGGCACGGGTGTACCTGTTGAGTCCTTGAACATCCACGTGCTGCTCGACTCCTCTTCCAGCACAGACCGGCTCTCTGACTCACTGAACTGGCTGCGCCGGAGAGCGTGGGAGATGGGCGCTCGGCGACGGCTTCGCTTGCTCAGCTGCACCCGGGTCTTCAGGGCACTTGAGTCTAGGACTGAGGTTTGCTTTGACGTGGCATGGAGGAGGAGGAGGGGAAGAGATCAAAGGAACCATCAGTTGAAGGCATGGCCCACAGGGTGAGCAGAGCTTTGTTCGTGGGTGGTGCATGGACTAACATTAATCTTGCTGGTAACCCAGTTGCTGTCGGCCTCAACTTACTAATGAACCAAGTATGGTATGAAATGGACCTCACACAGTGCCTGACACACAGTGCAAAAGCTTTCCTCCTCCCAGGGACATCACACCTGCAGGTGTGCAGCAGGCATTCAATAAATGTTCATTGCCTGTTTGCTGAATACATCATCTCACCAAGTCATTTTTTTTTTACCCTCTCATTTGTTTATTTATTTGAGAATGAGAAAGAGGGAGGGAGGGAAGGAGAGAGAGAGAGAGAGAGAGAAACTGGTGCACCAGTGCCTTCAGCCATTGCAAATGAACTCCAGATGCATGCCCCACCTTGTGCATCTGGCTTTTGTAGGTCCTGGGGAATCAAACCTATGTCCTTAGACTTCACAGGCAAATGACTTAACCACTAAGCCATCTCTCTGCCCCCCTCACCAAGTCTTTATGGCAACCACATGCCCAGGAGTACCTGAGCCAAGTGGCTCTCACGGTGGCCTCTTGGACCTGTGGTGATCTAAGGCACTGGAGGGAAGAGCAGAGCCACCACAGAGCAGCAGACATTCATCGTGGGGCATCCTCCAGAGAGGCCTGGGCCGCATGTAGGCAAGTGGATCCCCTTGGAGGCCATCCCCAAGGATGGGAGGAGGAGCTTTGATACTGGGATAGAGGACACTTTGTGGATGGCCTGTCGTCGGATGGTGGTGCATCCGGGGAAAGGACAGATTCTGGTCTTTTTAAAAAATATTCTATAAGCTGGGTGTGGTGGTGCATGCCTTTAATCCCAGCACTTGGGAGGCAGAGGTAGGAGGATCACTGTGAGTTCGAGGCCACCCTGAGACTACATAGTGAATTCCAGGTCAGCTTGGGCTAGAGTGAGATCCTACCTCGAAAAAAAAATTCTTCATTTATTTGAAAGATATATATATGGAGAGAGAGAGAGAGAGAGAAAATGGGTGTGTCAGGACCTCTAGTCATTGTGAATGATCTCCAGACCCATACACCACCTTGAGCATCAGCTTTACGTGGGCACTGGGGAGTCAAACCTGGGTCCTTTGGCTTTGCTGGCAAGCGCCTTAACCGTTAAGCCATCTCTCCAGCCCCAGAGAGTCTTGAAGGGGCTGGAGCAGCCCCTGGGACTCAGAACTGCTGGACATCCTAGTGGAGGCTGTACTTGAGACTTGGGTGAGCAGAGTTCAAGGGGCGGCCCCTGGGAGCCCGTGAAGGGAGCAGTGCCACCGAAAGACCTTCGTGCTCGGCCCCAGGGCCACAGTTCTGCTAAGCCTTCTGCTAAGACCCCGGGCTCTGTATGGCAGGAAGTACAAACCCCAGACCACCTCCCAGGAGTGGGGTGTCAGCCTTTCTTCCCCTGGCAGATGAGGGTTCAGAGGGAGTTGTAAGCTGTGATGACACCCAAAGCTGACTGTGCTGGCTACATGTGAATGAGGCAGCTGAGGCTCGGAGAGGGAAGGACATTTGCCCTGAGAGAGAAAGCCGCTATGGGGCAGGCCCAGACTCCACACACAAAAATGCAACATCTATTTGAAACTCTACCACTGCCTCCGCCCCTGACTACAGACTTACATCGATGAAGGAGAAGTCATCCACTCTCCCTGCAGGGCAGGTGTCCAGCGGGGGTGGCCCCTCTGTGCCGTCGGTGGACTCCAGCTCGGAGCTGGAGCGGTCCATGCTGGAACTGCGCTGGTCCCTGGGGCTGCCATGCAGGTCTGCTGAGGTGGGCTCCGTGTGGGAGGACAAAGAGGAAAGGCGGCTGCTCGGAGGCTGTTTCCGCACCGAAGTGGCACTGCTGTCAGGAGATGGGGACTCTGGGGCCAAGCTGTAAGAAGAGAAAGGAGGGGAGACATTGTCACAGAGGGGCTCTGGAGGGTGGAACGTTAAGTACAGGAGGCTGAAGGTCTGGTTTGAAACCAACACGGCTTCCCACAGGTGGAAACAGATCAGAACGTGCAGCTGGGGTTCATGGTGGACCTGGAGCACCTGGACAGGTTCAGAGTATGAGGAGCGCGCCCTGCGTCCTTTTGAGACCCCATGTTGCTCCACAAAGTAGTCTGGTCACAGGCAGACATCGGGCCTCGCAGAGCGGCAAATGAAACCAGGCATGGTGGCACACACCTGTCATCCCAGCACCAACAGGGAGATGAGAGAAGATATCAAGAGTTCAAGGCCAGCCTGGGCTCGGAAATGAGACCTTGTGTCAAGAAACAAGAGAGAGCTGGAGAGATGGCTTCGTGGTTAAGGCGCTTGCCTACAAAACCTAAGAATGCATGTTCAAATCTCCAGGTCCCATGTAGCCAGACGCACAGTGATGCAAGTGTGCAATGTCTGGAGTTTGTTCACAGCAGCTGAAAGGCCCTGGTTCACCCATTCTCTCTCCCTCTCTGACTCTCTCTCAAAAATAAAATAATAATAATAAAAAAGAAATAAGAAAGAGAGAAAGGGAGAGAGAGAAGAGAGACCCAAGATGGGCTGTGAGAAGTAAATATGCAGTGAGTATACTTCAAATGCTTTGAACAACAAAAACAAAATGTCAACTGTCTTGCCTGTAACTTTCCATGTTGATTACAAGTTGAAATGAGTATATTTCAGACCAGTTGACTCTAATCAAGTAGACCATTAATGTTTATTTTTAATTATACTGAAATTGTGACAATTAAATTCATTTCACCTGATCCTTCATACTTTTTTGTTGTTGTTTTTTCAAGGTAGGGTCTCACTCTAGCCCAGGCTGACCTGGAATTCACTATGTAGTCTCAGGTTGGCCTTGAACTCATGGTGATCCTCCTACCTCTGCCTTCCAAGTGCTGGGATTAAAGGCATATGCCATGATGCCCGGCTCTTGTTTTGTTTTTGATTTTTTTTTTTTTTTGAAGTAGGGTCTCACTCTAGCCCAACCTGACCTGGAACTAACTCTGTAGCCCCAGATGGCCTTGAACTAACAGTGATCCTTACCAGGGTCTTGAACTCAAAGGCCTTCTCTGACAAAGATTGCACAGACCAAGTTCTGCAGGGCGGTGACTCAGATCAAAAGATTCCCAGTGATTAGTGGAGAAAGACTGGGGACCGAGAAGCGGACTGCATCATCCATCATGCATTCATTCTCAAACGGAGCGTGCACCTGTACACCATGGTCCCTTCTTTTTTTTTTTTTATTAATTTGTTTTTTGAGGTAGGGTCTCACTCTGGCCCAGGCTGACATGCAATTCACTATGTAGTCTCAGGGTGGCCTTGAACTCAAAGTGATCCTCCTACCTCTGCCTCCCAAGTGCTGAGATTAAAGGAAAGTGTCACAATGCTTGGCCCCTTCATACTTTTTTGATGTGGCCAGAGGACATCTTAAATGACAAAGATGTCTCTGGTGCACAGACCACGCTGTAGTTCTGCAGGGCGGTGGTGACTCAGATCAAAAGATTCCCAGTGATTAGTGGAGAAAGACTGGGGACCGAGAAGCGGACTGCATCATTCCATCACCAACCTGGCCATTCATTCTCTCACTCAACGGAGAGCTACTGAGCACCTGCTACGTTTGAGGCATGTGTAAAAAAAAAAAAAAAAAAAAAAAACCTGCACCACTGACTCATCAGGCATGAAAATTATTTCAAATTCTGTAGCTTCTGCAAACCTATGATGTAGAAAATGAAACATGAACCTCATTAGGGATGAAGAAACTGACACAGAATGTGACTGTGTTTGAAGAGGTGGGACTGCAGTGGAGACCCAGCAGTCTAGCTACAGGATCTGTATCACTGGCATCTCCTACTTTTTTTTTTAAGCTTGGTTCTTTTTTTTTTTTTTTTTTTAATTTTTTAAATTTTTATTTATTTATTTGAGAGTGACAGACAGAGAGAGAAAGAGGCAGAGAGAAAGAGATAGAGAGAATGGGCGCACCCGGGCCTCCAACCACTGTAAATGAACTCCAGGTGCATGTGCCATCTTGTGCATCTGGCTTATGTAGGTACTGGGAATTGAGCCTTGAGCCAGGGTCCTTAGGCTTCACAAGCAAGCACTTAACCACTAAGCCATCTCTCCCGCCCCATCTCCTACTTCTTAAATCCTCTTCCATGATAATATATTTGGGTACCACTCAGATCATTAGGAACAAGTAAGACAGAAAAGTTATGAATAAATCATGACTTGAATACCCTAATCCCCTTAAAGAAAGAGAGGGAGAAGAGACAACACAGAAGTCGTCAAGAGTGGGGGTGGGGGTAGGAATGTTACCTTGCAAGAGGGTAGGTGGGCTCACCTGACATGGGCCTGGCCTTGAAGGACCCCTCTCCCACCTGTACCGTTGAGTGTTACCGTCAATCTCACATCCTGACATCTCACTGTGTACTTGGCGACGGTGGTGGGTGGAATCGGATGTCCCCCATAAACTAATGTTTTGAATACTTGGTGGCAATTTGGGAGGTGGAGCGTTGATGAAGGAAGTGTTTTGCTGGCGGGGGGCGGGTGACTTAGGGGTGTTATAGCCCAGCTCCCCCTTGACAGAGCTCAGCTCACTCTCTTGCTGCAGGAATGGTGTCCAGCCTCTGCTCGACCATCTTCCCCCACCCGCCGCCATCATGGAGCTTCCCCTGAGACTGGAAACCAGAATAAACCTTTTCCTCCCATCAGCTGCCCTTGGTCGGGTGTTTTCTCCCAGCAACATGAGGGTAACTACAACACCAACTCCGGGAGGATGTCAGGATGTGGACCGTGGGGGATTTTGAGGGGTTCGACGGGATTGGGACAAATGCGCAGGCCCAGACAAGCACCATCCACGGCTGAAGCTCCTGACGTGGGGGGCTGCAGTACTTTCATTAGACCACAAGGGGGCGACAACCACCAGGCGAGCACAGGTCCCATAGGCTGTTCTCAGAGGTCCTAAGCTAGGAGCTGGGCAAAGGAGGCTGGCAGAGGGGTTGGGCCATGGTCACTGAGGAGATGGGCAGCTTAAGTTTAGACCTGCGATGAGTCAGGTGCTCCTGCAGGAGAGCTCTATAGAGATTTCAGGAAAATCACTAAACTTAACCTAGATTTCACAGGCTGGGAGGCACAGGGGGAGAAGATTAAAAAGGATTTTTACAGGCATTCCTTCCCTGTTTCTTTTGCTCATCCATTTTAAACCTCAGCTTCCATGAAGCAAACGCTGAGGGACGGGACGGGACGGGGTCCTGCACAGCAGTCCAACACCCCCGATAGTGGGAAAGACAGGAGCCCAGGTTCAAGTCCAGCTGTACCACAGCCATGCCGTGCTCCTGGTCTGCTCCTTGTCTCTCACTGAGGCTGTTCCCATGCCGTGCTCCTGGTCTGCTCCTTGTCTCTCACTGAGGCTGTTCCCATGCCGTGCTCCTGGTCTGCTCCTTGTCTCTCACTGAGGCTGTTCCCATGCCGTGCTCCTGGTCTGCTCCTTGTCTCTCACTGAGGCTGTTCCCATGCCGTGCTCCTGGTCTGCCCTTGTCTCTCACTGAGGCTGTTCCCATGCCGTGCTCCTGGTCTGCTCCTTGTCTCTCACTGAGGCTGTTCCCATGCCGTGCTCCTGGTCTGCCCCTTGTCTCTCACTGAGGCTGTTCCCATGCCGTGCTCCTGGTCTGCTCCTTGTCTCTCACTGAGGCTGTTCCCATGCCGTGCTCCTGGTCTGCTCCTTGTCTCTCACTGAGGCTGTTCCCATGCCGTGCTCCTGGTCTGCTCCTTGTCTCTCACTGAGGCTGTTCCCATGCCGTGCTCACCTGGTCTGCTGGTCCCTTGTGTCTCACTGAGGCTGTTCCCATGCCGTGCTGTGCTGAGGCTGTTCCTGCTCTGTCTGCTCCTTGTCTCTCACTGAGGCTGTTCCCATGCCGTGCTCCTGCTCTGCCCCTTGTCTCTCACTGAGGCTGTTCCCATGCCGTGCTCCTGCTCTGCCCCTTGTCTCTCACTGAGGCTGTTCCCATCTCTCCTGAGGCTGCTGCTCCTGCTCCTGGCTGTTCCCCCTTGTCTCTCACTCACTGAGGCTGTTCCCATGCCGTGCTCCTGGTCTGCCCCTTGTCTCTCACTGAGGCTGTTCCCATGCCGTGCTCCTGGTCTGCTCCTTGTCTCTTACTGAGCCTGTTTCCCATGCTGGCATGATGCCCACAAGGTACAAGGGTGCTCATCTCTCTGACTTCCAAGACTTTTCTGGAGACATCTATTGGCAGAGGCGTGAGCTGAACCCACAGCATATCTCCCCAGGGGGCCATAAGGCCACCGCCATGCTGGACTCCACCGAAGAGCACAGGAACAATCGTAGAAACACTGCACAGAAGCTCCTACCATGTGACTGGTGCACAGGCTGCCCTCCCAACAAACCATGCTGGGTGCCTCACTTTCCCCTTCTGCAAGATGGGAGGACAGAAGCACACAAGTACTGACAGTGCACAGGTGCTCCACAAACCCTGGCCACTTCTCAGCATGTGTTTCTATGCCGAAAGGTGCTGTGGGGACCTACGTCTCATCTAACCCGGATCTGCCCGAGTGGGAGAGGGGCTGGGCTCACAGCGCCCTCCTAACCCAGTTATGTTCCATGACAAGTGTTAGGTCGACAGGTCCCAAAATGGAGTCACCAAGGACAGCAGGATGGGACAGAGACATAAGCAAGTGGATTATGCACATTCCTCAAGAAGCTGCCCAGCCATTATCCCCTCCTTGCCTGCCATGCCCCCAGGTCATGGTTTCCTGCTCCTTTATCTGCTAAGTGCCTGGTCACCATTCTGGTCCCACACCCTGGTTTTTCGAAATGGCTAATGTGAAGAACAGAGGCGTTCTCTTCCTTTCCTCACCTTCCTCCAACAGAAAGCCCTGTAAAGCCCACTATCTGAGGAACTCAGGTGGGCTGTGCTCCTCTCTTGTGAGCCAGCCCTAGCAGCTCGTGCTTTTCCCAAATAAAAGCTTTCATCTTTGCCTCAGAGTGGTCTGCATGGTCGTGGTCACTCCCGAACCTTACAATAAGCTTCAGCATTTTCCAAAAGCCGGGACTTTCCCTCCCAGCCAGGCCGATGCGAGAGCCCCACAGCCACAAAAGGTGGAGATATAAAGACAGGTACTGTTTATAGAACAGTGCGTGTACTACGCTCCTGCACATGTGCACAGACAGTGGGGGAGGCTAAAAACAGAGAGACAAGAAGAGCAGGAGTGAAGGTGCACCTGTGTACAGGGATCGGGAGTGTTTTGATTTTTGTTTGTTTTGTCTGGCAGTGCTGGGGACGGACCCAGGAGCTCACGCAGGCCTCTCCGTGCTCATGATTTTGAAGTGGAAAAGTACACGGGCATAAAGGTGACCACGGGTGACGGACTACATTCACGATGTGCAGCCAGCCTCAAATGTCTGGCAGGGGTTCAGGCTTTGTGGCACTGCGAACAGACATTGTCAGCTACACGTGTGTGGGGCTACATTCATAGCCATCCCAGGACTCAAGCAACACTCAGGCTGCAGGGTGGAAAGCACCAAGAGTCTATGGTCACACTCAAAGGTCCCAACACCCACACCTTGAAACCATAACGTGCTTTCTTTATGATTCTTTGGGTCTGCCCGTCCCTGAGGTCTTCCTGTCCTGGTTGGGACTGCCTGTTCCTGTGGGCATCCTGTATTTCTGGGATTGCCTGTCTTGGTGGGTTTGTTAGCCTGCGGGTCTTCCAGTCCCTGCGAATCTGTGTCTTGGTAGTTCTCTCTACCCTGCTGGCTCTGCCTGTCTCCATTGGTCTGCCTGTCCCTGTGAATTTGCCTAGAACTTTGGATCTGCTTGTCCTGGGACACTGCCTGTCACTGTGGGCATGGCTGTCCTTTGGGGCAGCCCATCCTGTCTCTGCCTATCTTTGAGGGACTGCCTGTCTCCGTGGGTTTGCCTGCACTGTTCATTTGCCGGATCTGCCAGTCCCTGTAGGTCGTGCCCTCCCTGTGGGTCTCCCCGCCTTGTGGAAGGTCTTTCCCTGTGAATTTGCCTATTCCTGTGGGTCAGACTGTCCTGTGGGTTTCCTGACCTTATATGCAGGTCTGCCTGTCTGAGTGCATCTGCATGTTCCTGTGGGTCAGCCTATCTCGTGGGGATTCCGTCCCTTTGGGATTGCCTGTCCCTGGATGCCTGCCTGTCTCCATGGGTCTATCTGGCTCAGGGGAATGGCCTGTCTCCATGGGTCTGTATGTTGGACTGCTGTCTCTGTACTTCTGCTTGTCCCTGTGGGTCTGTGTGTCCCTGTGTATCTGCCTGTCTCTATGGGTCTTGCTGGTCCCGTGGTTCCACCTTTCCCTGTGAGCCTTCCTGTCTCTGTGAACCTGCCTTTCTCCATGGCTCTGTCTGTTCTTGTTCACCTGTCTGTCCTGTGGGACTGCCTGCTCCTGAGTGCCCGCAATCTGTTGGGTCTGCCTTTCCTCGTGTCTGCCTGTCTCTGTGGACCTACCTGAGTCCACGGGCTTGCCTGACTGTATGCGTGTGTCTGTCTCTGTGGTTCTGTCTGTCCCAGTATGTCTGCCCACCTGAATAACTTTGCCTGTTTCTAAGTGTTTGTTTGTCTCAGATATGTCCTATGTGATTTCTTCATTTTTCTTCTTTTGTACTTTCTAAATTTCTTTTTTTTTTTTTTTTTTTTTAACAAGAATGGCTTTTTCTTGTAATTGCAAAGAGTTCTGAGGACATAGAAACCACTGGTTGGCGACATCAACCCCATCCCAGATGTTCCTCCAGAGAGCTGGGAGCCTATCCCCCAGCCCCACCACCACACAGACACATGCACACCATACCTGTCCCTGCTCTGGCGCTGGTCAGCCCACGTTCCATACTGGCTGTCGGCTTCGTGCACGAGGGTATCGGTGTCCTTGGCCTCGGGGGCTCGTCTGGAGAAGCACTGCTTCAGCTGGTCCTGCAGGGACAAGAGGGTGAGGTCACATACATATCATGGCACCCCTGACCATGCTGTCCTCCATGGGTCCCCGTGTCTGGGCTGGCCACGAGGGAGACCAGAGTTCTAGCTGCTACGGCATCACAGGAAGCAGGAATCTCTGTATTCACACGGGCGGTCTGGGATGGAGCATCTGCTGGTTTGCACATGTGGTCCAGCTGGCGGAAGTGGGCTGCTGAGGGTGAACGTTTAAAGTGTTATCTGCCTCTCGTTCCCACACAGGCTCTCTGCTTCCTGACCTGCCAAACCGTATTGCAAGCTCCCGCAGCCACAGACCAGCCGCATGCCTTCCCGCGGTGACGGTGACGGGCTGGGCTCTCCACCACCATGAGCCGAACAAACCTCTCCTCAAGTTTCTGTCAGAATCTTGTCACAGTGAGGAGAAAAGTAACTGGTCGAGAGTGGTCCCTAGGCTTGGAGTCAGGAAGGCCCTGCAGGGCCTCACTCAGCTCTCCTTCGCGGCCCCTGGTCCTCATGGTATGGCCTGGCCAGGCCTCTCTCCCCCTTCAATACTTCAATACAAGATACCAGTCTACTTAGGACACTCCCATTCCTGCCTCCTGGGCCACCTCCACAGTCACCATCCAGCCCAGTATTCACACGGTGGTGACTCTGGCCAGGCATCAGCTATGCTACTGACACGAGGTCACTTCACTGACCCAGGACCCCTGCTGCAGTCAGGTTCACGTTGCTGACAGAAATCACCCAACTAAGAGCAGCTTTTGGGGAAAAAAGGATTTATTTTGGCTTACAGACTTGAGGGGAAGCTCCATGATGGGGAAAACGATGGCATGAGCAGAGGGTGGACATCACTCCCTGGCCAACATAAGGTGGACAACAGCAACAGAAGAGTGTGCCAAACACTGGCAAGGGGACACTGGCTATAACACCCATAAGCCTGCCTCAACAATACACTGTCTCCAGGGGGCGTTAATTCCCAAGTCTCCATCAGCTGGAACCTAGCATTCAGAACACCTAAGTTTATGGGGGACCAAACCACCACAACCCCTCAACAAATCTAAAAGTGGATCTTCAGGAAGCTGGGCATGTGGCGCACACCTTTAATGCCAGCACTGGAGAGGCAGAGGTAGGAGGATTACTGTGAGTTCAAGGCCACTCTGAGAATACAGAGTGAATTCAGCCTGAGCTAGAGTGAGACCCTACCTCGAAAAACCAAGCATAAATAAAGTGGATCTTCATACAATCCCATTTTGCAGATGAAAAAATGTAGAGGCTGGGGGGGGGGTGACATGCAGGTACTGGGCCAGGGACAGGTCACCACACAACTGGCTAAGTAGCTGAGCCCAGTTCCCAACACACAGAGACCGTCTATGAATTACCACGAGACAATGGTGCCTACGGGCTCCCCTCACTCACCCATAAGCCCCTGTCTTATGTTGTCGCTGTAGAAATGGTGGTCAGGAGCACCCAAAAGTCCAGTCTCTTGGACAGGCCACTGGCACAGCAGTGAGCAAACGGCCTCACAGCCCGAGCTCTTAGGATGCTAGCATCCGTCTGCCAGTGAGGGATGTGGAGATGGGGAGGGCAGAGCAGTTTGGATCTGGTTTTAGAAGACCACCATCAAGCACCTTCACGCCCTTCTACGGACCCATCCTGAAACAAACAAGCCTCTGTACACCAACAGAACAAACAAGCATGGGGGGATGGGCGGGAGGCGTTGCTTCCCTGTGGGACCTCAGGGCCCTGGCCTCCTTTGGTAGCAAGCAAGTTACAATGGGAGTTTGGGGTATAGCTCAATGGTAGAGCACTTGCCAGGCATGGTTCTACCCCTAGTACCCCCCATACCCCCACCCACACTGCAAGGACTCAGTGACTTTCCCCAGGCAGTTCCTAGTACAGAACCTGAACTTGACTTTCAGGTCATGCTAAGTACTCATCTCCCCATTCTCTGTCTCCCTTTTTAGGTGCTCACTGAACCCCCAGCACTTTGAAGGGGGTGTGGTGAGGGAGAAGGATGTAGGTGGGGAATTCTACAGTGGTCTGTAGGTCACTCTTGATAAACAGCTGTACCTGGAGACCCTTGCAACACCTGCTGTCCACCCTCAGAGTGCCCCATGCCTTCTCGCAGTACTGTGCTCACTGTAGAACTTCTGAGAATTGCAGAAAATCACAGTAAACCACATTTTAAAATAGCCCATCGCCCAAAGTAAAACATCCTGACCTACTCCAGTCCGGAATTTTCTATGGATCAATTCACGTACATCCTCTCTCGTAGCTGGAGAACATTCCACTGTGTGGACACAGCATCGTTCACGTAACCAATCCCAAGGGTGAGACTCTGGAGTCTCTCATTATGTTTGCGCGATCATAACAACAGGGCCATGAACATGCTTGAGGCTAAGTCTGCTGAATAATCTCTGATTATTCCCCTAACAGAACATGTCTATTATCCTTATCAAAGGGCCCTTGGCAGCCTGGCACTCCCCACGTACCATTTGGGACAAATGCAGGGCTACATCCATGTCATCTGGTACCGGTGACATGCTTTGAGGCCAATGGCATCCTTTCTTTTTCTTTTTTTTTTTTTTTTCAAGGTAGGGTCTCACTCTAGCCCAGGCTGACCTGGAATTCACTATGTAATCTCAGGGTGGCCTCGAACTCACAGTGATCCTCCTACCTCTGCCTCCCGAGTATTGGGATTAAAGGCGCACGCCACCACGCCCGGCTAACGGCATCCTTTCTGATGCAGACAGTAAGGCCCTCCAGGTCATGGCGATTTCCTCTGACACAAACAGCATGGTGGCTGTTCACTGAGTCCCTTCACCAATGTTCTAATGTAGATAGCAGGCTCTTCCCTGCCTGGACAAGGGAGGCCTGTGATAAGCATTTAGAGAAAATCCTGTTTTATAACACAAAGACCAGCCCAAAACCAGAAGGTGGACAGAAACAGGACACACCAGCAGAGAGATGAGGAAATGGGACGAGCAGCTACCCCTGATGACAGCTGAGCTTGCTTGCTACAAAGACCCCTTCCTGCCCTCAGCACAGGTGCTTGGAGACCCTCACTGCTAAGCCTGTGGCTTTCGGAGTTCCAACTCAAATGTAACTTTTTCTCTCCCCTTTCTCCATCTCCCTTGACCAGCAATGGACCAAAATACTAGGCTTGCTTGCCCTGACACTCAGCACATTTACTCTCTCTTCTGTCTCTCTCTGTGTCTCTCTCCTTCCTCCAGACATCCATTGCCAGCCTGTCTGTTCCCTCTATCTCTCAAAAAAGCAGATCTCTTTCTCTTTTTTCCACTTCACCCCCTCCAACAGCCTCCAAGATCTCTAGTTTGCCTGTCCTGTTATTATTTTTTTAATCTCAAACTCCAATAAAACTGTCCGCTGGAATGCATTTTTAAATGCTTTTATGTAAGAGACTAAGAATCTGCAAATGTGACCCTGTGTCCCCTGGTGACATGGGCAGATGGATGCCTGAAAATACCCACGACAAGCTAGGATGGTGACATCAGCACCTGTGATCCCCGCATTTGGGGAGGCTAAGGAAGGAGGATTATCACAAGTTTGAGACCAACCTAGGCTCCATAGTATCAGGACAACCAGAGCGACACAGTAAGGTCTTGACTCAAAAAACCAATAATAGCCAGGCATGGTAGCGCACATCTTTAAGCTCAGCACTTGGGAGGCAGAGGTAGGAGGATTGCCGTGAGTTCGAGGCCACCCTGAGACTACATAGTGAGTTCCAGGTCAGCCTGGGCTAGAGCGAGACCCTGCCTTGCAAAACCAAAAACAACAACGACAACGTAAAAGTCATCAACATATGAGAGGGACTAGTTGGAAAGAAGAGGTTCTGTGGAAGGAGACAAAAGAAGAAAACAGGAGGGGATTATGATCAAGTTCACTATGTCATATATGGAAACAGTAAATAAAGTAAAAACTAGGGCTGGAGAGATGGCTTAGTGGTTAAGGGACCTGCCTGAGAAGCCTAAGAACACCCGTTCGACTCTCCAGGTCCCACATTTAGCCAGACGCAAAAGTGACGCAAGCGTGCAATGTCGCACATGTGCATGGCGTGGAGTTCGTTCACAGCAGCCGAGGCCCTGGCGCACCCATTCTCTCTCTCTCTTTCTCAAATTAAAAACAAAAAAGTAAAAACTACGCACGATTAAAGGAAAGGAGGACAGAAGGACTAGATCCAGATGGATCTCAGGCCACTAAACCATGCCCCCCCCTCATTCCTGCCACAGTTTTGCCAACTTGTCAGGTGAGGAGAATGGAACCCAGGACTTTAGACCTGGGAGTGAAGGGGGTAGAGTTAGGGTGACTGGACCCCTGAAGGAAAAAAGGGCAGGAACGTTTTTTATCTCTTGCCTAGTTCCAAAGAACTCTTTTTCCATAGTCAGTCAGGACCCCTCCTGGGAGGGAGGGCTTTCATAGGATTTCAACAGTGTGGTTGGTCAAGTTCAGCTACTGTCTTCCTGAGACATCCCTAGTCCTAACCAACCAGCCAGCCCAAAGACAGCCCACCACCCTAAGGTTATAACTACTTTGCTAGGGGAGGGCAGGCTCTCTGGCTCTCTTATCACTTGGGAACTCCCAGCTCTGGGTGAGTTTTTCCCTCGGCTGGGCCTGGGGCTGGCTTGGCTCAGGCTCAGCCCGGAGGCCCCCCAGCCCTGACTCTCACAGCTCAGGCTCCGCCCGGAGGCCCCCCAGCCCTGACTCTCGCATGGGTCTTTATCTCCTCCAGCTCCCCACATGGCAGGAGCTCCTTCACCTTTCTTTTCTCTTTTCTTTCCACGCCCCCCCCCGCACCCCCAGATCCATCTGGTCACATGGACTCCTGAGCTTCACGTGGCCCACCTGGGCTTCTGGGCTCCACGTGGTGAGCTTCTCTTCCCACTTTATCTCCCCTTATCTCCCAGCCTTCCCCTTTCCACACTCCTATGTAAAATCTGAATAAAATGTGGTATTTTAAAAATCATTCTCTTGAATCTGGAATTGACAATTCTTTGGTGAGTTTGCAGATATGAACTCAGGGCTTGGGGTTCTAGGAAGCACCCCCAAATCCCAATTTCCCTGTTACAGGAGGACCCTCGGGCCATTCATGTCTCTTCAGAGGATGACATGGAGGCCCAGGACCTAGACAGTGGCGTGGCTCATGGTTCTCAAGATGAGTGACAGGCAGGGCTGAGTTCCGGTCCCATGGCTCCTTCTAGCCCCTGCCTCACATCCTTCTACCCTAACCCTTTCCCAGAATGTCCCACCAGGGTCTGATAAGGACGTGGGCATAAAAATGCTTCAAGCTGGGCGTGGTGGCACACACCTTTAATCCCAGCACTCAGGAGGCAGAGGTAGGAGGATCGGCATGAGTTTGAGGCCACCTTGAGACTACTTAGAGAATTCCAGGTCAGCCTGGGCTAGAGTGAGACCCTACCTCCAAAAACAAAACAAAACTAAACTAAACCAAACCAAACCAAACCAAACCAAACTAAACTAAACTAAACTACACTACACTAAAACTAAAAAAACAAAACAAAACAAAAAAAGCTTCAAGAATTTAGAGTTTTTGAGTCCTCTGGCTTAGACCAGCTCAGATTCCTCAGAACCGTGGTGGGTGAAAACTCCAGAGCACCCTTGAGGGCCAGGCCCTGCACTGCACCCACTTCTGCAAGGCCCACACCGATGAGACTGGGCAAACGTGCACCTTCAAGGGCTTGGCTCAAACAAGTCACAACATAAATCTTCAAATTCAAACCGTGCATGTCTACTTAAATCAGCAAGCTTCATTCCAGAACTTTATCTCAGGGCTGTCAATAGGCAGGCTTGCCAGGACTCGAGAACATAAAAGGTCCCAGCAGGACATGGGATCACCACAAAATAAAAATCCCATGGTGTGCGCCTTGAATCCCAGCACTCGGGAGGCAGGAGGTATGAAGATCGCTGTAAGTTCGAGGTCAGCCTAAGACTACAAAGTGAATTCCAGGTCAGCCTGGGCTAGAGTGAGACCCTACCTCAGAAAAACCAAAATAAGTATATAAATAAATATCCCCATATGCCTAATAAGATGGGAAATCCAGAATCCACAAGATGGGATAGTCAAGATGGCTCCCATACAAAACCTTACTGTTATGGAAAGACGTGTGCCACACACCAGCAAACGTGGGAACCAAATTGGAAAGGATCCCAACACAGTGTGTTGTGAAACCACCTTTCTTATACAAACACACAGGGGCGTGGAAGCAAAGAAAAACATCTGGAAGGTTCCAAGGCCAACCAGGTCACAGTGGTGCCGTCTGATTTGTTATGGATACTCATTTGATTTAGTATCTATGCTTATACTTTTATACGCTATGATAAAATTGAATAAAAATACTTGAATCATATTTCTAAATCCTCCCCTGTTACACACATTATGAATTAAGAGCACATCAGAAGGGGCTTTTCCTTTATTTAATTTACCCCAGAGTTAGGCAAACCTCTATTAAAAAAAAAACAGACAGTGGTTACTTTGGTCATTTGGGGCCACTGAGGTCTCGATGCTGAGGTGTTAAGGGCAGTGACAACTAGTACGGAAACAAATGCCCCGGCTGCGTTCAAAGAAAACTTTATTTACAAAGCAGGCTGGCTGGCTGGTGGGTCCTTAGGCAGTAGCTGGCCAACTGACTGCTCATGTACAGCTTTCGGACTATAGGCTGCAGGAAGGTAGTAGGGTAGAGGATGGAGGTGGGAGATCCCTCATTGCTGAGCCCAAGCCCTTGGAAGGAAGCTTGAATAACCTTGTTGGGGAACATGTTCCTACAAATACATATTTGCAAAGTGAGTAGGTATGAATTTCTAAACCAGAAGGACGAGACATTACGCCTGTGTGTATTTGGGGGTTTCTGACACATCTCCTAAGAAAGTGCCCTGAGTCAGGTGGCTCATAGCTGACATCCCAGTTCCAAGTCATTGAAGAAGCCAGTCCACTCGCCGCCAGCAACTCTACACACCAGCTGTGCATGGAGGTCTGCGGTCACGGGACCAGCAGGCTTGGGGACACCGAGGGCCCGAAGCACCTTTCCATCTCGTGTCCTGGTCAGGACTGGAGTTCCGAGGGAGTGCCCATCACTGTGGCACAAGAGGTTCCCAACAGTCCACGATGCAGGACCCTCCGTGCACCCACTTTACAGGGGAGGACACTTAAGTCCAGGGATGTGATCCAGCATGCCTGATGTCATGTGACACGATTGCGCTTTCAAGGTCACGTTCTCCTGGCTGTGTGCAACACTGTGGCTCGGTTGGTCCCTCTGCAACCATTTTCTCAGAGCACAAAACAGAGGGCCAGGCAGGGGGAGCACCCTCAGCACACAGTACTCAGAGCCCTGGTTAGCAGGGAGTCAGGAAGGCGGGCCCCTGCAGGGAGGGAGACAGAGACCTACAGAACAAGCTCAAAACACACAGAGACCCCCAGGGAAACGGCACAGCAGGGAGGAGGGGTGCCTGAGCCTCCGAACCTGGGGCTGGACTGGACCACCTGGGCAGCAGCTCCCTGGCCCCACCCTCAGCCCGCCTCTGTGCGTGGGGCTAGGCTTCCTTCTGGATGCTCTCCAGCCAGGCCCTGGCGCTCTTCCAGCCTCAGTTTCCTTTCCTGGTAAGTCAGTGGCCCTCGGAAGCTCAACGTAAGGAAATGAAATCCACTCCTCACAGTCTGAATCAAGTCCACTTCCATAAACCTTCCAGAGTGCCTGGCCGTGAGCAACCTCAACCCTTCGTGTTGCAGATGTGAAATGGGTCGATCTCCCACGTGTAGGAGGGTGGGCGGGCTAGGCTTTCTGAGCCAGGGCCCTGGGTAAACCCTGGTTCTCTCTTCTGTAAATGGGATGATGGACGCTTAGAGTGTTGCAGATTCTGGAAGATGTCTGTGCAGAACTCACACACACCTAGCAGGTGATGATGCTGATGTTCACTCTCTAGTTCCCTAAGCATTTATTTAAAATATTTTATTTTTATTTATCAGACAGAGAAAGAATGGCTGTGCCAGGGCCTCTGGCCACTGTAAACAAACTACAGACACATGCGCCACCATGTACCTCTGGCTTACATGGTTTCTGGGGAATCGAACCTAGGTCCTCAGGCTTTGCAGGCAAACGCCTTAGCTGCTAAGCCATCTCTCCAGCCCTCCCCAAGCATTTTATCTAACACCGTAATAGCTCGCGACAGACCTGTCATTTCAGCTAAGCTCCAAAGGGACTGCCCTTACCAGGCCCTGCCTGGCTTTGCCTCCAAGGGCACCAGGGCAAGACCCATACCATAGAATGACCAGGGCTTCAATTTTTCAAGGCGGATGAGCCACAGCCTTGGCACTCAGGCTGTGGAACGATGGCTTTGGCAGAGACATCCCGTCTCCCTGGAATAAGCATTACCCAAAGTGGCAGCCACCCGCCAGCCAGGCTGTCATTCTGCAGGAGACGGGTTTGGTTCATGGCTGAGAGCAAAGGCTTTCTCAGAGGCTATAAAAGGAAGCAACAGCTGAGATGGGAGGCTGTGGTCCTGACAGCCTCAGGGGCACAGTTCCCCTAGGCCCAGGGACCCCGTAGGCACCCTGGGGCATTTGGGAGCCAGAGAAAGACACAGAAACTCTTTGCCTTTCACGTCTGACAGCCATCGTAAGGAGAAAACATTCGAGGTGGAAAATGCACTAGACAATCCTAAGCTACCAAGTGTCTCGGCCTAGCCTGGCCCGCCTGAACGCCAGAGCACTTACACGAACGAGCCGGCCTGCACGCGGATGACACCTGCACGCGGATGACAGCACCACGCACCAAGCCCATTTCACCCAGCAGCGCTCAGTGTCTCGGCTAACTAAATACTCACTATTAGCGGAAAGCAGAAGGTCTGATCAGAGTCAGGTCAAAAAATTCTAAAGTTAGGCCAGGCGTGGTGACGCTCGCCTTTCATCCCAGCACTCGGGAGGCAGAGGTAGGAGGATGGCTGTGAGTTCAAAGCCAGCCTGAGACTACAGAGTGGATTCCAGGTCAGCCTGGGCTAGAGTGAGACCTACCTCAAAAAAAAAAAAAAAAAAAAAAAAAGACACTTAGAGAGTGCCAACTGTGTGCTGGCTACCAGGTAAATAAATCTGGCCCAGTCCCCATAACAGACACTGTCAGCACTCTCCTTTCCAGATGAGGAAATTGACAATAGACATTTGCATGACACTGTTCACCCCAACAGTCTGGGATTGTTGTGACCACCACAGAGTGCCAGTGGCTTGATTTGAACCCAGCAGTCGGGCTACTGGTCTGAGACCTGCCCCCTTTCCATTCCACCAGCGGTTCTGCCCCAAATCTGATAGGGCTGTGCCCCTAGAAGCCACCTTTCGCATCGCCTGCTCATCTCCAGCTAAGCCAGGGCTGCCCTTGGGACCCATCATAGAAATTGGTGTGCCAGGCTCTGGCTGCTCTCTACTTCACTGAGAGACTGTGTGCTCCGTGAGGGTGGGCACTGGTGTCTGTTCTATCCTCGAACCCCAGGGCCAAGTTCAAAGATGCCCACGGGGCAGGAGTGACCACTACTGAATAGACGAATGAATGAATGAACCCACAGACCATTCCCTGCCTGCTCTCAGATATTTATGAAGGGCTGGAGAGATGGCTTAGTGGTTAAGACATTTGCCCGTGAAGCCTAAGGACCCAGCTTCAATTCTCCAGGTCCCATGTAAGCCAGATGCACATGGTGGCACAGTGGCACATGCCTCTGGAGTTTGCAGTGGCTAGAGCCCAGGAATGTCCATTCTCTCTTTTTCTCTCTGCCTCTCTCTGTCTCTAATAAATAAATAAAAATAAAAACTTTAAAAAAACAACAACAGGTAAGCCAGATGCACGAGGTGGCGCATGCGTCTGGAATTCGTTTGCAGTGGCTGGAGGTTCTGGCGTGCCCATTCTCTCTCTCTACCTGCCTATCTCTGTATCTCTCTCTCTCAAATAAATAAATAAAAATAAATGTTAAAATAAATCTAAAACCACAGATGGGAACACACAAACATACACACGTACATAGAACGGCACACACAGAGAAGACATCCACACAAGCACACAAAACTCAGGATCACGTTGAGAGAACAGTTAGGGCAAAACCGCTGTGGTAACAGAAAACGCGACCTGAGCGCTCCTAAGGGACAGCTCGAGGTGGAGGGGAATCAAAGCACGCGGCCAGAAAACACAATGGAGGAGAAACAGGAAGGCGATATAGATGGAAAGGTGGCAAACCCATCGGAGATGAGCTTAGGAAACCGTCTTAAACGCCCCGTCATCCTGAGCCCCGTTGATCGTGAAGGTCTCCTGTGCCACATGAGCAGGGCTCTCCTGGCCTCGTGAAGGGCAGACAGGGCGCAGAGGGTCCAGAGTGGTGGGGGCTGGGGCTGGTGGAGGACCTGGGATATGAGCCAGGCCCTGACAAAAGGGAGTCAGATTTGGACAAATGTACAGTCAGGGAAGGGAAAGCAGACGTAGGGCTGGCTGGCAGGATGGAGAGATGTCTTGTTGATGGAACAGGGACTACTGTGACATGTGGGCAGTGGGCAGGTGGCTCTATCCCCACATAGAGCAGCCCACGAGGCAGAAGAGAGCCCAGAGCAAGGCTTGGACTGTGCACTGTTCCCTGAAGAGGGAGCCAGCAAGGCAGCCCCTTCGGAGGAGGAAAGTTGCCAGAGCTGACATTCCATTGTCTGAGCCAAGGTTTGCTTCCTGCTACCACCCAGCCCAGCCTGGGGCTGCTTCACAGATGTGTCCAGAAGCTGGGCAACTGTTCTAACCCAAAGCCAGATCCACCCTTGTTCCCATCCATGTCTCCTAAGCCAGAGGCCGTGGGAAATGCCTGGGAGTGGCGCTCCGGCCGGCTCTTTCTGGAGCCTGGGTCAGGCAGGCCCGCTTCTTGTGGCAATCTCGTCTGCCCCTAGAAAGAAGCATCTGTCTGCTTGTCATATGGCCAGAGGATCATAACCGGCCAGGCCAGATCAGCAGGCTCTGGACACCTCGGTCATGAGCTTCAGGACACAGGGTGGGGCTTGCTCTCTCTGCACATGTGGACATGTATGTACATATATCCATTTGCGCATGTTCTGTGTGTATACACGTGTATATGCTCATGTGTGCACATGCGGTATGTATATATGCACATACCTATGTGCCTGTGTACATGCTTGTATCCATGTTGCTGTGTGCACATGATGTGTGCATATGTGTATGCATGTGTTTCTGTTTACATGTCTAGGAACATGTATATGTGGGTGCATTTGTGTGCACGCGTGTTCTCACTGTGGTCTGGACTGCTTCCACAGGGATTTTTTTGTTTTGTTTTGTTCTGGATCTTCAAGGAAGGGTCTCGCTCTGGCCCAGGCTGACCTGGAATTCACTATGGAGTCTCAGGGTGGCCTTGAACTCACAGCGATCCTCCTACCTCTGCCTCCCGAGTGCTGGGATTAAAGGCGTGCGCCACCGCGCCCGGCTTTCCACAGGGGTTTAATCGCCTCACACACCTGCGCACAAGTGCAACCATGGCTCTCACCCTCAGCAACAAGCAGCGATCTTGAAGTTGCACCCACTCTTTGCTCTTGTAGGTCACCCCACTTGTGAGAGCTCTAAAAGTCACTGCATTGTGCGGGGGTGTGAAGATGAGTGACCAAGGACTGTCACTCAGAAAGAAAAACAGAAAACAACCTGTGTCCACAAGGCAGCCAGGCCTGACTGAATAATGTGTGTGCTTCTCAGAAGCAGGGAGGGTGTGGCCATGGAACAGGGCCTAACTGATCAGCCATGGCGGAGCCATGATTCCAGGCACGGAAAGTGTTCATGCCACATAGTCAGATATTATCCATCCGTCCACACAAATCACATGCCACCTGCCAGAGACAGAATGGATGGGGCAGAACGGAAGCCACCACCCTCCAGGTGCAGGGACTGGGGGCCTGTCCCATGACAGAGCCAGAGCTGGAGAGTAGCGGATTGGTGGGGGACGTAAGTGGCCAGACCTGGGGATGGTGATGGAGGTAACTGGCATGAAGAGCGAGCGCCCCACGCTGATTCCCCCACCATAGGAGGAAGTGGGAGGGCCTCCAGGGTGCAACTTCCAGGAGCAACAGGATGGTATATGCACAAAGAAGGGAAGAGGAAGAGGCTGGGCACAGGGGACGGGGAGGGAAGGGGAGCAGTGGGAGATGATGGGATTCAAGGCAGGGTCTCCTCCCCAGTGCACCCCCTCTGTGCACCCCCATGAGTTCTAGGGCGTGAAGAAGTAAAGGGCGCCCATCTCGCCTTTGAAGGGCCCTCAGCTGAGTGCTGACTATGAAGGTCCTTTGAGTATTGGGCAAAGAGAAGCAGGCGCCTCAGGGCCAGGCAGGTCCCAATCTTAGCTCCTCATCTCCGAACCTTAGCGGTCCTGAGAGCTGGCCCACCATCCTACACTGCGGCTGGCAGTAGCACGGGAAACGCTGAGCACTGTGCTAAGGTTGAAGCATCGTCTCTCAAGCAGACAGGCATGCTCACCGGGATGAGGAGCCTGCAGAAATTGCGGGGGGGGGGGGCGGTTCTTGGTACAGATCACCACAGGCCAAGCTCCCCAAGGGGTTGACGGGATTTACAGGAATTAAAACGAAGTCTCATTTGCAGTGGCTGGCCATGGCGCCTGGCTTTTACCAGTAAAAGCCTTTCATTCTCAGGAAGATCCCAGAGTAATCATGGAGGGAGGGTGGAGTGAGCTGCGAAGGAGATGGGGCAGGCAGCATGCAGGGGAGGACAAAACCCTCCCCAAGCAACCCACCATCTTGACTCCCAGCACACGCGCGCGTGTGCACACACACACCCACACACGGCCCATTGCTTCAGGAGATGGCTCTATTGTCTAGCCTGCATTCCTACTGAGGGTCCTTAAGCTGCCAGGGACCCCATTTAGGTGGGTGACCATGTTCCCTGGGGACACTGGAGGTTGTTACTTCCCAGGTATACACAGGTCAGGGTTAGAATTCATTTTTCTCCATCACAGATGTACCTATCCCATGTCTCTAGGGATAGGGCAGCAGAAGAGGGGCTGTCTTATGTCCTTGTCACATCCCAGCAGGCCTCAAAGGAATGAAAAACCAGACCTGGGCCTTGCGCATCCTCACTCTCTCAGCTTCCCGTCCAGGGATGGCGCTCCGGGAAGGACTGATGATAACCGGCCCCGCCTGGGGCGAGATACAGTGACCCGATCAACACAGACCCCGTGCATAGAATGTGCTGGGCAGAAGGACACGGTTCCCAACAACAGTTAGTGACCCATGTTGGGCCCGTGCCTCAGGGCACCCATGGTTGTCAGGTACTGCAAGGACCTTGGGGATCTAGAGGGAGGGGCGGGCTCCAGCCACACCTGTACCAGGAAGAGCAAGACACGGGAGTGGACGGAGGTGAGCCAGGTACTGACCAAGCAAACGAGAGTTCCCCTAACTAAATTCAGGGGCCATGACACTCGGGGGGCACACCCCTGCCTCCACTCTGGTTCTTGTACAGAAACATTGATATTGTCGGATCATCTCCATCCACCCGTGGCTCTGGGGAGACTAAGTTACCCAAAGGGGGCTGTGGCTCAGGTAGGAGAGGGGCACCCTGGGGTATGCAGGCTTGAACCCCAAGCCCTTCTTGGACCCTGGCTGGCAGTGGGGTCTGCATGAACCCGTCTCCATGGACCTCAGTCTCCTCCCCCATCCGTGGGCCCTGTGAGATGATCTCGCTCTCCTCTCCAGCTCTGAAGACCACACGGACATCTGCCTCAGGTGTGGGACTCTGACCTTCATCCTAGTGGAGGGAGGGAGGCAGGGAGGGAAGGAGGGAATTACTTCAGCAGACTCTGTGGTACAGCTGCTGTTACTTGCATTCCCACTGTATGAGGGAGGCCAGTGGTTCAGACAGGCTAATTCACTTGCCTAAGGTCACACAGCAGCATAGTGGCAGACCTGGGAAGAACTCAACACTAGGCCGAGCTGTCGGGACTCAGCGTGGGCACTGGGTGGGGGGTAGGAATGTGCCCGTGTTGGGCACGGGACAGAGGGAGGCAGCCACGGTAGTTGAGCTCTGGAAATGCATCTGGCAGAAGAGGGCTGGAGAAGATAAGCCAAGCTGGCACGTGTCATGGTAGTGTGAGGTTACTTCATAGGGCAGCCATGAGGGGCAGCTTTGCATGGCTCCATACATTCTGAATGTTTTTTAAAAATATTTTATTTTTATTTATTTATTTGAGAAAGAGAGAGAGAGAGAGAGAGAGGCACACCAGAGCCTTTAGCTACTGCAAACAAACTCCAGACGCACGTGCCACCATGTGCACATGGCTTACGTGGGTAATGGGCAATCAAACCTGGGTCCTTCGGCTTTTCAAACAAGTCCCTTAACCACTGAACCATCTCTCCAGCCCAAGCATGGTTTTCTCTTTCTTTCTTTTCTTTCTTTTTTTTTTTTTGGCAAGCTTACATACACTCTCTCACCCTGGTGTAGCTCAGGCCCCACAGAACACCTCCCCTGGCCTATAGAGCAGGCACTCCCATGGGGCTCCAGTCTGTCCTACCTCTTGGCTCTGGGTGTCTATCAGATCTGTTTCACTAGAAAGTGTTGGGAGGGTAGGGGAAATCCCTGTCACTCCTGTTGCTCTGGCACCTTGCCCCATGTCTGAGTTGGGGCAGCCTGACAAATGCCAGAAGGTAACTTATGATGGCTCAACCCCAAACTGTTAGACTTCCGATGATTTGACTTCCATTGGCATGATGGTCCACCCATGCAGCCATCCTGCTTTTCACTCTCCGTTCACTACTCCACAAATTACCACGAGGTCCCCAACACTTTGTGTTTGAAGTTTTTGCCCAGCTGTAAGCAAGTGTACGTGTTCTGAGCACGTTTTTAAGGCAGGCCAGGCCACGCTGGTATGTGCGCTGGGTTAGTGTATTCAATGTATTTGCGACTCAAACAATGGTCCCAGCACAGGGAGGGTTCATCAGGTCATACCCCATCGTAAGTGGAGGGCACAGTAAATGGATGTGGGAGGTGGGTGGGAGGCCAGCAAAAATGTAAAAATAAATTAGGGCAGAGCTCCTCACTGTGTTTGGAAACGATGTTCCAGAGACATGATACGGGCTTTTCCTTTGGAGGAGACACTCTGTTCATGGACCCCAAAAGACCCACTTCAGGCGGGGCGTGGTGGCGCACGCCTTTAATCCCAGCACTCGGGAGGCAGAGGTAGGAGGACTGACATGAGTTCAAGGCCACCTTGAGACTACAGAGTGAATTCCAAGTCAGCCTAGCCTGGGCTACAATGAGACTCTACCTGGAAAAACCAAAAAAAAAAAAAAAAAAAGACCCACTTCAAAACCAAAGTCTTGGGCCAACAGAGCAGCGGGCCGAGGCAGGGGAGGGTGCTGAGCATTCGCAGCAGACACGTGTTCCTTGATGCACACCAGAGTCTGACTCAAAGGCAGCACCTGAAATTGCATTTATGTAACATGTGCCTCCGAGAAGGGGTCGCAACCCACACCTTGTGGACAGACAGCATGATGCCCCATGCTGACAGTGCTTCTCAAACAGCCTCATATCACAAGTCCGCGGGGGGGGGGGCTAAAACCTCACAGATGAGAACACCCATCCTGCAGGCTTCCTGTTGCTAGGCAGCCAGGAGCAGCTGGAGCATGCGGAGCCCCTCCCACAGGGTTTGAGTGTGGGTGACAGTGACAGGTGCTGCAGAGGTGAGAGGTCGGCCACGGGGATGTCTAAAGCTTGAAAATGCTCACTCATTCACCCCGCCCCATCTTTCCCTCATCCCCCACATCACTCTCCTGGAACTGGGAGACCTGAGACCCTGAGAGGGTGAGAGGTTCTGCTGGGCATGGGGGTGGGGGTGCTGGGATAATGGTTTGTGCTCAGGACACCACAAAGCTGCAGAAATTCCTGGTCAGAGTCACAAAGTTGTGTCTAAATCAGGACCTTAGCCCAGATTCCTAGGCCACTTCTTTGAACAAGGAAAGTACCACTGTAAACAAATTTCAGATGCACGCGCCACCTTGTGCATCTGGCTTTATGTGAGTCCTGGGGAATCAACCGGGGTCCTTTGGCTTTTCAGGCAAGTGCCTTCACTGCTAAGCCATCTCTCCAGTCACACGCCAAGCTTCTTTACATAGGTGCTAGGGCTTGCCATCTCTCCAGATTTTAGAGATTTCTATTTATTTATTTGAGAGAGAAAGAGGCAGATACAGAGAGAGAATGAGAGTGTGCATGCCAGGGCCTCCAGCCACTGCAAACAAACTGGCTTATGTGGGTCCTGGGAAATCAAACCCGGGTCTTTAGGCTTTGCAGGCAGGCTCTTTAACCGCTAAGCCATCTCTCCAGCCCCCAGCATAGCTTTTGTTGTTTTTCGCCTCCCTTCTCAGGCCCAGCTAGAAAGTACACTGTGTTGTCCTGACATATTTCCAGCACAGGGTGGGCCACAGGCATTTGCTAAATAGATAGTCTCACTATGTCTTAATAATATCCTTGACGGCTAGATAGTGTTAACACTGCTTTCTAGAAAGGGTAGTTGGGTGGTGTGTTCTCAATGCCACATGGCAAGCAGCTGGCAGAGTCAGGATTCAAGGCCGAGCCTGTTGCACCCCCACATTCACATCACCCAGTGCTTCCCCCACCTCCCAGGGCCTCCCCTGCAATCAGGAGCCCCTCCTGGGGGCAGGCCATGTGGAAGGTGCTCCAACAGCCTCTTTCTGTGTAATTACTTCTCTGGGAAGCTCAGACAAGAATGCTCCTTGTATAAATATCTTCCAAGCAGACTCCCTGAAATCTCAGCTGAGAAAAGACAAACACAAATGCTCAAGAGACCCCTTAAGCCATCTGCATAGCTTCTCATTGTTGGGGTGGGGCTGCCTGGTGCTTTTCTTGGGGCTTTCCCTTTCCCTCCAGGGACAGCAGGCAGGGTGTGGGATTTCCAACCTCCCTAAAAGACCATCCAACCTCTGAGGTCTCTGGAACTACCTTAGGGCTGTCAGGAAGCATCAGTCTATCCTAGAAGCAAGTAGAACACAGTGGCTACAGGGTAAATCGAGCCCACTGGAGGAACACAGCCCCCCAGGCTGCTCAGCGCATTGCAGGGGTGTCACATGGGCCTGAATGTCCTTAGAGCAGTACTTGGTTTCTCTGTCACCACTGCAGGTGGCCAGCCCACCTCTAGGATGAAAAGACTGGTGAGAGAGAGGGAAAAAAAAGATGTAGAAATTAGAGGCTGCGTTGTACGTGGTAATAAGCATGTATCCATGTTTGGCCCTGTGGGCTCCTTTGCAAATGAGGGAAAGCAGGGCAGAATTCATCCAAAGGGCTGGCTCATGCTAGAAGGCCAAAAAAAGGGGGGGGGGCTGGAACTTGACTTATTTCCACAAATGGGTCCATAAAGACCACGCTGAGCCTGCAGGCCACTGATCATATGCAGTCGCCTCTCTCCCTGCAGAATTACTACATGTCCTTAGGAATAGCCATGCAACTTTTTAAGAATTTTATTTATCTTTATTTATTTGAAAGAGAGACAGAAAGAGGCAAACAGAGAGAAAATGGGCATGGCAGGGCCTTCAGCCACTGCAAATGAATTCCAAACACATGTGACACCTTGTGTGTATCTGACTTACATGGGTCCTGGGGAATCGAACCTGGGTCCCGTTTGACTTTGCAGGCAAATGCCTTAGCCACTAAGCCATCTTTCCAGGAGATGACATCACTTATTTACAGGCAGAATCTTTCCCAGCCCATGCCCATTTCCATCAAGCCTTGAGGCCATTCATTTCCCCATGCTAGCTGCTCCATCAGCTAGCATGATTGTTCCAAGCCACTTGCATTTTTGTGTGTGGGGATGTTTGTTAGTGCGGCATAGAACAGCTTAGCCTGACAGACACAGAGGCAGACACTTTTGGAGACAAGTCACAAGACAATGAACTAGTGTGTGGTGAACATTTGCCGAGGGACAGCATCCGCATGCATACTTACGGACGGGAGCTTCTGTGACAAAAGGGCTTTAGTTCTGGTCCTAGCCATGTCTTTCTGCTATGTGTAGCCTCAGGCATAAGTCACTTAACCTTTCTGGGCCTCCACTTCCACCACTGTAAATTCGTTATTTGCTGGAAACCATCCCAGCAACAGGCAGATCCTGGCAGGAAGACAAATTCTCCCAGGAAGTGTTGGGCAAGTGTTACTTTGTTTTGAACAGACATGAGAGTTACTGACAGTCACCGAGCAGAAAAAGAACAGATTTTTAGAGGCTGCCCAACGAGGCCCAGATTGATCCCTCGGCTTATGCCTTGGGGACAAGCTCTGAAAATTAGGCAGTTGGCAGAAATGACCCCTTAAGGAATAAGAGATGAACTTCAGATGTTCCCATTCATTATCTCCAGCTTCTAAGATGGAATTACCGGCCATTGCCAGGTTCTTAGAAACAAAGACCAGGAAAAAGGACCACTCTGTGACTCTGTGATCCTTTCCCATTGCCTGCAGTTATCCAAGACATTGCACAGGTCTGTGGCACAGGCCAGAGCATTGTGGGTGTGAGAGTTGATGACTGCTGTTATTTAAACCCCGTTATCCTCTTATTTAAAACAAAACAAAACAAAATGCCATGTAGGAACCACATGGGAATACTCTTTAGGGAAAAAAAACAGTAACACTCGCTTGCCCATGGCAGACATAAATAATCAACTGCAGAATTGAGTCTAGACAGGCCCTCAGATTTTATAATACAGCACCCTCACCCTGTCATTGAGAGGTAGCAGGGGAATAAGAACCTACTTGGTACCCTGCTTATCTTTGATTAGAACCACAGAGCTGAAAGGTATTTTTGCATCCAGAACTCCGGCTCTGCTTGCTTCCCTAAGAGACAAGAGGCTGGCCGTGTCATGTTCTCTCCTGTCTGCACAAGTGGCTAACCCTCAGAGTCTGGAGCTCACAACTGTATGCCAACAGCAGGGCCCTCACGACTTGCCTAGTCCTTGACTAGGGATATAGCTGTCTTTGGTTATTGAATAAAAATCATTATCAGTCCAAGTATGCCTTGAGTGACACTCAGGTCAAACTGGTGCCACCTCCCTACCAAAGGGATACTCTTGATCTGCTGAACGCACCTTTGCCAGGACACATACACCACTGTCATGTTCTAATCAGAATGCACATGGATGCTGACATGTATGAGGGGGTGGGGACCAGGGACATCAGGCCCTTAGGGTAGATAGGACAGTGGAGACAGAAATGGATGTATGATTTTCCTCCAGAACCAAGGAGAAACACCAGCCTCATTTCTGGCCCGGAGTTGTTTCTGTCATTGAACTATGGACTCACCTTGTCCTTTCTTTTCTGTGGAGCCAGGATCAGACATGTCAAGTACAGGTGGGTGGGGAAGAAAGCACGGAGTCAAGTCAGCCAGACCCGAGTGCAAGCACCCATGCTGACGGCTGTATGACGGGGTGAGCCACACGGCCTCTCTGAGCCTCAGAGCAGGGAGAAGAACGCTGAGACTTTATACAAGTAAGCGAGGCTGGAGAGCGGATAAAGAGAATGAGGCCTGGTGTGGTGGCGCACGCCTTTAATCCCAGTGCTCGGGAGGCAGAGGTAGGAGGATCGCTGTGAGTTTGAGATGACATAGCCTGAGATGACATAGTGAATTCCAGGTCAGCCTGGGTGTAGAGTGAGATCCTACCTTGAAAATCCAGACAGAAAGAGAGAAAATGATGCAGGAACCATGCACAGGGCTCATACCGCCAAGCGTGCGGAACAAAGGGTGGACATACCAGGAATGTGTTCTACTCCCTCCCCCCTCCTCCTCCTCGAAACTGGGCTGGGGCAGCTTTGCACTGGTGCCTGCAGAGCTGACGGCTCTGGACAGCTCTGAACTTCTACCCACAGTCCTAACCGTCCCGCAGCCTACCACTGTGCCACTTTGTACAGGTCCCATCACCCTCCTGAATCTCAGCTCCCACACCTGTGGAGTGGAATGACAATCGATGGATGGACTTACAGACCGAAAGCATGAGAGCTCCACACCCAGAGCGGGGCACACAGTAGGTGCTCAATATACATGGCCACCATTGACCTGGCTGTGTGATCATCGTGTGGCAGAGCGAGGAGGCTGCGGGACAGAAACCTCTCATGGTCCCTTTCTGGAGCTGACACCACCAGACATCCGTAACAGGAACACCTCCTTGCTGTCGCTGCCATTTTCACGACATCTAAAAGGTCGCATTTCCCCAATTAAGAGGTGCTAATTAGTCACACGTCTGGCTTTGACGCTTGCTCCCAAAGAGTGGGAAGGAAGTCTGCGAAACATGGAGGCAGAGGAAAGCAACAGACAGTCACCGCCACTACCCAAATCAGCCCACGGCCAGGCCAGGCGCACGACGGGAGGTGTCTGGGATCTGGGAGACAGTGCTGAGTGTGGCACTCTTCAGATCTCTGCCCGCGAAGGCGGCCACGCGACCACCATGCGAGTGGTCCCCAGGGCTCTCACCTCGGATGCTGCAGACACTGTGGCTCTGCGACTTTCATGCAGCAACAAAAGTCACCCAAGCACACATGCATTTCCACACTGAATGAAGGGAGGGATAGCTGTCCTAAACAGTGTCTAACCGTAAGGCCATGCCTCTGGGCAAGTCCGTGATGCTCCCCAGCATGGGAGGCATGCCTGTGAAAGGGAACGCAGTTGTCATGGTTAGGAGGGCGCTTGCTGAGGAACACTGAGGTGTGTCTTTACCCACACTCGCTTTTCCTCTCTCCACCAACCTGTGCACGAGTCTGTGTCTATGTGAAGATGCCCGTCTTGCCTAGAAAGAAGCTGAGGCAGGAAAGCCAGGGATTCTACCCCGGGTTACAGAGCTGCCAAGAGGCCGAGCAGGAATGCACATGTGGGTCCATCCCCCACTCCACCTTGTGCCCATCTTGCTGCCCAGCTCTTGCCTTGCAAGCTACCGCCCTCTTGGAGCCCAGCATTCCCTGGTGCCTCTGGCTCAGCTCTTTTCCTGTCTCCCTGGTGTCTCTGCTGGGGACAGAACAGACATCAAAGCCTCTGGGCCCTCCCACAGCATAGACAGTGAGCTGTTGGTTCTGGGTCTCCAGGGGATGAATTTGTTTCAACAGATTGATAATGCTAAAAATGGAAGTGCCAAGCCTGAAGGAAGGAAAGAAGGAAGGAAGGGAGGAAGGGAGGAAGGAAGGGAGGGGGAGGGAGGGAGGGAGGGAAGGAAGGAAGGGAGGGAGGGGGGAGGGAGGGAAGGAAGAAGGAAGGGAGGAAGGAAGGAAGGAAGGAGGGAAGGAGGGAAGGAAAAAAGGAAGGGAGAGGGAGGAAGGGGCGGAGGGAAGGAGGGAGGGAAGGAAAGACCTCATACAGTCACAAAGTAGGAAAAGGCGTGTAGGACTCTGACTTCAACCCCCACCCCATCCTGCAACTTCAGACCACACCTTCCATGAGCTATCTCTGTACCATCCCCCACCCCACCCCAGCCAAGGCATGGGAAACACATCCCAGCTGCCAGGTTCTCGGCATGCTCGCTAATTAAGCTCTATGGATTTGCTGTTTCAGAAACTCCACCACTCACTTTAATAATACGTAGAGTCCAACCTGGCACAGGCTGCAAACACTATGTGTAGGGGCCACAGCCGTCATGATTAGCCCAGCAAATCCCTAGGTGGGGAGTAGGGTGCGGAGGTCAGGGCTGCAGTCCTGTACCAAAGGGGTTGTGTGACCTTCACTGAGTCTCCCTGGGGACCCCTGGGACCCCCTCTACTGGAATGTCAGGACTCCTCGGTGTGTGTCTCTTTAGCTGTCTTTGGTAAGCGACTCACATCCATGCACATACCTCCTGCTTTGCCCAGTGAAGCCAGAGCAGGGAATGAACTGAGGTTAACTCGATAAGGACAGCTTGGCAGAGCAGTTTTTCTGAAATCCAATTAGCTATTCTGAAGGGGGGAAGATGACCTGGGCCATTTCCTAAAGCAGGTTATGCAAGATACCTGCATGGCCAGACACATGTATTCTCTATTTTTGTTTTGTTTTTGAGTCAGTCGCTTGCCATATAGCCCAGGATGGTCCCACATTCAAGACCCTCTGGCCTCAGTCTCTCAGCGCTGTGGTGACAGACAGGTAGGCACCACCACGCACAGCTCACTGTGAGTTCTGTAATCAATGCCTGCCATTGAATTCTTCCCAGATTTAGCAGTCCTGAAAATGGACAACTCACAATAGTATGCATTCACTGTGGCGAGGCCTCCCCACTCAGGTCAGTGAACAGATCCAGAGCCTTTCTCAGCTAAGGCCTCAGAGACACGGAAAGCTGGAGACCATCTCTGAAGGGTTCTATGGTGCCTACCAGTGCAGAATCACAAGGTTCTGAAAAGTCCTGCATTAAAACTGTTACTTACCAAGCGCTTCATAAAGGGGTTATACCTTTAAACACGCCGAGTGCAACAGCAAAGGACTGTGGGAGGCTTCCAGAGGGGGAAGGTCAAGGGAAAAATTTCATAGGGATCTTCAATAGAGCCAACTGTGGGCTGGCAACAGGGTGGCTGAGGGCCCTTCCCAGCCCTGCCATCCAGGGACAAGACTAGGAAATGCCCACTTTTGACTCATCAGCCTCCCAGGAGGCTTACTGCTGAGACAGCGGATGGACAACGACATGCAGAGCGAGGAGCTTTCTGTAGCCACCCAGGCGGCAAGCAGCGGGTCTGGGGTTCCATTCTGCATCTGGCTCACTCTGTCCCACCTTAGGCGGGGGTCCTTAGGGGACTCAGTCTGCAACCCGTACCTTAGAGAATCAGCGGACCTCCCGCCTCCACTCCACTGCAGCCTTGCTGGACTGAAGACAAAGACCTGCGTACCTGCATTTTAGCCAGTCTTGGACTCTAACAGTGGTTCCTAAGTGGAAATGGTGACAGCTTTACCTGAACGCTGGTTTTGAAGACATCCCCGCCCCCCGCCCAGCCCCTGCTTATGGATTGCCTGTGTTTTGTGTAGCTGTTGGGACCCAAGAGGGAGCAAGCATGTCTGTTTCTTTTGCAAATCTCTTCCTTCAGTTTCATCAAACAGCAATCGCTTTATCCCCCTCCCAGTAGTCATTACAGCATCACTGTGTCGTCACGGCAACGGTGGCTAAGGGTGTTCCTCTGGGCAGGCACTAAATGGCTTTGCACACAACACTTTATGTCACCCTAAGGACAGCCCTGTCAGTTACACCCCCAGTTCCTTCAGAGAGGAAGAAACTGAGGCAATGAAGGGCAAAACAACCTGCTCACCTCCACCAATTCCTCCTTCCTAGGCCCCCCCAGTGCGTGCGCCCTGACGCGGTTCGTAATCAAGTCAACAGTGGAAATCAGTAATCAGTCTCCAGCGGTTCTCAGGGAAGGTGACCTTGAACCACAGGGCAGTTTACAGTTAATCCCTGAACTTGGATTTTGCACCTCTCCAATCCATGTTCCTAGGAATAAAAGCACAGCTTCTCTGAGCCTTGGTCCTCCACCCAACAATTCTAAGACTTCATTTATATTTTTTGAATGTCTCTAATGTCCAGTCACAGTGCTTGGGCTTAGAGGACTTGAAATGGCCAACAACGATCTCTTCTTTCTTTCTTTCTTTCTTTCTTTCTTTCTTTCTTTCTTTCTTTCTTTCTTTCTTTTTTTTTTGTTTGTTTTTTGAGGTAGGGTCTTACTCTCTAGCCCAGGCTGACCTGGAATTCACTATGTAGTCTTAAGCTGGTCTCAAACTCATGGCGATCCTCCTACCTTTGCCTCCCGAGTGCTGGGATTAAAGGCATGCCCCACCATGCCCGACACTTCTCACTTCTCTTCGAGCTCTAACAAGAACTGCTAGAAATCTGGGCATGGTGGTACATGCTTATAAACCCAGCCGTTGGCAGGCAGAGGCAGGAGGATTGCTATGAGTTCAAAGCCAGCTTGGTCTACTTAGCGAGACTCTGTCTCAAAAAAAAAAGAAAAACAAAACAAAAACAAAACAAAAACCCCGGAAAGAATTTCTAGAAAGAATTGGAGAGAAGGTACAGAGAATTGTGTGATGAGATCAGGGTGTGGTCATAACACCCAGCGACAGAATTGACAATTCACACAAGTGTACAGTCTAGCATGTTCTTCAAGGGCTCTGTCTGTGAGGGATAGCACACAGATCTGCCTCCTTCCCTGATGGAGCTCCAGGTCCTCAAACCCTACAGCACACAGTAAAGGCTCAGCAGACATCTGCTAATTAGATAAGCATTGAAGAATCACTGGGAAAAGGGGAAGGCTCACATGACTGTCTCCGCCTGGGGCTCTCTGCGCGCACACACACATTTTGGAACTAAGGTGGGATCTCCAAACACCCAGGAGACAAACTTCTGGGCATGTGTGGCAGGGAGTTTCTGGACTGGGTTAACTGAGGAAGAAAGACCTACTCTAACTGTGGGCAGCACCGTCCCACAAGCTTTGGTTCCGGACTGAATGAAATGGGTAGAGTGGACTGAGCCCCAGCATGCATCTGTCCACTTCCTCCCTGCAGATGCAATGCGACAGCTGCCTCCTGTTCTTGCTGTCACGTCTGTCTGTCATGATGGACTGTAACCTTGAACCAAAACAAACCCTCTCTTCCTAAGCTGTTTTTGTGGGGCATTTTGTGGACTGTAACATGAGCCAAAATAAACCCGCCCTGCCTCCCTTCCTAAGCTGTCTTGTGGGCATTCTGTTGTCACAATAATGAGGAATACAAAGATCCACCTAGACCCAGACACACCCACTAGGAGGCATAGGGCACACCTGACACCTGCTGAAGTTTAAGTTCAGTCACATCTTTGCAGCCAGGGATATCACAGCTGAAAGAGGCCAAGGCCAGGGGCCCAGATACAGGAAGTGGAACCTAGGCCCGTCTGTGCCACCTGTCATTTCCTCCAGCCTCCACGTTGACAGTAAGATGCCTCTGACGCCATGCTGTTTCTTCATGCATTCCCAAATTTGGGGCAGAAATCTGGAAGGGTTATGTCTTTCAACCCACGGCACCAGAAGCAGGCTCTAGAGGCCTCTAGCCCATCCCACCCCTCTACCTCCAAAGGACTCATGTCTGCACCTGAAGGAGGAAAAGTTCTTCAACCCGGGCCGACAAAGTCTAGGATGGCTCTGCTCGTGGATATTTAACTCACCATGGCTGCCCTTCCTCATCAGGGTGGCAGGGATCTCACATAGCCAGGCAGGAGCAAGGGGTCAGGGTGGGAGATAGGACCAGCATGAGCACACGTCTCCCTCCAGTGAGTGGGAGGCCATAGAACAACCAGAGGCCAGTGGCCCTGTGTCATTCATGACCAGGCCCCTCTTCACCCTTCTCCTGGCCCTGACACTGAGGGTGGGGTCACGCTGCTGAGCCCTCTGGACCGGTTAAAGAAGCTCAACCTTAAAACACCAGTGAGGTCTGAGCGCTCTTCCGTCACTCGGCAGAGCGGGCGCAAATGCCTGGAGAAAGGATTGTCGTGGCCTGCTGTGGGGCGGGAGGGTGTGGGAAGCACTGGAGGAATGACTCCTTGGCTACTGAAAACTTACATTCATCACTCGCAAGGTTCCCTTCACAGATGGGGAAACTGAGGCTTGCTGAAGGTCTCGCTCAAGTTAGTGTTCAGAGAGGCAGGGATGCAAACCTGAGCCCACTGAGAACCCTGTAACCGGTCACGGCAGAGCTTCCAGCTCCACGGGGGAAACTGAGACCTAGGGCCAGCTCAATGGAGGAGGGGTCAGTATCCCTCCAGGAGGAGGGACTGTACCACTAGGAAACGCAGCAGGTCATCTTCCTGAATTTTTCCCCAAGACATTATTTTTAGTGCCTCACATAGCTGACCGCACGGCTCCCCAAACAAGAGCTGACCATGTCAGGAATGCGACTCACTTGGCCTCTGAGCGCGTGCCCAACTTGAAGTCAGAAACGCATGTTCCAGTCCTGGGTCTGCCGCTCTTGCTGTGTGACTTTGGGGGGGTCTCTTTCCCTCTCTGGGTCACAGATTCTCCAGGTGGAACACCAAAGGCATGCACTGGACTAAGAGGGATGTTCCAACAATGAGGCTCCAGCGTGCATGTAGGAAGAATTCCAGCCAATCACCTGCCCCGGGCAGTGTTTACACTGGCTCCTCACGATCTCATTTAAAACTTTTATGGCTAATAAAGCTGTTTGCTCATCATCCACTTGGGCGGCTCCCTTTTTACACTCTTCAAACCCGGCACCAGAGGTTCCAGAACCTTCCAGGCTCTTCCTGCCAAGATGTTTGTTGAGGATAGAAGAGATAGCTGCCTCAACAAGGCCCTTGAATCCCACCCAGCACCCTGCCCAATGCAGAAAGCAAACACCCTGGAGAGATGAACAGGCTCCTAGCTGCCAATTGAGGAAAAGCAGATGCTAAATTATAGGCGTGCTCCTGGGAGGCTGCTTTCAGAGATGGGGCTGGTGAGTGATGGGAGCGTGAGCTGCCGGCGACTTTCCGGCTTGGGCATAAAGCAAATATTTGGATTCAGGCATGCGACATGATGCTGAGAACCCGACACACCATGGAAAGCATGCCCAGTACTGGAGAGTGCCTCCCTTTGGCCTCTCAAAAGCAGCCGCTGTAGGGAGCACTCACTTGGTGCCAAGTGCCCTGCCAGGGACCATGACCAGCACCTCATGCCATTCTCACCGCAAACTCTAGGATGAGACATCACCAGTCCACTTTTAGCTGAAGAAAGCTATCTCTCCCGAGCAGAGAGGCTGGGGGACAAAATGGCACCAGCCAACAACAAAGATCACTCTAGGTAGAATTAGGACACAGACCGGAGAGATGGCTCAGTGGTTAAAGGCACTCGCTTGCAAAGCTTGACAGCCTGGATGTGATTCCCCAGAACCCACTAAAGCCAGCTTCACAAAGTGGCACATGTGCCTGGAGTTCATTGGTAATGGCAAGAGGGTCCTGGTGTTCTTTTGCTCTCTCTCTGCCCCTCCTCCCCCCTTTTCAAATAAATGCCCATTTTTTTTTAAAGGGAGGACGTGACTTGGGTCTACAGAGTAAGGACACATGGCTACCTGGGGCCCAGTAAGGAATTAGATTTGAACTCATGTCTGTTGGACCCTATGTGGGACTCTGATGGTCCACATGTTGGTCTTATAATGGGGGTTAAGTTTTGTCTCTCGGATTTGGCAATGTCTGGATATAGTTTTGCCTGTCAAAATTAGGGATGGGATCTAGGAATGCTGGCTCTGCCTA
The DNA here is from genome assembly GCA_036365145.1 of Orientallactaga sibirica. Lineage (NCBI taxonomy): Eukaryota > Metazoa > Chordata > Mammalia > Rodentia > Dipodidae > Orientallactaga > Orientallactaga sibirica. Next base: position 8,476,014 of record JAEOAD010000026.1, read on the forward strand.
TACTCCTAGTATACAAGAGTCTGAAGCAGAAGGATTGCTTTAAGTTCAAAGCCAGCCCAGACTAAAGTGAATTCCTAGTCAGCTTGGACTACAGAGTGAGCCCTTTCTTTGTCTCAAAAAAAGAAAAATGGGGGCTGGAGAGATGGCTTAGCGGTTAAGGCGCCTGCCTCTTAAGCCTAAGAACGCTGGTTCCAATCTCCAGGTCCCACGTTTAGCCAGATGCAAAGTGACGCAAGGGCGCAATGCTGCACTTGACCACAAGGGGGCGCACGCATCTGGATTTCGTTTCACAGCAGCTGAGAGACTGCTGGCGCACCCATCTCTATCTGTCTTCCTCTCCCTCTGTCTCTCTCTATGTCTCTCCCCCCCCCAAAAAAAGAAAAATGGGTGTGGACAAGCAGGCCACTAGTATCTAGCGAACAGTGGCCTGGGAACTGTTCAATATCCACAGAGCACAGGATGCCTCCCAGGAACAGAACCATGCAGCCAGAGTGTCCATGTTACCATATGAAATCTTGGCCCATAGATGGGGCCTATAGGGACAGCAGCAGCCCACTACTTCCACTGAGGTATAGCGTGAGAAATGTCCCAGCATTCTAGGCTGGAGTCTCATTTGCACTGACAGACTATGAACTAGGTGACAGTGGGCAGGTCACCCGTCTGCCTGGGTCTTGATTTTATCGTTCATGAAACAAAACTGACAAAAGTAACACCTGCCACATGGGGCTGCTGCAAGAAAATCAGACCTGCTTTGTTCATGGCTGGCGCTCAAGATACTGCTAGTTAAGCCTTCATCTCTCCCTCTGTAAAAGAGGAGGGGAGCATGGCCAGACGGTGAGGACCCTTTGGCTCTTTTCCATGAAAACTGCTAAACGGAAGTCACCTGGTGGCCCCGCTTCAGGTGCAGAAGCTGGAGATGTGGTTCTGTGGAGAACCACTGGGGCCCGCAGAGAACTAAATTAATGAGAAACACACACTTTTGGACTAGGAATGTAGCTCAGTTGGCAGAGGGCCTGCCTAGCATGCACATGGCCATACTGCCTAAACTAAGTGTGGTGGTGCACACCTGTAATCCTAGCACTCAGGATATGGAAACAGGGAGAACAAGGCCCAGACTAGACTACACAGTGAGTTTGAGGGCAGCCTGGGCTGCAAAAGACCTTATTTATAAAAAAACAAATGAACACAAACAAGAAACCCACACTTTGTGCTATACTGCAAACTGGTGGTTTGTTTGTTTCTGCAGCATCACACACCCTAACCTGACTAATGAATACAGCTTGTAGGAGGTAACAGCAGCTGACATTCATTACATATGTTCTTTTGATATTATTTACTTATTTATTTGAGAGAGAGAGAAATGGGAGTGCCAGGGCCTCCAGCCACTGCAATCAAACTCTAGACACATGCGCCACCAGTGCATCTGGCTTGACGTGGGTCCTGGAGAACTGAACCTGGGTCCTCAGGCTCTGCAGGCAAGTGCCTTAACTGCTGAGCCATCTCTCCAGCCCTTATTACATATTTTCTAGGTCTCTGGCACTGTGTTAAATGTGCCACAAGCAATCTGACACTTATAGAATTAAAGTCACCAAGCCGGGCGTGGTGATGCACTCCTTTAATCCCAGCACTCGGGATGCAGAGATAGGAGGATTGCTGTGAATTCAAGGCCACCCTGAGACTACATAGTAAATTCTAGGTCAGCCTGGGCTAGAGAGAGACCCCTACCTCGAAAAACAAAAACAAACAAAAACAAGAATTAAAAGTCTTTAGTGGCAAAGTCAGGATTCAAACTGGCTGGTGCTATGTGTATCCCTTTTCCTCTTAACCCAGAAAGGATGGAAGATGCCAGATCAGTGTTTAAAAACTAAACTTCTATCTCTGCCTTCACTCATGTTTCAAGATCCTCCCTTTAGGGCAGTTGGAAGGGAGTCCTTGAGTCTAGAGACTGCTTCTGGAGACAAGTACGTCCATGAGCAGCGTCGGTGGCTGTTTACGGCATAGCCCTTACATGCGATGAATGTTTGATGAGCTAAATGGGGTGGTGAGCACTTAGGACCTGAGCAACAGATTCCATCCCAAGTAGGAGATTATTGCTAACTCCTAAGAGTGTGACTTGCTCAAAAGCCTCCAGGATCCTGAGTGCAGGCTGGGAGAGCAGCATCCTTTACAGGCAAAACCCACGAACCAAGAAAGGCATCCATGGAGGGCCATTCTGCAGTGGGTGGGTCATATGAGCACTCCCCATCTCCGTAAATTCATCTGTACAAGGAAGGAGTGGAGAGCATTCCAGAGCCATCCTTAGATCATTGTTAAGGGAGTACAAATGTATATCTGTTAGCTCTCTGTGTAACAAACAGCTCCACAAATTAGTCACCTCAAACAAAAGAAATTACAGAAGAGAATCGAGGCAAAAAGAAACTCTATAACCCACCTCAGGTCATAAAGCATATGGAACATGGAGTCAGCACTCAGGTCCCACCACCTAGTCTCACTGACAGTGGTGTTTAGGGTCCTGGCCCCAGAGGCAGCTGGGAAATTTTTACAAGCCAGTTATGAGCTAGCTGTGAAATGCAAGTACACTAAGTACTTTTTTTGTTTGTTTCTGCGACAAAGTACTTGATAGGCAAAAGTAAGGTTGCTCCTCACACCTCCTAGATCAGGGACCTGAAAGCTCAGCAATGGCTTTCACCTTTGGGGTCAGCCCCCAGGGACCCAACTCTGCCTTCCAAAATTCCAACTCACACTGTAATCCACTGCCACGACTGAAAATTAGATTAGAAACCTATAATTAAGAGCTGGAGAGATGGCTTAGCAGTTAAGGTGGCTTGCCTGCAAAGCCAGAGGATGCAGGTTCAATTCTCCAGTATCCAAGTAAAGCCAGATGCACAAGGTGGCACATACATACCCATTCTCTCTCTCTCAAATAAATAAATATTTTAAAAAATAAAAAAAGGAAACTTACAGTTAAGCAACTTACATGAGAAGCAAAAACAAATCAATATTCAAACATGATGACTTTTTTTAAATTTTTTTTTTTCCAGGTAGGGTCTCACTCTAGCCCAAGCTGACCTGGAATTCACTATGTAGTTTCAGGGTGGCCTTGAACTCACGGCGATCCTCCTACCTCTGCCTCCTGAGTACTGGGTGATTGTTTTTAAAAATGTCATTTTTAACATATTTAATTTATTTATTTGAGACAGAGAGGGAGAGGAAGAGGCAGATAGAGAGAGATTGGGCATACCAGGGCTTCTAGCCACTGTAAATGAACTCCAGACACATGTGTCACTTTGTGCATCTGGCTTTACATGAGTACTGGGGAATTGAACTGGTGTCCTTAGGCTTTTCACCTTAACCACTAAGCAATCTCTCCAGCCCACTGCTTATTATTATTATTTTAGAAATGGTCTCACTGTAGAGCCAAGGGTGGCTTAGAACTCATGACCCTGCTGGGATTACAGATGTGCACCACTGCTATGGTCCTAATCCCTTCCTTTGTGTGGGGGCGGGGTATAAAGAGTACATGTCGTGCGAGATAATTAATATATACATATATATACACATACATACATATACATGCAGATTCACATCCTGTGAGGCCATCACACCCCCCATCAGTCATCCACCTTGTTTCCTTGAGATGGAGTCTCAGTGAGCCCATAGCTGGCATTTTTGGTCATTTCTTCAGTCTCTGCTCTCTACAGGACTAGAGTTGCTGGCATGTGTGGCTGTGTCCAGATATGTATGTGGGTGCTGGGGAATCAAACTCAGAACGAATCAGACCCTCTCTGACTCTCATGTTTAGATGACAAACGCTCTTACCCAGGAGCCATCTTCCCCAGCACTCTGGAAACTTCTTAATTACCTTAGTACATGTTGCAATTTTTTTTTTTTAAGCTAAGGCAGACCTTGAACAAGACTACTCCCAGCTAAAGACCCCCTTCTTCATGTTGCTCAAACACAATATTCTCTGTGATATGGAATGGAACATTCCAGATTTCCTTCCTGGAGAGAAAGCAGAAAGGACTCTGTGTGAACAAAACATCTGAGATGTGGGGCTGCAGAAGGAGGGAGGGAAACTGAGAAGCCCTGGAATCAGAGAGGGAAGGGAGCCAAGGACACCCATGCTCTGAACTGCACAGACCTCTCAGCAAAGCGGAGACACACACGGGGCCGCCCCCACCCCCAGCTCCTTCCTGACAGCTTCAAACGGGAAATGACCCAAGTGTCCGGCCAGACAGGTTAATAAATTATGGAGTTCGCAAACACAGGCAGGGTCGCACATAGCTCAGGCATTAACGCTGTTTGCGAGAGCCATGGAAGATCGTTCAATTGTTTAAAGGATAGAGGGCTGGCAACTTTGTTTGGGAGAGGGAGGGGAAAGACAGGAAGGAAGCGCACTTTGATGCCAAGAGTGGGTTTCACCCATGTTGGGAGAATGGGGTTGGATTTCATTTTCTGTCTGTTTTCCTATATTTTCCAAATGGAAAAAAAAAAAAACAAACATCCTACCTTTTGGCGGAGGGGGAGGGGCAAGGAGATCAGCATTACTTAACACAAGTGGGGCTCTGGGGTGCAGCCAAGCCCTTTGTCCTGCCCTCCTTTGTCACCTCAGCTCTTTCCCAGAGGCACCTGCTCTGCACCCCCCACCCCCAGGCCTTCGGCCCCACTGGGCTCATAAAGAAGCCATTGTTCTCTACTTGGTGACATCATCTGCCCAGGAGAGTGAAAGGAGACCTGGAGTGGGGAGAGGCTGGGCCACAAGAAAAGCTCTTGTCCTACCTGCCCAGAGACCAGTGACATCACACTGGCCCTGGGGATAGCTGTCACACCTTAAGTCCGTGGCCCAAGGTGCAATATCCAACACCAATGATGGGGAGGGGGGAGAAGAAGCTATACAGCTATGGGTGGGCACTTCCAAAGACCTGGTGTCCACGAGAAATGCACCCAGCTATGCCTGGCACATAGCAGGCATTCAATAAATGCAACAATCATGCCCAGTAAATGGTTCCTTCTGCTCTGATTCTGCTCCCCATTTCCAACATACAAAAGCCAGGGGCACATATCTGATGAGAGTACTCTCTTAACCACCTGTGGTAGTTTGACTAGATGGCCCCAATATATTCAGTGTTTTATGAGTTTGTGGTTTGCATCTGCAGCCACCTGGCTGGAGGCAGTGTCACTGGGTGGATCTTAAGGTGAGGTGGTGGGTATGAGATTTCAATTTAAAGACAGGCAAAGTGTGCCTAGCTGGAGTTCCTGAAGTGTGTGGTGCTGTGTGGCTTTTGGCTTTCTTTCTCTCTTTGCCTGGTCCTTTACAATGGGGCCAGCCTCTTCTATCATTATGGAACTTCTCCTGAATCTATATGCTTCAATAAATCCCTTCCTCCATAGCTGTGCCTGGTCTGGAAGTTTATCTCAGCGAACCTAAAGCTGTCTGTTACACGCCCCCCCAAATCTTCCACGTGTACCATTTAACCCCTCAGTCTGCGCTTCCCTGGCCCTGCATGACTTGGCCCTGCCCACCTCCCAGTCAATCCCCGCACACTCTGCCACCCACTCAGCTACAAGCACCTTGGCCTCCTGCTGTTCCTCCAACACACCAGACACAGCCCTGCCTCAGGCCCTTCACACTTGCTTTCCTGTTGTCCATCTGCTCCTCCCCAGACCTTCTGCCAAGCATTCCAGTGTCACCTCCTGGGAAGTCTTCCGGGTCACACCTAACACGTACTCCTGCTGCCCTGGAAGTCCTTCACTTCCACTTCAGAGCTGAGGGCGTCCACCTGATTCAGAGTCTTTGCTTTCTGGAGCTCTGATTGACAGAGACCCTCCCTGAACGCCGATTTGCACCCAGCACGCCGCCTCGCCCAGACCATCGTGGTAAGCAATGTCACATGAAGGAACCAAGGTCTTCTCCCCACTTTTTTCCTTTTTCTTTTCTTTTTTGGTTTTTCAAGGTAGGGTCTCGCTCTAACCCAGGCTGACATGGAATTGACTATGTAGTCTCAGGGTGGCCTCAAACTCATGGCAATCCTCCTACCTTTGCCTCCCGAGCGCTGGGATTAAAGGCGTGCACCACCATGCCCGGCTCTTCGTTGACTTTCAGTGCTCCATCCTGAATCAACAAGGATGAAACCCCAGAGCACCTGAGCTACAGGCCTGGTGTCAGCCCTTGGAACAGGTGTGGGCCAGGGCGAGCCTCAGTTTACCCAGGGCATTGGCAGGAGCTGAGCAGAGGAAGGAGGCAGGGTGGGCAGTCTCCACTTCCTGCATTGGGTCAGGCAGGGGATGACAACTCTATGTTGGGCTGCTTGGTGGACCGGACAAGGCAGGGCTGGGACCCCCAAGAAACTCATCTACACCAGTGTTTGTGGCCTCCATTGGGGAAAAGGGTCTTTGCAGATGTCGTTCAGGATGTAGAAGTGAGGTCACTCTGGGTTGTTCAGGTGGCCTGAAACCCAAAGATGAGGGTCCTTAGTAGAGACAGAGATAAGATAGCAGAAAGAGGACAACGAAGACCGAGAAAGGCCACAGGGATACCCACACTGGCAGAGGCCAGCCTAATGCCACCAGAGGTAGAATATGTATCTGTGGACTCAGCCAACCTTGGATCAAAAATACTCAGAAAGAAATGCCGGGCGTGGTGGCGCACGCCTTTAATCCCAGCACTCGGGAGGCAAAGGTAGGAGGATTGCCATGAGTTCAAGGCCACCCTGAGACTACATAGTGAATTCCAGGTCAGCCTGAGCTAGAGTGAGACCTACCACGAAAAACCAAAAAACTCAGAAAGGGGGCTGGAGGGATGGCTTAGCAGTTAAGGCATTTGCCTGCAAAGCCAAAGGACCCAGGTTCTATTCCTCAGGACTCACGTTAGCCAGATGCACAAGGGGGCATGTGTCTGGAGTTCGTTTGCAATGGCTGGAGGCTCTGGCATATCTGTTTTCTCTCTATATAGCAAATAAATAAAAACAATAAAATGTTTATGCAGGTTCAATTCTCCAGTATCCAAGTAAAGCCAGATGCACAAGGTGGCACATACATACCCATTTCTCTCTCTCAAATAAATAAATATTTTAAAAAATAAAAAAAGGAAACTTACAGTTAAGCAACTTACATGAGAAGCAAAAACAAATCAATATTCAAACATGATGACTTTTTTTAAATTTTTTTTTTTCCAGGTAGGGTCTCACTCTAGCCCAAGCTGACCTGGAATTCACTATGTAGTTTCAGGGTGGCCTTGAACTCACGGCGATCCTCCTACCTCTGCCTCCTGAGTACTGGGTGATTGTTTTTAAAAATGTCATTTTTAACATATTTAATTTATTTATTTGAGACAGAGAGGGAGAGGAAGAGGCAGATAGAGAGAGATTGGGCATACCAGGGCTTCTAGCCACTGTAAATGAACTCCAGACACATGTGTCACTTTGTGCATCTGGCTTTACATGAGTACTGGGGAATTGAACTGGTGTCCTTAGGCTTTTCACCTTAACCACTAAGCAATCTCTCCAGCCCACTGCTTATTATTATTATTTTAGAAATGGTCTCACTGTAGAGCCAAGGGTGGCTTAGAACTCATGACCCTGCTGGGATTACAGATGTGCACCACTGCTATGGTCCTAATCCCTTCCTTTGTGTGGGGGCGGGGTATAAAGAGTACATGTCGTGCGAGATAATTAATATATACATATATATACACATACATACATATACATGCAGATTCACATCCTGTGAGGCCATCACACCCCCCATCAGTCATCCACCTTGTTTCCTTGAGATGGAGTCTCAGTGAGCCCATAGCTGGCATTTTTGGTCATTTCTTCAGTCTCTGCTCTCTACAGGACTAGAGTTGCTGGCATGTGTGGCTGTGTCCAGATATGTATGTGGGTGCTGGGGAATCAAACTCAGAACGAATCAGACCCTCTCTGACTCTCATGTTTAGATGACAAACGCTCTTACCCAGGAGCCATCTTCCCCAGCACTCTGGAAACTTCTTAATTACCTTAGTACATGTTGCAATTTTTTTTTTTTAAGCTAAGGCAGACCTTGAACAAGACTACTCCCAGCTAAAGACCCCCTTCTTCATGTTGCTCAAACACAATATTCTCTGTGATATGGAATGGAACATTCCAGATTTCCTTCCTGGAGAGAAAGCAGAAAGGACTCTGTGTGAACAAAACATCTGAGATGTGGGGCTGCAGAAGGAGGGAGGGAAACTGAGAAGCCCTGGAATCAGAGAGGGAAGGGAGCCAGGACACCCATGCTCTGAACTGCACAGACCTCTCAGCAAAGCGGAGACACACACGGGGCCGCCCCACCCCAGCTCCTTCCTGACAGCTTCAAACGGGAAATGACCCAAGTGTCCGGCCAGACAGGTTAATAAATTATGGAGTTCGCAAACACAGGCAGGGTCGCACATAGCTCAGGCATTAACGCTGTTTGCGAGAGCCATGGAAGATCGTTCAATTGTTTAAAGGATAGAGGGCTGGCAACTTTGTTTGGGAGAGGGAGGGGAAAGACAGGAAGGAAGCGCACTTTGATGCCAAGAGTGGGTTTCACCCATGTTGGGAGAATGGGGTTGATTTCATTTTCTGTCTGTTTTCCTATATTTTCCAAATGGAAAAAAAAAACAAACATCCTACCTTTTGGCGGAGGGGAGGGGCAAGGAGATCAGCATTACTTAACACAAGTGGGGCTCTGGGGTGCAGCCAAGCCCTTTGTCCTGCCCTCCTTTGTCACCTCAGCTCTTTCCCAGAGGCACCTGCTCTGCACCCCACCCCCAGGCCTTCGGCCCCACTGGGCTCATAAAGAAGCCATTGTTCTCTACTTGGTGACATCATCTGCCCAGGAGAGTGAAAGGAGACCTGGAGTGGGAGAGAGGCTGGGCCACAAGAAAAGCTCTTGTCCTACCTGCCCAGAGACCAGTGACATCACACTGGCCCTGGGGATAGCTGTCACACCTTAAGTCCGTGGCCCAAGGTGCAATATCCAACACCAATGATGGGGAGGGGGGAGAAGAAGCTATACAGCTATGGGTGGGCACTTCCAAAGACCTGGTGTCCACGAGAAATGCACCCAGCTATGCCTGGCACATAGCAGGCATTCAATAAATGCAACAATCATGCCCAGTAAATGGTTCCTTCTGCTCTGATTCTGCTCCCCATTTCCAACATACAAAAGCCAGGGGCACATATCTGATGAGAGTACTCTCTTAACCACCTGTGGTAGTTTGACTAGATGGCCCCAATATATTCAGTGTTTTATGAGTTTGTGGTTTGCATCTGCAGCCACCTGGCTGGAGGCAGTGTCACTGGGTGGATCTTAAGGTGAGGTGGTGGGTATGAGATTTCAATTTAAAGACAGGCAAAGTGTGCCTAGCTGGAGTTCCTGAAGTGTGTGGTGCTGTGTGGCTTTTGGCTTTCTTTCTCTCTTTGCCTGGTCCTTTACAATGGGGCCAGCCTCTTCTATCATTATGGAACTTCTCCTGAATCTATATGCTTCAATAAATCCCTTCCTCCATAGCTGTGCCTGGTCTGGAAGTTTATCTCAGCGAACCTAAAGCTGTCTGTTACACGCCCCCCCAAATCTTCCACGTGTACCATTTAACCCCTCAGTCTGCGCTTCCCTGGCCCTGCATGACTTGGCCCTGCCCACCTCCCAGTCAATCCCGCACACTCTGCCACCCACTCAGCTACAAGCACCTTGGCCTCCTGCTGTTCCTCCAACACACCAGACACAGCCCTGCCTCAGGCCCTTCACACTTGCTTTCCTGTTGTCCATCTGCTCCTCCCCAGACCTTCTGCCAAGCATTCCAGTGTCACCTCCTGGGAAGTCTTCCGGGTCACACCTAACACGTACTCCTGCTGCCCTGGAAGTCCTTCACTTCCACTTCAGAGCTGAGGGCGTCCACCTGATTCAGAGTCTTTGCTTTCTGGAGCTCTGATTGACAGAGACCCTCCCTGAACGCCGATTTGCACCCAGCACGCCGCCTCGCCCAGACCATCGTGGTAAGCAATGTCACATGAAGGAACCAAGGTCTTCTCCCCACTTTTTTTTTCCTTTTTCTTTTTCTTTTTTTGGTTTTTCAAGGTAGGGTCTCGCTCTAACCCAGGCTGACATGGAATTGACTATGTAGTCTCAGGGTGGCCTCAAACTCATGGCAATCCTCCTACCTTTGCCTCCCGAGCGCTGGGATTAAAGGCGTGCACCACCATGCCCGGCTCTTCGTTGACTTTCAGTGCTCCATCCTGAATCAACAAGGATGAAACCCCAGAGCACCTGAGCTACAGGCCTGGTGTCAGCCCTTGGAACAGGTGTGGGCCAGGGCGAGCCTCAGTTTACCCAGGGCATTGGCAGGAGCTGAGCAGAGGAAGGAGGCAGGGTGGGCAGTCTCCACTTCCTGCATTGGGTCAGGCAGGGGATGACAACTCTATGTTGGGCTGCTTGGTGGACCGGACAAGGCAGGGCTGGGACCCCCAAGAAACTCATCTACACCAGTGTTTGTGGCCTCCATTGGGGAAAAGGGTCTTTGCAGATGTCGTTCAGGATGTAGAAGTGAGGTCACTCTGGGTTGTTCAGGTGGCCTGAAACCCAAAGATGAGGGTCCTTAGTAGAGACAGAGATAAGATAGCAGAAAAGAGGACAACGAAGACCGAGAAAGGCCACAGGGATACCCACACTGGCAGAGGCCAGCCTAATGCCACCAGAGGTAGAATATGTATCTGTGGACTCAGCCAACCTTGGATCAAAAATACTCAGAAAGAAATGCCGGGCGTGGTGGCGCACGCCTTTAATCCCAGCACTCGGGAGGCAAAGGTAGGAGGATTGCCATGAGTTCAAGGCCACCCTGAGACTACATAGTGAATTCCAGGTCAGCCTGAGCTAGAGTGAGACCCTACCTCGAAAAACCAAAAAAACTCAGAAAGGGGGCTGGAGGGATGGCTTAGCAGTTAAGGCATTTGCCTGCAAAGCCAAAGGACCCAGGTTCTATTCCTCAGGACTCACGTTAGCCAGATGCACAAGGGGGCGCATGTGTCTGGAGTTCGTTTGCAATGGCTGGAGGCTCTGGCATATCTGTTTTCTCTCTATATAGCAAATAAATAAAAACAATAAAATGTTTTTAAAAATTACTGCCTGACGTGGTGATGCACACCTTTAATCCCAGCACTTGGGAAGCAGAGGTAGGAGGATTGCTGAGAGTTTGAGGCCACCCTGAGACTACATAGTGAATTCCAGGTCAGCCTGAGCCAAAGTGAGACCCTTCCTTGAAAACAAAACAAAACAAAACAACAAAACAAAACAAAACAAAACAATTACTCAGAAAGAGATGTCTTAGCAGTTAAGGCACTTGCCTGCAAAGCCAAAGGACCCCGGTTCTATTCCTTGGTACCCACAAAAGCCATGTGCAGGGCTGGAGAGATGGCTTAGGAGTTAAGGCGCCTGCCTCCTAAACCTAAGAACACTGGTTCCAATCTCCAGCGGTTCCCATCTCCAGGTCCCACGTTTAGCCAGATGCAAAGTAATGCAAGGGCGCAATGCCACACTTGACCACAAGGGGGCGCACGCATCTGGATTTTGTTCGCAGCAGCTGAGAGTCCACTGGCGCGCCCATCTCTATCTATCTTCCTCTCCCTCTCTCTGTCTCTCTCCAAAAAAAAATTAAAAATTAAAAATAAAAAAAAAGCCAGATGCACAAGATGGCACATGCATCTGGAGTTCATTTGTATGGCTGGAGGCCCTGGCATGCCTATTGTCTCCACTATCTATCTATCTATCTATCTATCTATCTATCTATCTATCTATCTATCATCTCAAATAAATAAACAAAAATTAAATATATATGAAAAGTACAAAACAGTGTGGTGGGCATGTCTTTAATCCCAGCACTCAGGAGGCAGAGGTAGGAGAATTGCCATGAGTTTAAAGCCATCCTGAGACTACATACTGAATTCCAGGTCAGCTTGGGCTAGAAGGAGACCCTAGCTTGAATAACCAAAAAAATTAAAAAAAAAAATTAAAACAACTCAGAAAAAGGTCTGGAGAGATGGCTCAGTAAAGGTACTTGCTTGCCTAACAGCCTGGGTTCAATTCCCCAGTACCCACACAAAGCCAGATGCACAAAACTGCACATGCATCTGGAGTTTGTCTGCAGTGCCAAGAGGTATCAGAAGCCACCCCTGTGTCGCTGCCATGCTTACAAAGTGACGGCATATAGCAGAGATGCCCAAGCCAAGACAGGGGCTTATGATTTTGTCCCCAGGGAAACCACTCCACTCAATAACCCCAGGGGAGCCCATTTCACAGATTCAGACACTGAACCTGAAGAGCTGGTGTCACTTGGCCAAGGTCACTGAGCCAGCCCCTGGCGGCACCAAGCCCTAAGTCCACATCTGCTTCCAAAGACGGCTTTGTGCAGCACCCCGAGGCCCGAGCCCCCCTACATCGCACTTCTCCTCCAGCCTGGGCTCCATGGGACCGCGACCGTGCCCCTGGTTCTCTCTAACCCACGCAGGCTCACCAGCCTCGCTTCTCAGCACTGGGCCTCTTCCGGCCTTTGAGGGTGGACAATGCTTTTGTTTTCCCTCTCTCCCCCTTTTATTTCTGGGGACACAGAGGCTGCCCATTAGCAAGACTTCAATGCTGGCTTGAGAAAACATTTTGGGGCACGCCTGCCTGCCACAGACTCTGCTGAGTAAACATGAGCCGGAGGCACGATTACAGATGAACAGAGGGACCATTAAGATAAATCACGTACCAGAGGAAGCAGGAGGCGCAATGCCTGGAGCCCCGCCCCCTCTGACTCCAGCCACAGGGGCTGGGTCTGCACTCTCCTGGGGGTGGGGGCGCCTTTCTGGCTTTACACAGCTCCCGCCTATAAGACAAATATTTAAGTGAGAGGGGTGTGCACATTTTCTACTCTGTTGGAAAGCTCTGAAAGAAGATGTTTGAAGACCAAAAGGTTTGGTTGCTAAGGAGCTCATGTCTAAGGTGTCAGTGAGCACAGCCACACCCAACACCTGAGAGGCTCCTCAGGGTCTCTTTCACAGGGCAGGAAAGGGGGGGCAACACAGAGAGGGCAGGACACGGGACTTGACTTCACCAAGGAGGATCTAGGCCTGGCTTCACTTTTCTGGCCCCCTCCATCTCATACAGCAGCACCCAACAGGGACAAGGCAGTTACAAGGATGGGCTGCTGCCTGTGGTCCTATTGTCAGAGGGGAAAACCAAGCTGTAAGATCCTTCAGCTAGGATGGGGCAAGCCTGACTAGAGGTCAATGCCAATGCCAGCTTCTGTCCACCATTCAGCAGAGGCCAAGCCAAGTGGGAGGAGAGGAAACTCACACTGGCGCAGTGTGTATTCACACTGGTGGGGCAACAGTGAGCAGCCTGCATCATGCATATCACGCGTGCATTCATTCAGCCAAGGGGGAGGCCTTTCACCGGCAGCAACAGGTTTCATGGGCAACCCAGCACCTGAAGGTGGTGAACACGGCCCACGTGTCACCAAACTCCAGCCCTTGGCATAGCGTCACCTGACAGAAGAAGAGCGAGAGACGGGAAGCGTGAATGGGAGTTCTTCTCCTCTGCCAAGTCACACCTTCCCGAGAGTGGGCTGAGTCTCTGTCTCATAGTCACAGCCCCCCTCATCTGTCTGGGGCTACAAAGAAACACAGACCCTACTAGAGATGTCCCATTAATGACACACATGCCATGCTTAAGTGCAGGGTTCTGGCTCGGGTGTGCCCCTGCTTGTTCTGGCCATTGTATGATTCAGGGGAAGACACTACCCCTCTCTGGGCCAACAACAGATGGGTGTTGTGTCTCTGCAGGGACAGCTGGGAGCGTTCCGGAACCTCAGTGTGCCAGAGGGCCAACCGGGGCTCCTACTCTCAACACTGGTCCCTCAATGACCGCTGGATCTTGTGACAAGGATGAACCAGACAAGGATGGGCTGAGCTCCTGAGAACTGAGCCAACTCAAGCAGGGTCAGGGGGCCACCTATCAGAAGACAGCCAGCCCTCTTGCTGAGCTCAGAACTAGCTGGTGATGTGGGCGTCCCTGAGGTTATCAAAGGTCTGGAGAGAGCATCTGCCAAGAGCTGAGTTGCAAAGAGCCCAGAATGGGAAGGTCTGAATCAGAGGCTCCACCCCTCGCTGTGTAACCCTTGCTCTTCGCTCTCCAGGCCTGATGCCCCTGTGCCAGCATTGTGATGGTTGGTTATTAATGCCCCCCCCCAAGCTCCAAGCCCTGCAGAGCCTCCTATGTGAGACTCTACAGAACACCCCGGCATTGAATTTGAGCACCCCACTCCCATCCTGGCCTGTCTGCTCATGCTGAGCCCCAGTTTATACAGGACCAGTGGACCAGTCCACCTGGCACCACCTGGGCCCCCTTCCCCTCAGTCATCAGAAGATCTCGCTTATGCTCAATAAGCAATGGCACAAGCCCCGACTGGAGGTGCAAATGAAGCTACCACTTGCTGTCCTGGAGGGCTGGCGGAGATAAAGCGGGCGCCAAGTCATCTTCCCTAAAAATAGGCACGGGAGCAAGTGTCCCCAAGCAGCTCAGCCTGAGTGCTGGCCTCGTTCACCGGAGTGTGTTCCTAACCGGTTTCAGAAGGGAGGAATTAGACCTCCAGGGCTATCAGCTGGTTGTCTTCTTCCTGGGGCCTGGGGGCCAGGGACAGCTATGATTGACAGCTGTTTCCCAGTGTGATGCTGGGACTCCCTTCACCAGCAGCACACAAGGGAGGGAAGCGATGACTTCTGCTATTTTAGAAAACATAACAAGCTTACGATATCGGGGGCCTCGGAGTCCGGCTGCCTCTTCCTGAGGGACGAAAACCTCTGCTGGCTGCGGGCAGAGAAGCGGCGGAAAGAGTCCCTGCTCCGCGAGGCCAGGTGTCGGAAGGAGGAGGTGCGCTTGAAGGGGGTGCGGCTGGAGGGCTCCCCGCTCTGCCGCTCGGCGCCCACTGTGGCCGTCACTAGGTGGAGGGCCTCCTGAAAGGACCGCCTCACCGTGCCCACCCATTGGGTCATGTGTGTCTGGGCCATAGCGAGTCTGTCACCCAGGTAATCCATGGGGCCGGTCCTGGAGATGAGGGCAGGAGGAGGTGAGAGAGGGAAGGAAGCAGTTAGGACGCCCGTGTCCTTGTCCTGTCTGTGGCTTTCCACGGGCAGAAGTTCTGGGTTTGGATGGAAAATACAGCAGAGTTCTTCAGGCAAAGCAAGGTAACCATCGCCACTTCGGCCACATCCGCGGGGCACACGGGCGCTGGAGGGACATTAAGGGTCAGCCAGGAGGCCACCAGCACGTGCTGTATGTAAGTCAACCAACCGGGAGGTCCAGTTCTGGTCCCGAGGGCTGGTCCGGCTGGATCCTTGAAGAAGGGAGCTTTGAGAAGCTGGCAGCAGAGCACTCCAGGGGGTGAGGTTCTCACAGCAGGGGGAAGGGACACGGGAACCCTGTCTCCACTTTTCTCCACGTGGGTGGACAGTGCAGTCTACCAGCTGCCACCCGCTGCTTCCCCCAGCCAGGCTCTGCTCACCTGAGACTCCGACCCTGAACCTGCCGGCCAGCAGGCAAGCTCACTTCCGGAGGGAGGGAGGCAGCCACTCAGCCCCAGGTCCCCTGGCTGGGCAGCAAGGAATGACATCAGCCCCCGTCTGAGCGAGGGGCGAGCAGCCCGGGAATGCAGGAGGGGCCTCGGGAGGTGGCCGCCCAGGGAGCTGGCGTCAGCTCCAGGTTTTTTTTTTTCTTCTTCTAAGTCTCAACTCGCTTGCTGTCCCTAGGGGCTAATGGGGACTTCACGTGCTCGACAGCCTACCCGCCCTGGATCCTCACCACAAGGAAATGTGGCTGCCGGGTATGCATGTGTGTGCACGCGCATGTGTGTGCGTGTGGGGGCATGTGTGTGGGAGACGCAGCAGCTCCTGGGAGGCTGAGATGTGTTGGGAACCGGCTTGGCTTCTGGGGACCTGTAGCCTGCTGGGGTTTGGTCTCCCTCTCCAGGTTTCTGGGTTCCCCCTGCTGGGCTCCACAGAAAGGCTTCTCTCTCTAGCTCTCGCCTCCCTCTCTCTCCTGCCCCTCCACCCCCACTCCAGCTGCCTCCCAGACTTTCTCTGCTGGGCAGCCAGGATCCCAGAGAGCCCAAGTTTCCCCTAAAGATGGATCTGGAGCGGCGGCATTTTGGAACAGGCTGGGTTGCCATGGCAATCCTGGGGCATAGCATCTGCCCCATCCTATGCTGGGCCCTGGGAGCAATGGGAATGGTTCACATTGTACGGGGGTCACATGAGCTCGCTGGCTTTAACCCTTTAGGAGCTGAAGCATGGAGGGGGCACAGAGGGCAAGGACAGGCGCAGGAAAGGATGCACAGTGGGCCACAAGGCTCACCTGCTGACGGAGCTTTCTCCCTCTAACTGGGAGCCAGGTCCCTGCCCCTTCTTACAGGGGGGAAACATGGGCTCCAAGAGTCAATCCACTGGCCTGAGGTCACACAGCAAGGCTCCCAACAAGGAGCTGCTTCCTACCCTACTATTTTCTGCAAGTCTAAAGCTGCACTGACCCTCAGTGAGGGCTGCCATTGTCTTCCTCATCTCTCTTCCTCCTCCTCCTCCTCCCCCCCCCCAAGGGTCCATCCTCTCTCTCCATCTAATCTTTCACTCTTTCATTTAACCATGGCAGCACCTCCTCTGGGCCCCAGTGGGGGGATCCAGAGACAAGAGTGGCCCTGGGTAGGTGGCGAAGGGCCACAGGACTCTGGGGTGGCTGCTCACTGACGCCAGAGTGGAGGGGACAAGGCCTCCTCAGCAGGCACACAAGTCCACTCATGAGTGCTCACAGGAACTCATAAGCTAGAGGGGGTCACCAAGACCCAGACAGGCAAATCCCCCCACCCCCCAGTCCTGTGTGCTGCTGGCTGCACTGCACTGCAGAGGCCCCCAGGGGTCCTTGCTCCTCTTTATCATCACCTGCCTCCCAGCAGTCCCTCCCCCAATGAAGCAAGGTTGGCCCCTGCCTCCAAGTCTCCAAGGTGGGGTTAGGGGAGGCCTACGGCCATTATGTTGTAAGGACACTCAGCCAGCACCTGAGAGGCCCCAGTTGACAGCCAGTGAGCTGCAGCACTGCCTTCCAGTCCCCAGTCAAAGCCTCAGAGGACAGGGGGCTTTCTACTGTGCCTTCTGGGCCACACAGATCATATGAAGTACAAATGCCCTGTGACAAGACAGGGCTTAGTCCACCGGAAACTGAAGGTGAACATGGCGGTGAAGAGGAGGTGGTCCATAGGGGAGGAGAGGGCCTGTCACAACAGCCGAAGGCAATGCCAGCATGAGGACCAGGAAGCTCACTCACCCCATACAGGACAGAAGCCCCCTCCACCCACACTTAGCTTCACCCCAACATCTGGCTTCACCCCCACACCTTCAAGCCGCCAACATTTGTCTGTCTTCTTCCCACAGAGATTTGTAGCAAGCTCCTGCCTCAGGCCACTTCACAGCCGGGCTCCCTTGCCAAATCGGTCAGGCAGCTTTCAGGGCACAGGTAGGGGACAGATAGCTTCTCTCCACCCGGCCACAGGAAAGCCACTCTGGAAATCCTTACAGAGCTGGCATCTGGACACAGGTGTGCAATCTACTGGGGACCATCCCAAGCTTCAGGAGGAAGGAAGGTGGAGAATGTCTGAAGCAATCACAGCTTTGTCTGCAATGCTGCAAGGACAGATGCATGGACCAGTGGGGGCAGAAATGCCCACCTGTGCAGACAGCTTGCAGGAAGCTGAGCGCCTGGGTCAAAGGTTTAAGAAATATCAGTGTGTCCGGCAGTACACTGGGGTTCACCAGTGTGTGCTGATACGTACATTTTTACCTTGACGAGCATTTCAATGCTTCGCCATGAGTAGATGGCAAGGTTCTCATAAAGCAGATACTGTACAACATCAGGACTTGGAGACTAACTGTAGGTGGGTCTGTGTTCCCCACACCATGGCTCTGTAGTTGGAGAATTTGGGAGGATAAAGGCTCTGCCCGGGGAATGCACCTGACTGTTGACCCCGTGGGTCAGGACTGGACTAAGAAGGCTGCAGGCAGGTGCTCCACTTTCACTGTAGTGACGCAGGCTTAAGAATAATTAGTAAGAACCGAGCCATTCAGGAAGGGACAGGTTTGAAGCTGGGCCAAGCCATACTGGAAACAGAGGTAAGAAGAAAAAGCATCCATTGATCCTGTCTGTCTTTCTTTCTCTTTTTTCCCTCTTTGATCTGTCTTTCTTTGTAGTACTGATTGTTCTCCGTGGGTGTCTACATTAATTTTCATTTTTTTAATTTTTAATATTTTTTTGAGGTAGGATCTCACTCTAGCCCAGGCTGACCTGGAATTTACTCTAGTTTCAGGGTGGCCTTCAACTCATGGCAATCCTTC
Source organism: Orientallactaga sibirica (assembly GCA_036365145.1). Taxonomy (NCBI): domain Eukaryota; kingdom Metazoa; phylum Chordata; class Mammalia; order Rodentia; family Dipodidae; genus Orientallactaga; species Orientallactaga sibirica. Next base: position 8,494,427 of record JAEOAD010000026.1, read on the forward strand.
TACCTTGGTGTCCGAAGTGCTGGGATTAAAGGTGTGCACCACCATGCCCAGCCCCTAATTTTTATTTTTATTTTTTATATTTTGTTTATTTTTGAGAAAGAGGGAAAGAGAGGTAGAGAAAGGGAGAATAGGCATGCCAGGGCCTCCTGACACTGCAAACGAACTCCAGATGCATGTGCTACCTTGTGCATTGGGCTTTACATGGGTCCTGGGGAACTGAACCTGGGTTCTTAAGCTTCACATGCAAGCACCTCCTTAACTGTTAAGCCATCTCTCCAGCCCCAACTTTCACTTTTTAAAAATATTTATTTATTTATTTATTGTATGTTTTATGAGAGAGAAAGAGAAAGATGGCATGTCAGGGCCTCCAGTCAGTGCAATCGAACTCTAGACACGTGTGCCATCTTGGACTCATATGCAACCTTGCGTCACCTTGTGTATCTGGCTTATGTGGGGCCTAGAGAGTAGAACATGGGTTCTTAGGCTTTGCAGGCAAGCGCCTTACCACTAAGTCATCTCTCCAGCCCTATTTTATTATTATTATTATTTATTTATTTTTGGAGAGAGACACAGAGAGAGACAGACACAGAGAGAGGGAGACAGATGGAGATGGGCGCGCCAGTAGTCTCTCAGCTGCTGTGAACAAAATCCAGATGTTTGCGCCCCCTTGTGGTCACGTGCGACATTGCGCCCTTGCGTCACTTTGCATCTGGCTAAACGTGGGACCTGGAGATTGGAACCGCTGGAGATTGGAACCAGTGTTCTTAGGCTTAGGAGGCAGGCGCCTTAACCACTAAGCCATCTCTCCAGCCCATCCAGCCCTATTTTAGAGAGAGAAGAAGAGACTAAGTGAGAGAGAAAATGAGTGCTCTAGGGCCTCTTGCCACTATAAATGAGCTCCAGATGCATGTGTCACTTAATGCATCTGGCTTTGCAAGGGCACTGAACCAGGGCCATCAGGCTTTGCAAACAAGTACCTTTAATAACTGAGCCATCTCTCCAGCCTAATTTTCACTTTTTTTTTTTTTTTTTTGTTTTTTGAAGTAGGGTTTTGTAGTCTCAGGCTTGCCTCCAACTCACAGTGGATGAGAGGAGCATCAAACAAGGCCACGAGCAAAGGGCAGGTGGGATAACAGTGTCCAGCCTTAGTCCACAGGGCAGGACGGGAGTGCAGTGGAGAGCCTGGCCAGAGAGCCCCATGCCCACTGCTCGGCTGACTTCCTGTCAGCTCTGGAAACGGGGGCTATAAAAAGCGTGGCTCCCTGAAAGTGGGGCAGCTGTGGCATCCCTCCAGAGGACCATTTTGCAAACATTGTTCTTTCCAGGAACTCTGGGGATGTTTCAGGCATCCAAAAGAAAGCAAGCCATGTCTTCCTTACATAATGAGTCAAAAAAAAATATATATATATATATACACACTGGAGAAGCTAAAGAGGCCAGGAGGGAAATGAGAATTTTTTTCCCCAGGGTGAGGTAGGGTAGCTCCAGATCCAGGTAAGTGCATATGTGCAGCACCTGCTGGTCACTCGTTCACTCAACAAACAGTCCTAAATAGTCTCTGTGTAGGAGCTCTTTGTCACAGCCAAGGGCCCTGCCAACCTTGGGCTGTCTCTGAACATCAGGCACCCTCACACTTGGGGCGCTACCATATCCTCTCCCGATTTCATACAAACTTTCCTCAAGAAATCTTGGTTTTGTGGAAAAGAAATCCAAAGAACACCAGCAACCGAAGAGCCAAGGGCTGTGATGGATACGTGAGTCACGTGCTGTGTGACGGACATGTGACGGAACGTAAGAGGAGACAGTGAGAGCCAACCAAGAAGACAGAAGGCTGAGCACAGACAAGCGGGAAGACAATCACCATTTACTAAGGGTATGCCAGAAGATGGGCTATCTAAGAGGGGGTTGGAGGGTGACTAGAGTGCTCAAGAGATCTAAGAGGAACAGTATAGCAACGGCTAGCTCCACCCTGTTGTGATGAGGGCTGGGGAGTGGGGTCCACGCTGGACCCCTGACTACTGTTAGAGCTGCCCTCTCTTCTCTCATCTCTACTGGACCTCCCCGCCCCCAAGACAGCCCACAACTGGTTCTAAACCTCCCAGGGATTCTCACTCCACTACGTGGCCATGTTTGCATCCCACTTCCTGCGAGCGCAGACTTCCAGGGGTGGGCATACCAGGCCAGGAAGTGGATCCTTATGCTGCTGGCTGCTGACAGTCTGGTGTGTGCAGCAACCCCGGCACTCGAGGATGCGCCCTGCACCGGCAATCAGCCACCCGCACAGCCCACCTCACTTCCTCCTCGGAGCACCCACTAGGGTGAGCCCCACTTTTCAGAGCAGGACAGAGAGGTGACACAAGCTGCAGGGACATGCTCATAACTGCTGAGCCAATGAGCAGGGCTGTGGACTTGAACCCAGGCCTGACTCCAAAGCCTTTACTGCCCCATTCCCTCCCTTTCCAGGGTGGAAGCTGGACGTCACATGCCTTACAAAGGGTCACTTCTACCTCATGCTTCCTTCGAGAGGGCAGGAACCTCTCTATGTGCTGATTGGAGTGAAGTCCAGACTTATCCCAGAATAATAATTCCTCCACCCTCTTCCTTTCTTACCAACAGCCTGACAACGAATGCCCAGGTCTGTGTGTGGGAGGGCTGACGCATGAGGCTAGCGGAAACCCACTCTGTTTCTGCTCAGATGGAGCCTGGGGGCCCCAACCTTCACCTTTCACGGTTTAGTCAGTTTCCTCATGGAGAAAAACTGTGACGTCCACCCACTTCGCCAGGGTACAACAGATAAATCAAAACCACTGGTGCTCAGCACATAGTAAGCCAAGGGGTCCTAAAGGGTCCACTGTGACAGCCACCTCCTCAGATCCCACTCACAGGAAGAGCCAGGACAGACCTCCCAGAACCATGAGAGCAGCCCACGTGCAGGGATGCACCAGAGTTACAGGAGATCCACAGCAGGCTGGTTTCTTGTGGCAGGTGCTCTGTAGCTCTGGGTTTCTGCCTCATCCACCCCTGGCTTCTACCCACTCCAGGCAAACTGGACAAGCCGCCATCCGGGGCCGTGCTGGGCCATGTCATGCCAACAAGTATCCTCTTGTCCTCCAGGTGCTGACCATGTGGGTCCCTCTGGCTGGGAGGGACACTGTTCCAGCCCGTTTGTTCCTGGTTCAGTGTTAGCATCCGTCTTTCCTGTCGGCCAAGCTGCTTCCTCCTCCAAGAAGCCATGGGGATCTATTTCACCTTCTCAAATTGCTTAGCATGCTGGGCTGTGACTCAGTTTACCTGTCAGTTGCTGAGCCCAGGGATGGAAGGACTGTGTCCCGCTCACCCGGCATCCTTGGCAGGCGGTCCCCGTGCCCAGCGCGTGAGACAGCTATTAACGACGACGCTTGGAACTGACTCAGAACTCCCAGCATCTCTAAGGTGGTTTCCAAGGCAACAAGGGAAAGAATTCTGATAAGGGGAGAAACAGCAACGCCTTGATCCTACGAGTCCTCCAGGTTATTTATAAACCAAGTCCATGACCACTTCCTTGTATTCATGTCTCACATTCTCCGTGATGTCACTTCAGTGATCTAACACACAGCATCAAGCCCAAGCACAGGGAAAAGTCACCCAGAAAGGAGATCTGGAAACTTGGGCACCACCCTGAACTTAGTGGAAAATTAGCATTCTCTGCACTGGGAGGACAGTGTGGCTCTGCTGGCACAGAGAGTCCACTCCATCATCTCGGGCACAGGTCCAGCACAGCCATGCTGATCTCCTCTAACGTGGTCCATCTGTCCAGCCAGGCACCATGTCCCGAGGCTGCTGAGTGTGGTGCCTTCCTCTCACGGGCTGGGAGGACACACTTCTTACTCACAGTAGCTGAACTTCCACATTTTGGATCAAAATGAATGAAAGAAAAGCAGGATGCTCTCTCAAGAATGACACGTGAAGAGCTGTGAAGGACACATGACCATCCCCCAGGAAGTCGATTTCTGAGCCTCAAGTTTGCTGGGATGGGCTGAGCTGTCCCCCCAGCGGCACCCTGACTTTTGAAGGGTTCCCCATGAGAGGGATAAATGATAAAAGGAATGGAAGGAAATGGAATCCCAACGCCATAAGGCAGGAAGGCTGGGCCTTTGAGCTTTACCACCGTGAGTTCTGGCTTGCCTGCTTTCTCTCCCTCCCTCTCTTATTCTCTCCCTCCTTCCTTCCCTTTCTCTCCCTTTCTCTTTCACTCTCTCTCTCCCTCCCTCCCTCTCCCTTTCCTACCTCTTCCTCTTTGTGAACACAGCATCCTCTCTCACCTCTAAGTCTTCTGCCCCATGCCCTCACCTGATGCCAGGCTTGCTCAATATTCCAGCCTCCCAAACCATGAGATCCCCTTCTCTCTACAAACCTCCCAGCCTCAAGTGTTGTGCTGCGTCAAAAAAAGGCAGGAGAAGGTAGCAGGAAGGTTAATGAGAAACTGAGGCCCAAGTGAGGAACTTGCTGGTCCACAGCCCACACCTAGGCTCACAGCCAGAGGGTCCCCCACCTGGGAGCACCCTACTTACATCAGTCAGTGAGGCTGGTGATGGGAAGGCTTGGTCCCAGGAGGAAAGGCCGCACCCTTGGTCCTCCACATATCTCCTACTTCAGTATCTCCTGCTTGGCCTTAGGGTGGCCTTGAACCCCAGCTAAGCCCAATGTGCCTGATTACACAAGGCTCTGGAGAGGGCTTCTTTGATGTGCCTCCGTCTACACTCCTGACAAAAGCTGGACTCTTTCCATAGGCAGCTCCCATGATCACAGGTCTGGTAGCCCCAGAGGACACCATGGGCACTCCTGCCTGGGCTGGGGGACAGCTGGTCCCTGAGGGAGCTGTGCATAGAGACCCTGAGAAAGTGTCCCAGGTTCCCCACATGCCACCGGCCTGTGCCAGCTTGACTTTGATGGACCCAGACAATGCAGGTTCCAGTTGCAGTGTGGCCATGAGCGCCCCCTGCCCTTATCCTGCCTAGAAACCACAGTGCCCACAGGGCCGAGTGGAAGGTACACGGTCCATCCCTGCAATGGGGAGGGAGCGCGGCAGGTTGCTAGGAGAGCGTCATGGCACAGGACTGAGTGCGGCAAAGCCAGGTGCAATGAGTACCGCCATGCCACGACCCTAGGACTGATCCACACCCACCCCAACAGCTGGTGACTGCTTCTGCAGCACAATAGTAGTAGCCAGGCCCTCAGCGGGTAGCACATGGCAGGGCTCACAGGAGCCTCCGCTGGGCCTCTCTAGCTCTCTGTTATGTGGCCCTGGACAAATGGCTTGCCGTCTCTGCTCACTTGTTTTTGAGAAGGGAATAAAAGTGATCCCCCCAGTACCACGAGAAGGAAACGTGTGCCTGCATTGTACAGGTGATGGACAGAGAGTGGAGGCTGGAGTCTGACTTGGACACATATGTTCTGCCCACCTTCTCAGTAGCCACAGCTCAATGGGTAGGGGACAGTGATGTCACTGATATCCCCACCAGTTTGGTCCCCGACTCCCCTGCCTGCAAGTCTCACATGTCAAAGCTACTGGCATTAAGAGAGTAGGGGCTGTGCTTCCTCACAGCAGTACATTATCAGCTATAGGTCTGTCCTTCTGCACCCCGCTTCTCTGCCCTCCAGCCCTGCTCCTCTGAGCCGCCCACCCACACTGTTCTAAGAGCCAGCCAAACAGAGAGTGCAGCCAGGAACAAAGGTGTCCCCAGCCTGACCACCCCATTCAAACAGAATGCAAACCTTTCTAGAGCTCCCACATGCACGGGTACCCTCCACCCCCTGCCTGCCAGCCCCTCCCTACAGCAGGCAACCCAGGCTGGCTGCAGTTCCCTAGTGCCTCTAAGCTTCTGCTTCCCAAGTGGATTCAAAGGTCACTTCCTTAGAAGATCTGAACCTTCAGCTCACAGGAGTTCAAACCCTCCTGGAGCACCTGGCCTTGCACTCCATCATGTCACCCAGCACTAAATGTGACCAGCTGCCTCAAGCTCCTGCTGCCATGCCTTTTCCACCATGATGGACTGTCACCTGGAACTGTAAACAGAAGTTAAAACTTCCTCCTTTAAACTTATGTTTGTCAGATATTTTGTCCCAGCAAGGAGAAGGTAACTAAGACACCTTAATTCAAAAGAAACAGATGGGCTGGAGAGATGGCTTAGCAGTTAAGGCGCTTGCCTGCAAAGCCTAAGGACCCATGTTCAACTCTGCAGATCCCACATAAGCCAGATGCACAAGGTGAGGCAAGCGCAAGGTTGCACATGCCCACTAGGTGGTGCAAGCGTCTGGAGTTCAAATACAGTGGCTGAGGCCCTGGCCCACCAATTATCTCTCTGTCTCTCTCTAAAAAATAAAAAATAAAGAAACAGATAATTTAGTTTGGACAAATAGTTTCTATTTTTGTTGCTGTTTAATATTCAACGATCTCATATGAGACAACTAAGTGATACGGAGTTTTGTATTCACTTCAACTTTTACATATTGGCATCTTAATGATATCTTTTAGGTGTAAAATTAAATGTAGAGCACATTTCTCTAATCCCAGCACTCAGGAAGAGGTAGGAGGATCATTGAGAATTTGAGCCCAGCCTGGGACCACAGAGTAAGTTCCATGTCAGCCTGGGTTATAGTGAGACCCTCCTACTTTGTAACCCAATACCATCTTCTCCCTTCCCCTTCTCTAGCTCACTCCTCCACCTCTTACAGCTTCTCACTGCCTCCCTCCACCCTCCACATGCAGCCAAGTGCCTCCTCTGGGCTTCGTGGCCCCCAGTCTTTCTGCATCACAGTCTTCTCATTTTCATTTAATTATAGCCAACTGCCACAGACCCTCTGCCTATTAGTTGGAGGCCGACTGGGATCTGAGAGGTCTGCTGGGCAGATTCTGGGGAAAGGTCTCCCTCACAGAGCACTCCTCTTCCTGGGCTGTGGGCTCAGCTCTCTGAGAGTCACCAAGTCTCCTTATAAAGGCTGGATCTGTGACAGCCATTTGGGGTTCATAAGGGAAGAGAGTGTTGAGGTGAAGCTAGGAAGATAAACTGACCCACTGCTGCAGGCCTGGGACATTTTCTCTTAAAACACCAGATAGTAACTATTTTAGCTTTGCAAGTCACATGTAGTTTTCTGACAACTATTAAAAAAATTAAGAGCTGGGTGTGGTGGCACACGGCTTCAATCCCAGCACTCAGGAGGCAGAGGTAGGAGGATCACCATGAGTTCAAGGCCACCCTGAGAGTACAGAGTGAATTCCAGGTCAGCCTAGCTAGAGTAAGACCCTACCTCGAAAAAACAAAAAAAAAAAAAAAAATTAAAGCTTGGGTGAGGGAACGGCTCAGCTGTTAAAGACACCTGATGTCCTGGGTTCGATTCCCCCATACCCATGGAAAGCCAGAGGCATAAAGTGGCTCATGCTCTAGAGTTAGTTTGCAGTGGCTAGAGGCCTGGTGTGCCCATTTTCATTCTCATTTTCTTTCTTTCTCCTTGCAAAATAAATGAATAAATAAATTAAATATTTAGAAAAGAATGTAAAACTTGGGCTGGAGAAATACCCCATCATGGGCTGGAGAGAGGGCTTAGCAGTTGAGCTAAAGGATGCAGGTTTGATTGCCCAGTACCCATATTAGCCAGATGCATAAGGTGGCACAGGTGTTTGGAGTTTCCAATGACTAGAGGCTCTAGTGTGCCAATTCTCTTTCTTTCTCTCTCTCTCTCTCTGCCTTTCTCTCTCTCATTCAAATAAATAAAGTGAAGGCCGTGTCATGCACTTCACACTGTGGCAGAGGGCCAGGGGACATTCTGTCTTTGGCACGTGGGGATACAGAGCCAACCCTTGGAGATATAGATTAGGGACAAGTGACCCCTGCTAGACTGCCCATGACACCCCAAGGCCCCATGTGGTTGGCTGTACAGACCACTCGTGGTTCTTCTGGGTACATACAGGCTGTCTAGCTCACTGGGGAACTCACAATGGTCTCTGCCCACTGGGAGAGATACGAGACGATCCAGAATTCTCTGGAAGCTCTAGAAGAGCTTAACTAACTAACTGCCACCTCAAGTGGGCAGGGGCTTGGGGTTCTCTAGCCAAAAAAAAAAAAAAAACCTTCCTTTTCTGGTTTGGTAAGTGATGGTGGTGTGTGGACCGGGAACAAGGGGGCAGAAACAAGGACAAAGAAGGCCAAAGGCTCAGCAGACAGGTTCGGCCAAGTCAGCTCATAAAGGCAGCACCAGGTGTCTGGGGGGGGGAAGCAGGGTGTGAGATGGGGGACATGAGTAGTGTATAAAGGTATGCACGTATGGAAGTCTATATGTATATATTTATTATTCGTGGAAGTCTATATGTACATATTTATTATTCATTTGTAAACAGAGAGAGAGAAGATGGGTATCCCAGAACCTCTTGCTGCTACAAATGAACTCCAGATGCATGCGCCACTTTGTGTATCTGGCTTTATGTGGGTACTGGGGTATTGAACCCAGGCCATCAGGCTTTGCAAGCAAGCGCCCCTAACCGCTAAGACATCTCTCCAGCGCCTTGATTTCTTTTCATCACACAGATTAATGATAAAGATTTTGTGGTTTGTCTGCTCGATGCTGAGGTATGATTCTAGGTAGAGCCTGGACCGCAGAGCCCACCATCTCTAAGAACTGCATGTGCTTTGTTCCAGGGCCTCCAAAACCAGAGAGGAGACAGGTCCCTGCCCCGTCACAATGGAGGAAACAAGGCTTACAGACATCCTTGCCAGGCTCACCCTACAAAGAGCTGAGCCTCGGTGTGTCCTTCTGCACATCTGTCTCCTCTGCCTTTATTAAAGTCTACCCCCCACCACACACAAACACACGTATGCACAAGCATGCCTTGGCCCAATGCCTTGTCTCCCACAGGACCAGCCAGGAGACCCTTAACAGATGTCCCTGCACACATGGGCCGATGCTGGTCCACACTGGGGAGGGGCTCCATAAATGTGAATTGAGGGCTGGGCAGATGGCTTAGTGCTTAGGGCGCTTGGCTGCAAAGCCTAAGGCCCCAGATTTGATTCCCCAGGACCCACATAAGCAGATGCACAAGGTGGCGCGTGCATCTGGAGTTCGTTTGCAGAGGCTGGAGGTCCTGGCGTGCCCATTCTCTCTCTCTCTTTCTATCTGCCTCGTTCTCTCTCAAATAATAAATAAAATATTTTTAAAAAACAAAAAATGTGAATTGAGTAGATGAATAAAGGAGAGAGAGAGAGAGAAGGCAAGGGAGAGAGAGACAGAGAGACTTGGGGGTGGCACTAGCCCCCTTGGATGGCTGACATGATGGGAGCAGCCAAGGGTCACTCTGCAAACACCTGCTGCTGAAGTCACGGCTGGTGAGGACTGGGTGTTGGGGTCTCCTCTCCACCCTGACTTAAAAAAATACAGCTAAGGGCTGGAGAGATGGCTTAGCGGTTAAGGCGCCTGCTGCAAAGCCCTAAGAACGCCTGTTCAAATCTCCAGGTCCCACATTTAGCCAGATGCAAAAAGTGATGCAAGCGCACAATGTCACACATGCGCACAAGGGGGCACACGCATCTGGAGTTTGTTCACAGCAGCTAAGAAGCCCTGGTGTGCCCATTCTCCCTCTGCCTCTTCCTCTCTCTCTCTGTCTCTCTCAAAAAAAAAAAAAATGTAGCCCGATGTGGTGGCACACGTCTTTAATCCCAGCACTCGGGAGACAGAGGTAGGAGGATCGCTGTGAGTTTGAGGCCAGCCTGAGACGACAGAGTGAATTTCAGATCAGCCTGAGCTAGAGTGAGACCCTACCTCGAAAAACAAAAACAAACAAAAAAAATGCAGCTAAGCCAGGTGTAGTGGTGTCCACCTTTAATCCTAGCACTCAGGAAGCAAAGGCAGGAGGATAGGATCGCTGTGAGTTTGAGGCCACCCTGAGACTACAAGGGGAATTCCAGGTTAGCCTGGGCTAGAGTGAGAACCTACCTTGGAAAAGCCAAAAATAAAATATATATATTAAAAAATTAAAAACCCTCAGCTAAATGTCAAGTTCTGGCACTGAGGCAGGAGACCATGTGTGAGAATGCAATCCGGTAGCCATGGCAACTGGACTCTTCAAGTGCAATTCTGTCTCGCTTTAACTTTCTACACAGACATTTCTGGAGGGAATGCTCAGATTTCTTCCTCTGGAGACATGCTTCCTGAAGACACATCCTCACTTAGCTCCACGAGGGAACACTAAAAAATGTCAGACTCCCACAAGGAGAATGCTTGAGAGGGTGTGAGTTCGGTTGAGAGGAGGAACTGAACGGTGACTGTCACCGTTCACCTCATAAGCAAACAGCCCTTGGGCAAAGGGAACAACAGCCCAGGACTTTCTCTAACCTTCAGCCATTCACTCAACAAACTCATTGATGCTGGGAACTTAGCAGGGAATGGAATAGACAAAGGTTTCTGCCATTGCAGAGCCTGTGGTCTAACAGGACAGACGCCTAACACAAGAGTTAGCGGCAGGGAATAACGAGGAAAGATGAGAGAAAGTCGCCCCCCATCACCATTCATTGGCTGTGTGCCCGTGGGCAAGTCACTGCACCTCCTGGAGCTCATGAGGAAATGACAACAACTCTATGCTGAGGCAGATGCTGTGTGAGTCAGTGCGGTGACAGGAGTCAGGGACACAAGGCTGTGTAACCAGAAGTTCCTACTGCCTCACAGAAGAGAAAGCCGGCCATGGGCTCCCTCTTCCAACAAGGCCTGGCAATGAACTCCGGGCGTGAGGTTTTCCCAAGAAGTGCTCACGTGTGGAAGGAGCAAATGGCCTGGGGGACGGGATGCTGCTGAGCTGTGCCAATCTAGCCTAACCGCTACCAGGAGCTGAGGGGGCTGGTGCCCCTGGGCTTGTCTCAGGTAAAGCCAGGCTGGGAGAACCTGTCACTGGACCCTAACCACACTTGGGAAGACCAGGGCCTTGGGGACCAGTGAGCAAACTCAGACTTCCTCCATGGAGACAGGCAGGACAAGGGGCTCCAGAGCTCAAGTGTACATCCTGTGGTCAAAACTGGCCAGGCCACTGGGCCAGACCCCTTAGAGGTACAGCTTGTGTGCGTGCTCTGGGCCCTCCTGGCTGGTGGGAACTCCTGGTGACTGACATCGCCCTCACACTCCAGGCTGGAGCCCAGACTTGGGGACTCAGAGCTGGTTTGTGTTTGAGAGCTGGCCACCTTGTTTTCAATGTGTAGCTTGGGGGTGTCCACAAAGGCTGTCCCTGATGCCCACACTAGAAAACTCCAATTCAGCTTTCAAAAGACCCACCAAGTCCATGGCCGGGATTTCTCTTGCAGAGAGAACAAAATGGCGTCAAGATATCTGCACCAGGGTGCTCGTGGCAGCACTGTTCACGCTGGGCACGAGGGCCAACGACCTGTGAGCTGTCTACAGGCAGCCGATTCCACCACCACTGTGAGCGGAGCACACAAAGCCACCCGAGTGAGGGACATGGGCCTTTGTGCTAAGAAAAGACAAGATGGGATGCCGATCATTACGGAAAGCAAGGCCTGGTTACACTATGGGCAACATCACACACACACACACACACACACACACACACGCACACACACACACACACACACACACGCACACACACACACGCATACACACACACACACACACAGTTCTCTTATACATGGGTAACATACATCATGCATATGGTCCTTCGATATCCATGGGAGATTTCTCCCAGGCCCATGGAGCTGCCCAAGTCTGAAGACACTCAAATTCCTGGTAAAACCCTCACTGTAGCCCTTAGCTCATCTCCAGATCAAGGATGGAGGGTGTGTTCATGGCACTGGGAGCCCCCGCTTTGACGCTGGGCACTCCATGAGCCCTCAGCAAACGCATCAGAAATGACATCACAAACACCAAGATGTCCATTTTCATCTGTTTTCTTTTCTTTTCCTCCCTTCCTTTCTTCCTTCTTCCCTCCCTTTCTCCCTCTCTTCTTCCCTTCTTTCTTTCCTCCCTGCCTCCCTCCCTCCCTCCCTTCCTTCCTTTGGAAGTGTCGAACTATAGCACCCAGGCTGGTCTCAAACTTTTGATCCTCCTGCCCCCGCCTCTGCAGTGCTAGATGGACAGGTATGTGCCACTGCGCACCTCCACTTCCATCTTTGAAGAGCTTTTCATTTTACCAAATGACCAGCCATTGGGCAGCAGTGACCATCCCCAGCCGAGTCACAGCCGAACCTCATCTGGCTGAGTCACTGACTCTGAAGCCTTGGCTGGCAGCATCTGGCCAGACACCCTCCACTGGCTGGGCACCGTCTGTCCCTAGGGGCTGGGGGCTCTGGCTACACACACAGCTCATGACCCATCTTCTCTAGTCCTTAGGCAGCACAGGCAACACTGCCATGTGCTCCAAAGTGTTCTTGTGGGGCTGTTCTCCCTCCAGGCTACCGGGTCAGTAGTCCCCCACATGTACTCTCCTCTGGGGACCCAGCCTAGGACCCTGCTCCTCACAACACACTGGGAGCGCAGGCTGGGGAACCCAGCTAGGGAAAGTCTTGGAAACCAAGTCTCTGGAATGGAGGAAGGATTTGAAAAGCTACACGTGCAGCCAACATTAAGAATAGGATCCCCTACAAATGAAAAAGAGGCCAGTTGTGCCCATTGTACAGACAGGGAAACTGAGGCTTTGAAAGATGTGTTTGCTGTCAGTACAAACTTAGAGCCAAGAAGTGGGAGGTGTGCCATGCTCTTTCTGCTACCTGGGCCCATTGCTCAGCTGTGGGGTGTGGTGACTTAGGGGGCTGGCTGTCTCTGTGCAGGCTGGCTTGGTCAAGTTTGTTCGAAATTTAGAGCCTCCAGCTTGGCTAGGAAGAGGAGTCCCTAGGGGGGTCCTGTTCTATAGCCAGACAATGCTGGGGCTTGGTATGGGCTGGCAGGGCATGAAGAGAACATGGGCAGCCCCCAGCAGCCTGTGTAGCTTCCTGTCCACTGTGGAACCTGAACAACAGGAAAAGGCAGTGATGGTGGGGTGGGGTGGGGAAGGTTAAAGTGGAGAGGGCTACCAGCTTCCTTCTCTATCTATTCAGAAAGGACAGAACATCCTACAGAGTTCAGGGCAGCACCGGAAACACATGCTAAGTGCCTGCTGTGTGCCTGGCCCAGCGTGAGAACAAGAGAGGAAAGATGAAGACACAGGCCAGCCTCGGGAGTTTATTCACCTCCTCGTTCGGCCACGTGTTCAGTTCGATGGGCATTTATTGAGCACCTACTGTGTGCCAAGTCCTGCTCAGTCACTAAAAACAAATGCACAAGACATGTTCCTAACCTCAAAAAAAAAAAAAAAAAAAAAAACCCTCACCTTTTCACTCATTTATTTGATTTGTTTGAACATTTAATGAGTACCTCCTGTGTGCAAGGCCTTGTCTAAGAAACAAGTTAAGGTCTTGATGAACAAGGCATGGGTCCTGATGAAAAGTTTCATCTACTCATTATTTTCACTCACTCATGTGTGTGTGCATGTAATGTGTGTATGTGCACGTTGTGTGTATGGTGTGTATATGTCCCACGGCACCTTTCACAGTGTTTGAGACAAGGTCTCTCTTTTTAAAATTATTTATTTGAGAGAGAAAAAAAGGGGAGAGAGAGAGAGAATGGGGTGCACCAGGGCCTCTTGCCACTGCCAACAAACTCTAGACACATGTGCCACTACGTGCATCTGGCTTTACGTGGACACTGGGGAATCAAACCCAGACCATCAGGCTTTGCAAGCAAGCACCTTTAAGTGCTGAGCTATCTCTCCAGCTCCCTCTCTTGTTTTTTTTACACTGAAAATGCCAGGTGAGCTGGTCTGTGAGCTTCGAGATTCTCCTAACTCAGTTTCTCAAGCTGTAATAGGCACACTGGGATTACAAATGGGTGAGCTACTTGGTTCTCAGCTAAGTGGGTTCTGAAGATTCGAACTCCAGTCATCAGGTGTGCTCAGCAAGCACTTTTAGCTAGACAGCCTTCTCCCAAGACCGTCACTCACCCTTTCATTTATTTCATCAACATCGAGCATTCCGTATACCCGGCCCTCTGCTAAGCACTGTGGATAGAGATGTAGGGTGAGACGCAGCCAGTCTTGGTGGAGATTTGCTCCCATGGCTTATTTGCTCATTCAGCCCCATCCTTGCTGGGGGAAACACTAGGCTCTGTGCTGTGAGACAAGCACAGGGTGGAGACCCAGGGACTACCCTCGTCTTCATTCTCCCACAAACCAGCACAACCAGCAGCCATTCAGTGCCCACTGCATGTCAGGATGCTGTGGGCGCAATTGTGAGAATGCCTGCTTCTAAACAGCCAGCCCTCCTGCTTCCCTCCTTCCCAACAGATCAGCTCAGTCCATGAAACATAGACTGGGCACCTACTGTATGTCAGGTCCTGGGGAGGCACTGAATGAGCCCCTACTGTGTGAATACATATATTGGGTACCTACTGTGTGTCAGGCCATGGGGAGGCAAATGAATGAGCCCCTACTGTGTGAATAGATACATTGGGTACCTACTGTGTGTCAGGCCCTGGGGAGGCAGTGAATGAGCCCCTACTGTGTGAATAGTCATTGGCCCTGGGAGGTCCTGGGAGGCAGTGAATGAGCCCCTACTGTGTGAATAGATACATTGGGTACCTACTGTGTGTCAGGCCCTGGGGAGGCAGTGAATGAGCCCCTACTGTGTGAATAGATACATTGGGTACCTACTGTGTGTCAGGCCCTGGGGAGGCAGTGAATGAGCCCCTACTGTGTGAATAGATACATTGGGTACCTACTGTGTGTCAGGTCCTAGGGAGGCAAAGGTCCCTCACCTGGACCTGCAGGAAGTCAGAGCAAAGGGGCTGCTTGCTCTCTTGGTCTTTCTGTCAGGACTGTGAGGCCCCCTTGGTTCCTCAAAGCCCCAAGAGCCACACGGCCACACCTCTTCCTCAGACCTGGCAGGAGGGTCTGGGGAGGAAGGGGAAAGCAGCTCCTGTCCCCAGAGCAAGTGTGGCACCTTTAAGGCAGCTGCAGCCTGGCTGGTCCTCAGGCCCTCCGCCCTCCTGGGTTCGGTGTTGGAAGGAGGGTAACAGGCTTCACTGCACTGCCCGGCGGTGGAGGAGTGAGTGTGCACCCGGAGCACAGGGAACTCACCGGAGAACATCTGCAAAACTGTGCCTCCTCCAAACTGTGAACCCTTTGCTCTTCCCCCAAGGGGGAGAAGAGTCCATGTCGCCTTCCTTGCAGCTGCTTGGACCCACAGACAATAGTAGAAAAGATGCCGTGGGACTTTTGAGGCTGAGCCCTTATATCATGTAACCATTGCACCGGCTCTCACAGCTCTCACAGCCTGGGCCCATGCTTACAGAGCTTAGGTCACCAGGTCTGTGTGACCAAAGCTCTAGAGGATTCCAGCTCTCAGTCTTCAGGGCTCTCAGCCAAACCCCAGCTGGGAGCAGCCACTAGTTCTGCTAGATGTCCCAGAATTGTCATTGTGACAGACAGTGGTGTGTGACAGGGCTGATTCTTGAAGTGGCTTGTCAGGACAACGGGTGTAACAAACTCACAGATAGGATCCCCCCACCACCAAGTCCCTGCCTGGAGTGCCCTGCAGACCCCAGAAGCAGAAGGAGAAAACAGTTGTTCACACTGTAGAGTTCTGTGCATGCAGGAGCACACGTCCCCTGTGGACCTCCTGAGCCCTCCCAACTCTGCAAACGGGGAGCAGGGGTCAAGGCCACCATTGGCTCTGTGGCCAGGAGGCTATACAGGCCACGGACTGACCTGGGCTCATGCTCTGTTCCCCACAGGAGTCTTGGGTCATCTGTCCTAGAGCTAACTGGAGGACAAAGACGGCTTTCACTGGGCCAGGCTGCTCACGCAAGCACAAGCAGCTACGCGGCTGAGCAGGCGGGGCGTCCCCAGCATGTCCCCCTGGGAAAGCGGCCAGCAGAGGCAAGCCAGGGCAATACTGAGTGGTGACAACGGCCTTGGCCTTCGTTCCCCTCACCTGGGTGGCTCCCAACCTATGCCTTCAACGCTGTGAGGGCATGGTATAGAGAAAACTCCAAAGCAATGTTAGTAAATTCATCAGGATGTGGGAAATTAAACAAGGCATCTGCTGGATTCAGGTCAAGTTCGAAACACAAACATACACAGTGCATGCGCTGAGGCTGGGCAGTTTGGGATGGCATCTCCACTCCGCCACTGAGCTGTTCTGTCCTCATCTTCCACAAGAGACTCGACCTCTCCGAGCCCCATTTTCCTCATCTGTAAAATGCGGGCAATGCGAGTGCCTCCTTCTAGGACTGTCGTGAAGATAAATGGAAGCAACGAGGGCTGGAGAGATGGCTCAGTGGTTAAGGTGCTTGCCTGCATAGCCTAATAACATGGGTTTGGTCCCCCAGTTCAGCCTGATGCACCAAGTGGCGCATGCATCTGGAATTTGTTTTCAGAGGTTAGAGGCCCTGGCACGCCCATTCTTTCTTTCTCCTTGCAAATAAATAAGCAATCTTTTTTTTTTTTTTTTTTTTTTAAGTGAAGGAACAGGGGCTCTGCCTGGTGCAGAATGTTGCTTCCCCAGACTCATGGAGTCCCACCCTCAGTATCTCAGACTGTGACCCCACTTGAGAGGGGACTTTAAGTTGGTGATGAAAACCAGGGCATTCAGATGACCCTTACTCAGTTCAAGTCCAAGTGGTGTCTTGTTTTTGTGTGGGGGGGGAATTGACATAGGATCTCATGGAGCCCAGGCTAGCCTCAAATTATGTAGCTCAGGCTGACCTTGAGCCCCTGATCCTCCTGCCTCTTCCTCCCATCTGCTGGGATTAAAGGTGTGTGCAACCACCCCTGGGGAGGCAGTGTCTTTATGTTCAGAGGAGGATGGACACAGGCTCAGACCCATGAATCTCAGTTCCTTTGCAGCTCTGGACAATCCCTGTAGCCTCCAGGGACAAATGTGGGTGGCAAAATGGTCACCACCCACATTGGGGCTTTACCACAGCAGACATGGGCGGGCTTCTCTCCGAGGCCCATCATCCTCCTCACTCCCACACTCCACACTGCGCAGTCGCCCTTTGGTATCCACAGGGGCCTGCCCCCAGGACCCCACCAGCACCAAGGTCCCCTGACATGCTCCAGGCCCTGATGCAGAATGGTACAATGTTTGCATGGAACCTACACTCACACTCCCGTGCCCCTTGTTTGTTTGTTTATACGAGTACGTGTGGATGTGTGTTTGTTTGCAGGTGCATGTGCATATGTGTGCTCATGCATGTAGAAGCCAGAGGTCAGTGTCAGGTGTCGTTCTCAGGTGCTCTCCACTTTATTTTTTTGAGACAAGGTCGCTCATTGGACCCAGAGCTCCCCAATTTAGCTAGACTAGCTAGCCAGCTTGCCCCCTGGAACCTGCTTGTCTGCCTCCTGAGCACTGGGAACACAGGTGCGCAGTCAGGTCCAGCGCTTATGTAGCTCTGGGGATCTGAACTCACGTCCTTGTGGTTGTGAGACAAGTGCTTTACTAACTGTGCCATTTCTACAGCCTCTGTAACTTACATCCCCCAATAACTTATCACGCCTAATACTGATAAGTACTTGTGAATAAGCTGTCTCATGGTTTAGAGGACAATGACGTGGGGAAAAGGACAGTAGTCCCCCACACCCCCAACAGTCTTGTGTATCCTAGGCTAGCCTAAAACTCTCTATAGTCAAGGATGACCTTAAACTTCTGATCCTCCTATTGCTACTTTTTTTTTTTCATTTTTATTTATTTGACAGAGAAAGACGGAGAGAGAGAGACAGAGAGAATGGGCACGCCAGGGCCTCCAGCCACTGCAAACGAACTCCAAACACATGCACATCTGGCTAACGTGGGTGCTGGGGAATCAAACTTGGGTCCTTTGGCTTTACAGGCAAACGCCTTAACTGCTAAGCCATCCCTCTAGCACTGTTGCTACTTCTTGATTGCTAGGAGTACAGGCCTGCGCCACCAAGCCTGGGGATGGAAGGCAGGACTTTACGCACACTAGGCAAGCACTCTTACCAACAGAGAGAGCCTCAACCCCAGCCCAGAGGCAACTTTTTTTTCCAAACAGTTTTGACTGGCAGTTGGCTAAATGCATAGATTCAGACCAGAAGAATACCCAGGGCCGACTCTCGTTCCTGGCATGATCTTCTAGAGACTACCAGGAAAGATTCTCATCCCAGAAGCCCAGTTCTCACAGCACTTCTCTGTGGGGGCAAAGGACATGTCAAGTTTCGCTCTGTGTCTGTGCAGTGCCACTCCTTGGTTGGAGAGGAAACAGCTCAGGTTTTGCAAGGCTTCGCCAGCACCTGCAGAAAAGGCAGCTGCTCATAGAGGGGACTCGTTAGACCAGGGCGCCCTCTGCTGACTGAACAGGGGATCACTTTGGCAGCAGGGCAGCCAGCCTCAAGTCCTACCACTGGGTAATATGAGACAGATGCTCCTGTTTATCAAAACACCTACTGTGTGCTGGCCTCTCTCCTGGCTGGTCTCCCCCACAAGGGCTGATACCACCTCGTCAGAGAAAGGATTCCGCATCTGTCGATGAGAAACCAAGCTGCAAGACCTAAAGCCACTTGATCTAGATCTCAAAGAAGGGACGCCTGAACTTGAATGCAGGTCTGTCTGACCGCGAAGCTCCACTTTTTAAAAAAAATTAACTATTTTCTTATTGACAGCTTCCATACGAAGCTCCACTCTTTATTGGACCCCTGGAGCTGGGAGACTGTACCCAGAAAGAAGCATTCAAAAGACTCCAGTCTAATTCTTTATTTTATATCTACAAAAGAGACAGCAAGCAATTAATTGCTCAAGGTTACATAGCAATGGTACTTGCGGTAGTTTGAATGGATGTCCCCCAATAAAGTTCAGGAGTTTTGTAAAAACTTCTTGGATTTTGGGCTGGAGAGATGGCTTAGTGGTTAAGGCCTGCTAAGCCTAAGAACGTCAGTTCCAATCTCCAGGTCCCATGTTTAGCCAGATGCAAAGTGACGCAAGGATGCAATGCTGCACTTGCCCACAAGGGGGCGCATGCATCTGGAGTTCGTACCCAGCAGCTGAGAAGCTGCTAGTGCACCCATTCTCTGTCTGCCTCTTCCTCTCTCTTGTCTCTCTCTGTGTCTCTCTCCAAAAAAAAAAAAAAACTTATTGGATTTCCAGCTACATGGCTGGAGGAGGGGGTCCCTGGGGGTGGAGCTCAATTCCAGCCTAAGATATGCAAAGTGCTGGTGCTTGGCCTGGAGTTCCTAAAGTGGGTTTGCTTAAATGTGCTGTGTGATGTGGCTTTTGGCTTTTCTCTTTGTCCTTTTGGTCCTGTGAAAAGGGGCCAACTTCTTCTGCCATTGTGGAACTTCCCCTCTGTCGTCATAACTGCCTGGTTTGGAAGCTTGTCCCAGTGATGTGAGGCTGACTGCTACAGAACTGGTACCAGGAGTGGGGTAGAATTGCTGGGTGATGAATCTGACCATGTGGATTTTGGAATTTTGGAATTTGTGTGCTGGAGAAATGGGAACTTGGTGCTTGCAACTGAAGCTAATTAGTACAGTACCCCATTTCCCAGAAGTATTTTGCCCACATAACATCTCCTCCCGAGCACCTCCCTTGTGTTTATTATTCCTTGGGACAATCATAAGATTGGTGTCTCCTCTGAGCCTCTCTAAGCCTAAAATACCTGAAACCCAGCAATGGGAGAGAGGGGCTGATGTGACCTTTCTACTTGAAGTGACACTCCTCTGAAGCTCTGGTGTCCCTAGGTATCATCCATCCTCACAGTGGCCACAGGCCCATGTGACTCTCACCAACATGACCTTCTGCTGAGCTCTTTGCTTCTTCACTCGGCTCCAACCAGCATGGCCTCCATCCTGCTTTGCAAATGTGCCCAGGACCTTGGCACTGGCTGTTGCATTCCCCTCAACCTCCCCCAGCATTTTTCCTCCCTTCTTCCAACATCTCTCTCTCTCTCTTTTTTCTTTTTGGTTTTTCGAGGTGGTTTTTCTAGCTCAGGCTGACCTAGAATTCACTATGTAGCCTCAGGATTGCCTTGAACTCATGGCAATCCTCCTAACTCTGCCTCCCAAGTGCTGGGATTAAAGGCGTGCACCGCCATGACCAGGTCTCAACATCTCTATTTGAATGTCACCATCTAGGACGGTCTCCCTGCCCAGCTCACCTAAGTCCTTTTGAGTCTCCTACCTGCTTACTTCCTTTCCACAGCACACGCCCCCTCCTGACATATGACACTGTCTTTATATCAGGGCCATTGTTTATTGCCTAAACTCCCAACTACAATGCTAGGATCTTGTCTACTGTGTCCACTGATGGAGCTCAAAGAAACAGAACAGGGCCTGCCCATGATGCTGAGTGGAACTGAAGGTCCATTAGATGTCTAGCGTCAGCACCTTTTATTTTGTTTTGTTTTATTTTTTTTTTTTTTTGAGGTAGAATCTCACTCTAGCTCAGGCTGACCTGAAATTCACTTATGTAGTGTCAGGGTGGCCTTGAACTCATGGTGATCCTCCTTCTCTGCCTCCACAGGGATTAAAGGCGTGCGCCACCACACCCAGCTGATGCATGACTTTCTTTGCAACACTTCACAAGGTCCTTGGGATGTCCCACAAGGAAGCCACTATCCTTACTCTCACTTTATAGATGACAAAACTGAGAAGTTAAGAGGTTGGCTGAGGTCTCGCGCTCTCTTAGGAAGTGGCCCTTCTAACAGGCTCTACAAAGGCTCACACAGTCAAGTCAGACCGAAACCTCTGGTGACGCATGTCGTCCTGTGGCCCAAACCTCCGGCCCAAGCAAACAGCACAAAAATAGCCCACTCTTTTGTTTCAGCCACAGACACCAATGAGCAAAGCCATGCCAGAACCGCAGCCCAAAGTGGAGGCCCAAAAATGTGAGAGCTGGAGAGGCAGTCAGAGTGTCAGCAGAAGCAGCAAGGGTCCCTGGGTGTGCACTAAGCACCAGGAAGCCCACCACTTCTCAAGTCTACCAGCCTTGGACACTGTGCCTGTCTCAGACATGGTTCCTGGGCCCACATATGCTGAGCACCTACTGTGTGCCAGCACTGGGCAATGGCTGCAGACTTGGCATGTACAGGTGACCTTCCTGCCTCGAGGAAGCTGCACACCGTCACCAAACTGGACTATGTTTCTTGCTTCCCAAGTTCAAATCCCATCTCTGCTACTGCCTAGCTGTTGGATATAGGGAGTTACCAAGCCTCGGTTTCCCCGTATTTTTAAATTGTTTTTATTTTATTATTTATTTGAGAGAAAGAGGGAGAGAGAGAATGGGCACATCAGGGTCTTCAGCTGCTGCAAACAAACTCCAGACCATGTACCCCCTTTGTGCTCATGTGCAGCATTGCACCCTTATGTCACTGTGCATCTGGCTTATGTGGGTCAGGGAGATTCGAACAGGAGTCCTTGGACTTCACAGGCAGGCACCTTAACTGCTAAGCCATCTCTCCAGCTCCCCCCATATGTCTTTAAAAATATTTTTATTTATTTATTTATGAGAGTGAGCGAGAGAGAGAATGGGTGCGCCAGGGCCTCTAGTCACTGCAAATGAATTCCAGATGTGTGTGCCACGTGTATCCGGCTTATGTGGATTCTGGCAAATTAAACCTGGGCCCTTGGGCTTCACAGGCCAGCGTCTCAACTGCTGAGCCATGTCTCCAGCCCGTATGTTAGATAATAATAATATGCATGTTTAGGGCTATGTGAGACTAATGGTGTGCCAGGTGTGAAGGTTTCTGAGGTGAAGGGAACTACTCACGTGCTTAAATGACTGTTATTACTACTGTTGAAGGGTGCGGGGGAAGCACAGGCTGCAAGAGGAATACAGCTAAGTAAACACATATCAAGAAAGTTTGGGGGGCAGACAGCCAAACCAGGCACATTCAGACATTTTTCCATAAAAAAAAATCTGCTGGTGGAGTGGGATGTGGAAAAATGACGTGCTAGGAAACAAAGCAGTTTGCTCCCAGCCTGGTGTGAACAGCACACAGCCTGGCCACAGACCATGCAAGGAGTGGCCCATGGACAGTGGGACAGGGACCCAGGCCCAGGGATTGGGCTGCCTCCCTGCAACGTGGTATGATACTGAAGAAGTTGAGCTGGCAGATGCCCCAGCTGGGGTTCCCATCCAGCGCGTCACCACGGCTTCAAAGCCCTCAGACACATCTGAGAGGCCCTGCCCACAGTCCCCCGTATATCCTAAGCGACTCCCTTCAGACGGAGCAGCCAAGAGCCAGACCCCAGAGGCTTGGGGAGGACTGGAGAAGCCAGCATGGAAGAGCATCTAGCATGGAGCACATCTCTAGGTGCAGTCCCTTATCTGAGCCAAAATTCAGCACAGTCCTGCCACCTACAGACAGGGAAAGTGAGACAGGCCATCCAACCAGCAAGGACAGTGGGCACATCCCAGCCAGGGCACCATCCTTCCTTCCACAGCCCTACAGGGCCTGGTGCCACATCGTTCTCAAACCTTCTACCCTGCAAAGTCTGGGGTACATAAAAAGCCTTACAAGGCTGGCTAGCTACCCCAACCCTGGGGGACTCAGTATCCTGTTGACAGGCCAGAAGTTTGACTTCGTGAGGTCATTAGAATGGGATGGAAGGACACCTGGGTTCACATTCAGACTCCCACACTACCCAGCTGGAGGGGTCATGGGTGAGCCACTGAACCACACAGGCCTCAGTTTCCTTCCTATAAGAATGATGGCAATGAGGCGATCTACCCAAAAGACTTCTGGGGAGGATGGGGTGAGTCACCCTTGAGAGGCAAGCCTTGTACCCAGGGACTGTGTGAACACAGTGAGAGCGGTAATGGTAACGATGTGGGGCTCTGCTATTGTCACTATCACCACAGCTGCCAGCTGGACGTGGAGGCTCCAGCAGGCCCAGGGGCCTTGGGAGAGTCTGCACGGCTTATCTTATCAACAAGGGAGATTAAGTGACTCCAAACAACCCCAGCAGAGGAGGCCACCCTCTTCCAGTTACTAATGATGTGAAAAGGAAACTCTATCTCCTCCCACTTCCCAGCTGACACAGGCCAGCCAGGGGAGGTTCTCCCTCAGACAAGGCTCTACCGTGAGAGCTACCAAGTGGAGGAGGAGGATGCATGCCACCAAGAGGAGGCCACTGACACCCGATAACAAAGGGTAACTTCGCAGAGGTCTGCTCCAGCCACACATGACTGGGGCCTTAGGAGCTGATTTCAGAAATAAAGATTTCAGGCTGAGCGTGGCCACAGAGGCTAGCCTGCACACCTGGGAACAAGCTAAGTGCTAGACCACAAGGGGACTGGACAGTAGCTGGACAGTAGAAGTATTAAGTGCCATTAGACATCATGTCTACCAGGTGGGTTATTTATTTATTCACATAACTGGGGGCTGGAGAGATGGCTCAGCAGTTAAGGCGCTTGCCTGAAAAGCCCAAGGACCAGAGTTCAATTCCCCAGGACCCATGTAAAGCCAGAGGCACAAGGTGGTATATGCCTCTGGAGTTTGTTCGCAGTGGCTAGAGGCCCTAGTCCACCCATTTTCTCTCTATCTCCCCCTTTCTCTTTCACTCTCTCATAAATGAATAAATAAAATATTTACACTACTGGAGATGGAACCCAGGACCTCACAAATTCAAGGTAAGATCTCTGCCACTCATATCCCAGACCTTTTTACTTTTTTTTTTTTTTTTGTATTGTTTTTCAAGGTAGGGTCCTGCTCTAGCCCAGGCTGACCTGCAATTAACTATGTAGTCTCAGGGTGGCCTCGAATCACAGCGATCCTCCTACCTCTGCCTCCCGAGTGCTGGGATTAGGTGTGTGCCACCACACCCGGCCTACATTTTTATTTTTGAAACAGTCTTTCTAAGTTGCCAAGGCCAGCTCTGAAGTCACTCTGTGGCCCAGGCAGGCCTTGAATTCTTGCCTTAGCCTCTTGAGTAACTGGGATTACAGGCCTGTGACACCAGGCTCAGCCTATAAAGTGCTTTTTAAAAGATATGGGCAGGAGCCGGGCATGGTGGCGCACGCCTTTAATCCCAGCACTCGGGAGGCAGAGGTAGGAGGATTGCCAAGAGTTCGAGGTCACCCTGAGACTACATAGTGAATTCCAGGTCAGCCTGGGCCAGAGAGAGACCCTACCTTGAAAAACCAAAAAAAAAAAAAAAAAAAAACCAACAACAAGAAGAAGATATGGGCAGGGCTGGAGAGATGGCTTAGCCATTGAGGTGCTTGCCTGAGAAGCCTAAGGACCCAGGTTCAATTCCTCAGTACCCATGTAAGCCAGATGCACAAGGTGACACATGCATCTGGAGTTCATTTGCAGTGGCTGGAGGCCCTGGCATGCCTATTCTATTTCTGTCTCTTCCTTTCTCTTTCTTTTTATCTCCCCATCTCTCTCAATAAATATTTTAGGGCTGGAGAGATGGCTTAGCGGTTAAGGCATTTGCCTGCGAAGCCTAAGGATCCCGGTTCAATTCTCCAGGTCCCATGTAAGCCAGATGTGCAAGGGGGCACATGCATCTGGAGTTCGTTTGCAGTGGCTGGAGGCCCTGGTGCGTCCATTCTCCTCTCCGCCCATCCCCTCTGTCTCTGTCTCTAATAAATAAATAAATAAAATTTTAAAAATATATTTTAATTTTTTTTAAAGATATGGGCAGATGACCCTGCCACCAGTGGGCACACAGAAATGTGTACACCTGAGACTCACTATTCACCCACAGGGCAAATGTGAAGCAAAAGTACACTGTAGAGTCTGCTTTGGGGAGCTTTTAAGAAGGGTGCATGGACGCTCCCTTTATAACTCTTTAAATCCAAGTGTTCCAGCATGCTGCTGTGCAGGGAAAAATGCAAACAAGAGCCAGCAATCCCTCTTCTGGGTCTATGCACACAGCAAAGGAAAGAAGCGCTCCACAGCGAGATCTCCGCTGTTACACCGCGGCTCGCTGTAGAACAAGGCAGAGCCGCCAAGACAAGGGGTCATGCGAGAGGCTGGCAGCAAGTGAGGAAATGATGGCACCGTATATGCATGCACACACGTGTGCATAATGAAATACCATGCAGCCTTTAAAATGAAGGAACTTGAGCTGGGCGTGGTGGCGCATGCCTTTAATCCCAGCACTCGGGAGGCAGAGGTAGGAGGATCATGGTGAGTTCGAGGCCACCCTGAGACTACATAGTGAATTCCAGGTCAACCTGGGCTACAGTGAAACCCTACCTCGAAAAATCAGACAACAGCAACAACAACAAAAAAAAAAAAATGAAGAAACTTTGGGGGTCAGAAGATGGCTCAGTGGTTAAAGGCACTTGCTTGCACAGCCTGCCAGCCCAGCTTTAATTCTCAAGCCAGATGCAAAAAGTGGTGCAAGTGTCTTGCATTCGTTTGCAGTAGCAAGAGGCTCTGGCCCCCCATGCACACACACACACACGCAAATAATTAAGCAGATAAATAAGGAAATAAATAGAAAATCTGCCACTTGAGACATGGTTGAACAAGAAGGACATCATGTTAGGTGAAAGTCCAACACCACCGCAGCATGCCTTCATGTAGAAACAGGATCGAAAATAACCCAATACCCGGCCCAGACACAGAGGTGTGAGCAGCGCAGCAAGTGGGGGTGGCCGTGGAAAGATGCTGGTCGAAGGATCAACAGTTGCAGTCACCTAGAATAACTACGGCTCCGCACAGCCCCTAGACAGCATGACAAGAGCAGCTGTTTTAGCTAATGTTGTTTTGTTTTGCTTTTTTTTTTTTGGGGTTGGTTTTTCAAGATCGGGTCTCCCTCTAGCCCAGGCTGACCAGAGCAGCCTGGGACTGATGGTGATCCTCGTACCTCTTCAGCCCATGTGCGGGGATTCAAGATGCGCACCCAGCTTGTTGTTTCGTTTTAAAGATGGGAAATTTCCTGAGAATGGATTCAGAGCTCTCCCCACCACCCAACACATCACACACACGTGTGTGCACGAGCATGGGCACGCACACACATACACACCGTGCATACTCGATGCCTGAGGAGACAGCTCTGTCAGTCTGCTGAACTGCAGGAATCATTTCATTACTTATATGGCGATATCAGGTTGTATGCTCAGTATGT
Source organism: Orientallactaga sibirica (assembly GCA_036365145.1). Lineage (NCBI taxonomy): Eukaryota > Metazoa > Chordata > Mammalia > Rodentia > Dipodidae > Orientallactaga > Orientallactaga sibirica. The sequence continues at coordinate 8,520,531 of JAEOAD010000026.1, forward strand.
AATTGTTTTGAAGTTTATTTTAAAAACTTAGGGTTGGAGAGAGGGCACAGTGGTTAAAGTGCTTGCTTGCAAAGCCTAACGACCTTGATTCAATTCCCCAGTACCCATGTAAAGCCAGGTAGACAGTGGCACATGCATCTAGAGTTCCTTTACACTTTACAGTGGCTAGCTGGTGAGCTCTGGTGAGCTATTCTGTCTTTCTCTCCCTCTCTTTGTTTGCAAATATATATACATATATATCTTCAGCCTAACTGGACAAATGTTTGTGAGTGGGAAGACACTGTTTTAGACAGTCTGTGGTGAGGCTCAGGGCCCTGCAGGCAGTGAGGCGATCTCTGGTGTAGGCCTGAGAGAAGCCACAGTGTGTTCCCAGTCACTCAGAGCTGCAGGGGACCGGAGAAGGCAAGTCACTCCAGCCCGGCTTGGCTATGCTGGTGTCTGTGGTGAGAGAGTCAGTCACTGTGAACGCAAGAGCTGCTTCCTGGAAAGGGGAAGAGCATGCGCTCACAGAGTAGCTCTGAATGCAGAAATGAGCGTCTGGAGGAATAGTCCTGACAGGGAAGGCCTGTGTCCCCACACTGCAGGTGGGGAAGTTGAGGTTGGGAAGTGGAAGGAGAATGAAGCTGTGGTCTGGTATTTTCCGTGTCAAATCGTGCAGTGGGTGCCCATGGTTTAGAGCTTGCAGCTTAATGCTGCAGACCCGAGGGCTGACCTGAGACACTGCCTCAGATACCTCCAGTGACTTGGGGCGGAGGGGACAGAGATACTGTGGGTGATCTGCACAGCCATTAGCAAGCTCCTGTGACTCTTGGACACTAGGACCTCAGTCCTAATGAGGAGAAATGTCTCCCTGTGTCACACCTAGGAAAAACCTAAACTGCCTCATCAAGACTATTCTGTATCTAGTTGGGGAAACTGAGGCCCAGGGCCACAAGGACAGTTGAGGCAAAGCCAGTGCAGAATTATGTTGCCTCCCCCTCCACGAGGTTAACTCTCACTGTAGCCCAGAATGACCTGGAATTCACTCTGTAGTACCAGGCTGGCCTTGAACTCACAGCCATCCTTCTACCACTGCCTCCGAAGTACATGCTTAAAGGCTACCACACCTGGCAGAAACATGTTTCTTTGTTTGTTTTTTAATATTTTATTTTGTTTTTATTTCTGGTTTTTTGAGGCAGGGTTTCACTCTGGCCCAGGTTGACCTAGAATTCACTATGTAGTCTCAGGGTGGCCTCGAACTCACAGCGATCCTCCTACCTCTGTCTCCTGAGTGCTGGGATTAAAGGCGTGCGCCCCATGCCTGGCTAAGATTTTATTTTTATTTATTTATTGGAGACGGGGGGGAGGGGGAGAGTGAGAATAGGCGTGCAAAGGCCTCTAGCCACTGCAAACAAACTCCAGACGCATGTGCTACCATGTGCATCTGGCTTACGTGGGACCTGGAGACTTGAACTGGGGTCCTTAGGCTTCACAGGCATGTGCCTTAACCACTAAGCCATCTCTCCAGCCCAGAATCATGGTTTTGTCTGACCACCTCACACTGCCTGTTGTAGGACTGACCACTGACATACACACACTCCTCTTTCTCCTACCACCCCAGCCTTTGCACAGGCTGTTCCCTCTGCCTGACACACCCCTCCCTGGGGCCAGCCAGCATCAGGTGCCAGCTCTTACATCCCCTCCAGTGCTCAGCTTCCTCCAGGGCTCTGAGACCCCGTGCCCCAATAGGACCATAGCTGTCACAGCACCCTGCACCATTGGCACCCCAATACACATGCTCTGTCCTGAGTTCTTATGCAAAGTCCAGGATCCATATACCTTAAGTCCCCAAAGCCAGAGGGCCATGTGCGTCTTGGTCACTCGGATGCTGTGGGCAGCTACCTCAAGCTCCAAAGGGTTGCAGTGCACTCTGACTCTGTGATCACAGCTATTTGCCGGGTGCCCACACCTATGATCCTGAGGAGCGTACACTGAAGCTTATTCACTCTGTATCACCAGTATCCCCAGCATGAAGCTGACATCAACACATGAGCCAGGCACCTGGAGATTGTCAGGACCCTGTGGGCCACAGCCTTCAAAAATACCAATGAAGGGGCTGGAGAGATGGCTTAGCAGTTAAGGCTCCTGCCTCCTAAGACTAAGAACGCCGGTTCCAATCTCCAGGTCCCACGTTTGACCAGATGCAAAGTGACGCAAGGGCACAATGCTACACTTGACCACAAGGCGGCGCACGCATCTGGATTTTGTTCACAGCAGCTGAGAGGCTGCTGGTACCCCATCTCTGTCTTCCTCTCCCTTTCTCTCTGTCTCTCTCCAAAAAAAAAAAAATTTAAAAAAATATACCAGTGAGGGGCTGGAGAGATGGCTTAGCAGTTAAGGCGCTTGCCTGCAAAGCCAAAGGACCCAGGTTCGACCTCCCAGGACCCACGTAATTCAGATGCACAAGGGGGTGCATGCATCTGGAGTTCATTTGCAGTGGCTGGAGGCCCTGTCGTGCCCATTCTCTCTCTCTTTTTCTGTCTTTCTCTCTCTCTACCTGCCTATTTCTGTATCTCTCTCTCTCTCAAAAAAATAAATAAAAATAAAATATTTGAAAACAACACCAGTGAGAGCCAGGTGTGGTAGCACACATGCCTTTAATCCCAACACTTGGGAGGCAGGGGTAGGAGGATCTCCGTGAGTTCGAGGGCAGCCTGAGACAACATAGTAAACAGATCAGCCTGGGCTAGAGCGAGACCCTACCTTAAAAAAACAACAAACAACAACAACAACAAAAACAAAGTAAAACCACCAGTGAGTCCAGTGGGGTGGCACACGCCTGTAATCCCAAGACTCCAGAGGCAGAGGCAGGATATCACCAAGTTTTCTAACATGTCCATTTATTACTTTCATGAGTGAAAAAAAAAGCAAGCAGAGAAAACCAGCAAGTGGTGTATTCTTTAGATGATGACGCGTGGTTGTCAAAACCCAGAAGAAGAAAATAATAAAACAAGAAAACAAACAAACAAACAAGCAAAACCCCAGAAGGCAGTTGGGACCACGAGGGTCCCCTGTCTTTCAGCTGCTCTCTGAGGGAGAGATGTTGTGGGGAGAGGCAGCTGAAGGGCAACGCTTCCTAAAGTTGTATTTTTAGGAGCTCTGAAATGTTCTCTGAGCGAAAAGGCATCTAAAATATTCACAAACATTCAGAAGTGGGAAAAATAATATTTTCCAAGACTTTCCTTTCTGGGCATTCTCAAACCAGTAGCAAATGTTCTAAGAAACTCCCAAGCACACTGTGTCAATTCCCTCAAAAGTCCTGTTCTCAGAGCGCTAAAAATAAAATAAATAAATAAAAAAGTTGGGGCTGGAGAGATGGCTTGTGGTTAAGGCACTTGCTTTCAAAGCCAAAGGACCCCGGTTTGATCCCCCAGGACCCACGAAAGCCAGATGCACAAGGGGGCACATACATCTGGAGTTTGTTTGCAGTTGCTGGAGGCCCTGGCACTCCCATTCTCTCCCTCTCCTGCCTCTTTCTGTCAAATAAATAAATAAAATAAAAATAAAGGACCCACTGTCACTATATCACCCTTAGTTCTACCAAGAAAGAAACCGAGACCTGGGAAGGCAAGCAATACAACGTGCCCAGGAACACACAGAAGTCCAGTCTTACAGTCAAAAAAGAAACTTGAAAAACACTTTGTACCCCACAAAGCACTGTTCTTGGTCTGGAAACAGTCTGCGGGTTGTATTTCCTCTGTTATTAAGAGGGGAGAATGTAATGGGGGAGGGGGAGTAAGGGGTGGATTCCAACTCTTACCACGAAATATCAGGAAAAAAACCTGAATTATTTTCATGACATAAAAAATATATGGGAGATATTCAGTCTAACGGAGCCCTATGATTTTTTTTTTAATGCTGGTTTCTGGAAAAAAAAAATCTACAAACTCTGCCCTTGTTTTTCTTGCTTGCTGGAGAAGACAAGGAGAATCTGCACGGGAGCTCACGGCTCCAGACTGTGGCTACCAGCCGGCCCACCCTCTCCCTGCAGGTGTGCAGGGCCCCGGGAGGACCTCTCGGGAGGACCTCAGAGGAGCACTCACCCACAGGTACCGCAGCAGCTTCAGCAGCCCCGGGCAGTAGTAATACTCCATCTCCCTCGGTATGTGCCGCCAGCCCGCCGATCACGCTTCCAAGGTTGCCCTGGAGGGGGCGGCCCTGCCCGCCCCGCCCCTCCGCCTCCGCCTCCGGAGTCAAGTTCAAGGCGGCATGAATCATTCAGAAGCCAAGGCCAGGGCTACCTCAGGGGGTGGAGAAGCTTCGGTCCAGTCCAGGGAGCATCCTCACGTGCAGGTCCGGCTGTGTGGAGCCATGGCGGCTCCTCCCAGCCCGGATCCCAGACCTGGGCACCCCTGGGGACGGCCCAGGATGTCAGCTAGGTGTGAAAAACAGACTGCGTGCTCCTGGAAAGAGGCGGGGTTGTGTGTGCACATGGATGTGTGTGTGTGTGGGGGACAACTGTGTACCGTGTGTGTGTGTGTGTGTGTGTGTGTTTCTTCCTCCCCCAGACCTCATGTAGCACACCATGCACATCCAGAAGTATCTGAGGATCCCACGGGTTCAAAGGACCCTACTGACACCTGTCCTTTCCCTCCCACCTCAGCTGAGACCTGGAAGGAGGGTTCCGTTGCCTCCATTCTACAGAGAGGGAAACTGGGATTTGGCCAAGGGCACGCAACAAGTTGGTAACCAAGCTGCAGTGGGAATCCAGGAACCCAAGCTTTGGGCTCCGTCCACCGCCCCCCCCCCTTGGGCATGCCGGACAGTGAAGGGCCGGGGAAGTGAGGGGCCCTTCCTGCCACCAGAGCCACCATCTGCGGTCATGAGGGAGCACTGGTTTCCACTTTCTAAATAACAGCACAGCCAGAGGCAACACAAAGTGCCTTTTCCTGGGTGTTTCCTTTAGAAGAGATGATTTGGCACATCTCTGAGCCTCAGTTTCCCCTTCTGTCAAATGCGCTTGAGGATTTAGACAGCACAAACGCCGCACAGTCATCTCCACTGCTCAGCTGAGGAAGCGGAGGCTCAGACAGACAGAAAGGATGGCAGAGATCAATCGTCAGGATTCAACCCAAGCCTGACAGGCCCCAGGCCCCCTATCCAGTATCACCACTCAGAGGCAGGCCCAGGTCTTTTCTGAGGGAAGAGTAGAGTGGGGAAGGGGACATTCAGACAGTGGACAAAGGTGCCAGGCTTGAAGGCACGCTCTCATCTTCAGGAATACCCAGGATCCATATGTGCTGTGTACATCAGCCCAAAAGCCAACATGAGGGTAAGCAGCTAACAGGAAGCCCACTTGAACATGTGGCTGAGTTCAGAGCCGAGGAAACCGCAGGGGAAACTTCAAAGGTCTTCAAAAACAGGCTTGAGGTTCAGCCATTCCCATTGCCTCAACCGAGCAGGCACTCACAGCCCAACGGACAGTCCAGAGTCGGTCCCAGTTGGTGTAGCATCAGGAACTGATAATAGAGTCAAGGTTGAGGCCCTGCTCTGTCTGAATCAATGCAAGGCAGGGCCCTGCTGTCTGCCTGACAGGACAGTGAAAGCTTAGGCAGTGATAACTGACTGACTGACTGACTGGTAGAAGGCAAGCCCTAATCACTGATTGGCAGAAGAATTAAAGGCCAGGCCTTGCTCCCTGACTGACTGACACAACAATGAAAGGTAGAGCCCCTGACTGACTGACAGAACAGTGCACACTCAGGCCCTGCTCTCTGACTGACTGACTGACTGACTGACTGACAGAGTCAAGCCCTGCTCCCTGACTGCAGGACAGTTGGAGGTAGTCCAGCTGTTCTTACAGCCAGTCTTGAGTCTTGCTGACTGACTGAAAATATAGCCAAAAAGTTGAGCCAGACCAGCTGGCTGGCTGCACAGCTGTATGGTTGATCCCTGCTGACTGACTGATCTTGGGAGAGTCTACAAGTCTGGTCCCAATTACTGGGGGATTACAGAAGAACAGGCTATGCCCCGGCTGACCGCCACACTGACAGAACACATAGGGACAGAAGTCAGCAGAAAGGGTCACTGCTGCTTCCTGTCTCTCCTTGGTGGACTGGAGGCTGCTGAGGACAACTAATTACTCTCCCACTAACCCAGGAAGGAAAACGAACATGAAGCTAGGGACGGGGTAGGATGCAGGGAGAAAGGGAAGGAGATGTAAAAAAACAAAAACGGAGAAAGCAGTGTAGGCCGGTCATAAAGGGAGGGAGGGAGAGAAGGAAGGAGAGAGGGGTTGTCAAAACAAGGAGAGAGGAAGCCAGGCACAGAGGAAAGAGAAAAGTGGGAAAGTCAGGCCAGGTAGACAGGAATAGAGAGAAAGAAGCTGGACATGTTGGCACACACTAATCCCAGCACTCAGGAGGCAGAGATAGGAGGATGGCCATGAGTTCGAGGCCAGCCTAGGACTACAGAGTAAGTTTCAGATCAGCCTGGACTACAGTGAAACTCTACCTCGAAAAACCAAGGGGGAAAAAAAGGAGAAAGACAAAAGGTAAAGAGGGAGAGGGAAGAGAAGGAAGCCAAAATGATGGAAAGTAACATGGGAAGGAAAGAATGAACCCCAAGAAAGCCCCAGGAACTAGGCAGGACAGACTGAAGGCAAGACAGCCAGGACCGAGAGAACAGAGCCCAGCTGGGGGGTGGCTGGAGACCAAGCAGCATGGTGGAGAGCAGGGGACCAAGAATAACAAGAACCCTCCAAAGCCAGACCTGGCAAGGCCAAGGTGCTGACAGAACCCACCCAAGATGGAGTCCCAGCCCAGAGAAAGCCCCAGAAGAAGCTGCCCCACCCCCTGCCTCACCCCACCACCGAGGGAGCAAGACCACATTGAAGGTGAAGCGACCATTCTCCTCCAGCCAGAGCCACCTGCAAGCACAAACACGAGCAGGCCATCCTGTACCTTCCGCGTTCTCCCTGGGAACTGAACCCCAAGGTAATGGCATTAGGAGGGGCCCTCGGGGCGGAGAAGACTGCTCAGTGAATGAGAGAGCTTGCTGCTCGAGCAGGAGGACCTGGGTTCGACCCATAACATCCACGTAAAAAGCCAGGCCTGGCTACGAGTGCCTGTAGCCCCAGGAATGAGCTGGGGAGGAGAAAGGAGGATTGCTGGGGATCCCAGGACAGCCAATATGACAAAAAAAAAAAAAAAAAAAAAAAAAATGAGAGTTCCATGTTCAGTGACAGACTCTGTCGCAAGGAAATAAGGCAGAAAAGCAACAGAGAAGGACTCTGTACCTTCTCCTCTGGCCTCTGCACACATTTACTGGGGTGCACATATTTGCACACACACGTATAACACAAACACACACACACACACAGCTATCGGGTCCTTGGGAGGTGATAGGCCATGCATAGGACAAAAAGGTTTCAGTGAACTGAGTCCAACTTTTTGGTCTCTCCTCTGCCTTCTACTCATTCATGTGCACAGAGTCACAGGCACCATCTGAGAGGAACAGGTCCTCCCGCACATGGAACCTTCTAGCACCTTGACCTTGGACTTCCAGCCTTCAGAAATAAATGCCAGGGGTTTATCAGTTACCCAGTTTTGGGTGTTTTGCAGTGGCAGCCCAAAGAACTTACGTCACCAGGCCAGGCCATACAGCAGATGACAAGTGTCCTCAGACAAAACAGAAAAAAAAAATGCAAATTCAGGGGAGAGAGCCAGGTAAGACAGGCAGAGACTGGCAGGATGCAGCTACAAACCAAAGAGCTCCTGCAGCCACCAGGAGCTGGCAGAGGACAGAGGAGTGTTTGGGGGGAGTGTGACCTCCAGAGCTAGGAGAGCACACATCTCTGTAGAGTCAGCCCACGCGTGGTGAGCCTGGTGCACCCCTCCCCTGTAAACAAATCCACAACCTTCCCCTCCACCTGGTGCTCTCTCATCCTGGATGTTTCCTCCCACCCCCCTTTCCCAGCCTGCAGCCCAGGTTCAAGGCAGACTCCAGCCGCAGGATCCTGGGCTCTTCCTGGGGACAATCTCAGATCCCTCTTGGCATGCCAGTTCCCCAGCGCCCTCCTCAGCTTCCTCCCTGTGCCAGGCAGGTCACACTAAGTCTCCTGGGCAATTCTCACAGACAATCACTGTCATTCCAAAGCAAACTTCAGGTGCAAAGGAAAGAGCCAGTCTTTAGCAGATACCTGCCATCCAGAAGACAGCAGGAGAGATGGCTTAGAGGTTAAGGTAATCACCTGCAAAGCCTAATGACCTGGGTTCGATTCCCCAGTACCCACACAAAGCCAGATGCACAAAGTGGTGCATGCATTTGAAACTTGTTCCTAGTAGCGCCCAATTCTCTCTCTCCTTGGAAATAATTTTTTTAAAGTGACTGTCAAACTGCCCCCTAAATATTTATCTTTATCCCCATCGATCAGCTCTTCTCTTGGCTTTTTCTTTTTCTCTGCAGTGGGAGGCAGTCAATGCAGAAAATCACAACTGGTCAAGTCTGAAAATAAGTGAGTGATACTTGCGAGGCCCCACAAAGGGCACATACATCATTCCTCCAGGGCTCAGGGAACAACCCAGAAGCTGGGACAGAAAGAATGTAAGAGCCAGGGGATGGCGAAGAGCACCCAGATGTGACAAGGACCTTGCACTCATGAGCTTACAGCAGCTGTGGTTCCCAGCACGAGATCTGCACACGAAGGGGCCAGTTATACTCTGTGATGGACAGTGGAAGGCTCTGGGGGGCTATGCCCCTCCCTGATGGGCCAGTGACAGGGAATGGTGGGGGGGGGGAGAAGAAGTATACTCTTCCACGGTATAGCCAAATGGGTCTGGGCCCCGGATGAGGCATGTGTCCATGATCTGAGCTCACCACGAACACTCTGCTTCCCCAAGCCTCAGTTTCCCTAAAGTCTCAATTATCTGTTGGAGTTGTGACAATGACATCACAAAGTGACATGTGGGCAACAAGCCCTCCTAGATAATATATAAACCTGGTCAAAGATGAGGTATGGGCTGGAGAGATGGCTCAGCAGGTAAGGGGCTTGCCTGCGAAGCCTAACAACCCAGGTTTGATTATTTCCCATTACCCATGTAAAGTCAGATGTACAAAGTGATGCATGTATCTGGAGTTCATTTGCAGCAGACAGAGGCCCACCCATTCTCTCTCTCTCTCTGTTTATGAATGAATAAATAAATAAATACACAAATAAAATGTATGTATGAAAATGTCAAAAATCAAATTGCAAAAGTTGACAACAATGTTGGTAAGGGGAAATCCAGGTTGCTTTTGGGCTCGTGACATAATGATGTTTTGGGGTGCTGTTTTTGTGAAGCCCAGGTGCCCTACTTTGTTTACTTGAATTTCCTCTTGACGCTGGAGCATCAGAAGAATTGCCTGTTGCAAGATGGACTTCTGGCTTCCTTAAAATGTGGCTGGCCTGGTCCACAGACCTGCATTCCTGCCTGGGGACAGGGAAGTTGCTTCCTGGGGACTGGCTCAGCCACATGCAGCCAAGCTGTCTGAATGTGAGGGCAGACATCTCACCCACTCAGCACTCCCTGGGGCCCTACTGAATGTGGGGGGCCTAGTGTGTGCAGGGCCCTGGATTAGAAGTTGGACTGAGAGAGCCAGAGATGGCCTCCACTTCCAAGTAGACCAGACCTCTAGAAATACAACAGCCTAAGTCAGCAACGTCGTCTCCACACCCATAGGGCTCTACTCTGGGCTAGCCAAAACCCAAGCTCCCTCCCTCTCCCCATCTGCCCTGTACCCACAATGTCCCAACCCCAGCTGGCAGCTCTGATGTCAAGTTGGTGAGATAGAAACTGAGTACCCAGGCTAGAGTGATACACGCACCAACATTGTGAGACTCTAAATACGGGGCGAGTTGCGGTCCAAGGCTGAGGGCAAAGGCTCTAGGAAGGGTCTAGAAAGCCAGTAACTGAAGGTTAGCACGAGAGTGCCTCCACTCTGCCCTCTGGTGGTCACTTATTATCATTGCAGGAGAGATGAAGGGAAATAGAGTGGACAGTCGCAAAACCCTGAGAGCGCACAGGTAATTCCAGGAGCTATCGGGCTCCAGAGTGAGGTTCTGAGTGTTTCTAATGAGCTTGAGCCCCAATGAGACACGTGTCCATGGTCCAAACCCATCCCAAAGCACTCTGCTTCCCCAAGCCTCAGTTTCCCTCAGTCTCCATTATCTGCCAGCATTGGGACAAGGACTCCACAAAGACATGTGTGGAGCAAACCCTCGGATTGCCAACATTCTGACTGAGGGCAGCTGGGTGTACTCCCACCCATCCACCTCTTATCATGGGAATTCAAATTTGAAAATGAAAACAATATACTTTTTGCTCCAACATACACTTCACATTCAGATCATCAGTTTTGCTTGAAAATTTGATGGTTCAGCCACTCTCCGACAAGGCAGGGCTGGGAGACAGCAGGTACTTTTTTTTTTTTCCCCACATCCACATGTCACAAAATTCCTGCCCCTGCCATGCTTGGCCTCTGGAGACCAAGACTAGATTTGGGAACATGGAGGTAACTGGGGTACCCCTCAGGGAAGATTTGGCAGTGAAACTCACTTTAGAACAGGGAGTCTGGAGTAGAGTTGTTTGGGGAACTGTGCCCTCCCACTGCATTCTCCATCGCCCCAGATCCTGGTACCAAGGGGCACTCACTCAGAGCTCAGGGGCTTCCCCCCACCCAGGTACCCCACTGTGGCAACACATCCTGGCCAACCTCCTGGCCCTGCTCAGGCTGCCCCTCTGGGGTAACCCTTCTTGACCAGCTTAATTGACTTCAGTGGCTTCTCAAGACCTGGTAGGATCTGTGACTCTGTCCCCTACTTGGCTGCCGACTCAGGCTGTTTTATCTATCCATGCATCCATCCATGCACAATCTTGTAATTGCTATAACCTGGGGAAGCGGAGACAGGAGCATCTCCCAGGCACGCAGGCTAGTCTGTCTAGTCGAACCAGTGAGCTCTGGGTTCACAGACAGACCTTGTCTCAATAAATAAAGTGAACTGTGATTCAGGCAGACACTTGATGTTGACCTCTGGCCTCCACACACACACACACACACACACACACACACACACACACACACACTCAGAAAACAAAAAGGACTTCAGCTCTGCCAGGCGCGGTGGCGCACTCCTTTAATCCCAGCACTCGGGAGGCAGAGGTAGGAGGATCGCTGTGAGTTCGAGGCCACCCTGAGACTACATAGTGAATTCCAGGTCAGCCTGAGCTAGAGTGAGACCCTACCTCAAACCCTGCCCAAAAAGAGGGATGGGGTACCCCTGCACCTAGCTAAATTAAGTCCCAATTGTAGCAAGTACCAGTAAAGGGTGGGACAGCTGCTCATGCCCTGTGGGTGAGGAGGCACCGAAGTACAACCATAGATGAGTCTGGCAAGATCTGCAAGCGCCACACATGCATAGCCCTGCTGAGCTGCGATTCCACAGCCAACACGTACAAGTGTCACTACCCACCAGGAGTCAGGGACAAGAATAGCACCAAGATCGGGGATAGCCTCAACTGAGAGCAGCCCATGTGCCTACTGCCAACAGAGGGATCAACACACTGGGCTTTATTCACAGAAGAGACGGGGAAAGGCGACAACACTGGCAGCTCGTACAAACACGGAGGACCCCTAGAGTGCAGGAGTGAGGGGCAACGCCCAGCCTGCAAAGGCTGGGTCCTGTTGTGAGTGGGAGGACACAGAGGTGAGGCGGGGCGGGGAGGGAGGTGCAGAAATAGACACTTTGAGCTCACAACCAGGATGGGATTGGCACATTTTGTGTAATGCATGTGCCAGGAGAAGGGAATGTGTCAGGCCCTGGGCTGGGGTGGTCGTTTGAACTAGGTGTCTCCCATAAACTCCTATGTTCTGAATGCTTGGTCCCCAGCTGGTGGAAATTTGGAAATCAGAGCCTCTTGGAGAAGGTGTGTTGTTGGGGTGTGTTTATGGGTGTTTCCGCCAGTTTCCTCTGTGCTCATGTTTGGCACACTCTCCTGATGCTGTTGTCCACCTGATGTTGGCCAGGGGGTGACGTCCAGCCTCTGCTCATGCTGTGTTTCCCCTGCCACCATGGAGCTTCCCCTCGAATCTCTAAGCCAAACAAACCCTTTCCTCCCTCAAGCTTCTTTGGGTTGGGTGCTTGGTGCCAGCAGCGAGAAGCTGACTGCCACAGTTGGGAAGTTCTGGGTGGATCCAAGTCAACAGGAGATTATTCTGGGCCCGTGAGAACTTCTGAAGTGAGACCCAGCAGGTGACATCGGATCATGTGCTGGCAGAGTACACCATCTCTGCCACCTTCTCTCCACTCTGGCCTGTAATCCTGCATGCAAGTTTACAGGCGCGCTGAAGGTGGTATTTAAGGACCTCGTGACACCCTCCCACTCCATCAGCTCCACGGTATCTGGTTAGGATCCCAGGCAGGATGCCAACGGCTCATGGTGAGCATGGGACACCACTTCTCCGGGCTTCCATTTCCTCACCTAGGAGAGGTAGACATTCCGTGAGGGATTAACACAACGGCCCCTCGACCACTTCCCAGCAGAGGGACTGGGCTCTTGCGATCCCGCCTGGCTCCACCAGGGGGCGTGAGACACAAAGTTCAAGGCCCCACCAAGGCAGCTGGCCTAACAGGTGCACCCAGATTCCTCCTGCAAGGCAGGTGGGCCCTAGCTGACATTCTCCGTCCCTGAGAGCCTGCTGGCGCTGCTGTCCTTCTCCCCTAGGGATCCTGCTCCCTTCCTCTCCTACTGCAAGTGACAACCCACAGGCTGGCATTCAGTTGTTTCTACACCATGGGCCAGGCGCCTCCTTTCTCTGGGCCTCGGGCTCAGAGTCTTTCAAACGAGGTCTCCCTGCCGCCTGTAACACAGTAGGTCATCTAGAACAGCGTCAGTCCTGGTGACCTAAGGGCGCTGACAACATGGGGAGAAAAAGGTAGGTGAGGATTAAAGGGGGTTGCCAGGGTTTTCCAATATAGATCAATAACAGCAAGCACCTATAAAGCACCTACTAGGTGTCGGGCACTGTTCACAGTGACTTACATCAGCTCATCTAGCCCATGGCATTCCCAACAGAGACACACCATTATTATCTTTGTTTTACAGGTGGAGAAACTGAGGCACAGAACATTTAAACCACTCAAAGTCACACAGCAGGTTAAGGAGGGGAGTTATAGCTGGCTCACTCAGGACATGTGTTGTTGTCAGTATGCAAAAGGCATGTCAAAGTTTAAAACTGTTTTCCCAGGGCTGGGGGGTGGCTCGGTAGGTAACACAGCCCTTGCCACACAAGCACGAGGACCTGAATTCAATGCCAAACATTGCATGAGTCCTCTTAGGTAAACCTAACCAAAATCAAAAAAATTTTTTTGTATTTATTTGTTTGCAAGGAGAGAGAGAAAGAATGGGTGCACCAGGGCCTCTAGCCGCTGTAAACTAACTTCAGACGCATATGCCACTTTGTGCATCTGGCTTTACGTGCGTACTGGGGAATCAAACCCAGGCTGTCAGGCTTTGCAAGCAAGCACCTTAACTGCGGAGCCATCTCTCCAGCCCCTAAAAATGGGCAAATTCAAAGAGATAGCAAGTAGGGTAGAGGTTGCCAGGGGCTGAGGGGAAGGAGGGAAGAGTTGGTGCTTAGGCAAGCCATACTATCTGGTATTGTTTCGGACTGGGCCGCAGGAGATATGACTAGAAAACACCCTGGATGAACTCCGTGGCACTGCACCGTACGCTCACACTGTGTGAAGTGGTCAGTTTTATGTGATCCACACTCAACCTCAGCCGTGACATCTGCTAAGGCTCTACTTCAGCTCCAATGATGACATCACCACCGTCACCACCCCATCCTCATCCCACCATTGCCGTCAACATTGTCACCGCTGTTGTCACCATCACCACTGTCATTATCAGGATCACCACCATCATCAAACATCGCAAGCCCCAGGACCCTGCACGCAGGCTGTTCCCCTGCCTGATGCTCCTCTGCTGATTCTTCTTCACACTGGCCCCAGAGCCACCTCCTCAAAGAAGTCCTCACTGACCACTGAATGTGAAACAGCCACCAACTCAACATCTCTCCAGTCACTCCTCACTTACCCTGCTCCATTGTCTTTTCTTTTCCTTTTTTTGTTTTGTTTTGTTTGTTTGTTTGTTTGTTTTCCAAGATAGGGTCTCACTCTAGCCCAGGCTAACCTGGAATTCACTCTGTAGTCTCAGGGTGGCCTCGAACTCACAGACATTCTCCTACCTCTGCTTTCCGAGTGCTGGGATTAAAGGTGTGTGCCACCATGCCTGGCCCTTTTATTTTCTTCACAGCACCAGGTGACATCCAAAAGCCTCCGTTTTGAGTCTGGCTACTTGCCCAATGTCTAGTCCCCAGACTAGACACCCTTCTCTTCTCCACGGCTGTTCCTGGAGGGTTGGGACAAGCATAATGCACAGGACTCGAGGTCACTGGGTCTGTGTCCCCACATGTGAAGGAGGGGTGGCCACACTCTCTACTCACCACCATTCAAGTGCCACACACCTCGGGCATTGCCACTCTCATCTGGCTCATGCCTCCAGGGAGTCCCTGGGCAGCCTGTGGCCACCAGCTGTGGGTAGGGCACTGACCTTTAAGGTCCCAAGTGGGCTTTGAACAGCTGGCAGCCAATGCTGGCTGAGTTGATATCGCATTCTCAGAGCTGGTTGAGTGCCAAGGACTGGGGTGTCTCATTTCTGGGAGAGCTAATACGGGGAGCAAGTGCTCCTGGATTCAGGGAGTAGGGACTGAAGGGCCTGGCCTGGCAGTACCAGGACAGGAATGACCAGGCTCCATCCCAGTTCTCCATGGTGCTGTGCAGCCTAAGACAGAGGCTCAGCACCTCTGAGCCTCACTTCTTTCCTCTTCGAAACAGGGTTTGTGTTCTCATCTAGTGCTTTGTATAGGAACATACAAAGTCACACGAAGATGAGCTGAGTCCAAGTTAAAAAGCAACCACACAAAGCTATTCACCAAACAAGGACAGACTAAAGCCGCTGACATTTATCAGAGTCCCCGATCACCTCAAGAGGTACAAGTGCAGATGTGACCACTCCCCGGGTCACCTTGACCAAGTCAGGTCCTCAGTTTCCACTGATGTAGCATAGAATACATTTATATATGTGGTGTATGTGTGTGCACATGTGCGTGTATGAAAGAGAGAGAGAGAATGAGAGGAGAGGCAGAAGTAGTAAGAGAACAAGGAAACTGCCTGGGGCAAGTTCAGTAAATCGAGGATTTACTTTCTGCCCAATGATTTCATTTACTGTCCACAAAAGCGCTGAAGGTCACACAGAACCATCTTCTTCATCTCACACAAGGCAACAGTGAGTTTCCGGGAGATCCATGAAGTCCCATGTCCAAGGCCATAGAGCGACAGTGGAACGGGAACCCACTTTTCAGCCTCCCTCCACCACCCCAGGCTAAGGTGTCTCTGGTAGGAGACAGGAGCTCCAGGAACGGGGCTGGGCACCACTCCCCCCTTGTGGCCGTGTACGAGCACTGCAAGCATGTCCAGAGATAAGAACCCAGTTCTGCAGGATTGACCCGAGTCCCCACCAGAGGCCCAGGACTGCTGGGACAAAGGCTTCTCAATGGCACAGAGGAGAGAGGAGGCACTGACAGCCAGAGAGGCCTCCTGGAAGCAAGACAGGTTTTAAATAACCTTTGCCTTCATAGTCACATAAGAGTTCAAGTACAATGAGATAAGGTGGGTGCGGCGGTGCCACCTGCCAGGGAAGAGGGACCAGGGCAGATCTGAGCAAGTAGACTTTCAAGGTACACGGGGCAGCAGTTGGGCCCTGGACACATGACGACGCTTCTGGGCTGATGTAAAGCTCCCTCACTAGGTCTGAGGTCTGGGTTTCACCCAGGCTGTGTCAACCCCGTCCCTACAATGACACTTTTCCCCTTGCTGTGACCACTGCACAGTGTCTGAATACAGGCGCTGCCGGCAGCGTGTGCATCCCGTTTTACAGCACAGGAAACTGAGGGAGAGTTAAGTGAAGATTTTTGCCCCAGGACATGAACTTGGGAGAGCCAAAGAACTTTAACACAAGCCCCTGTGTCACACTAAGAGAGTCCACTTTGTCCACAGATATTAAAGCACCCAAAGTCCCCACTCCTTGGCAGTCGCAGGCTGTGGGAGGCGGCGCAGTAGTTTTGGGTAAAGTGGCCCAGCTTCAGTTCCTTCATCAATGTGACCTCCTTCACCTCTCTAAGCCAGGGTTCTGGATGCTGAAAGAAGTAAGTTCAAGTTCCAGCTCTGTCCTTGTTAAAGGATCATCGAAAAGTCACCAGAGGAGGCTGGGCCTGACCTCAGCCGGGTACACCGCAGCTCCGGGAGAACCTGGTTTCCTTTCCCCCAAGTCCTTCCTAAGCCAGCATGCAGACTGCGAGGAAGGCCTGGCCCACGGACACACGAGGCACAACAGTGGCCCTGCGACATGCTTGGTGGGTGCTTCTGCAGTAGCTCATTGGAGCCCCACATCAGCTGTGGCCACAGACTCTCAGGAGCCCCAGTGTGGGGGTGGGGACACAGGCCTGTCTGAGTCACATGCGTATGTATGGAGATCTAGGGCTGAATGGGGTCCTCTGGCTGTGAGACTGGCTTTCAACAGGCCTCCAGCTAAGGCCGGGACTGTCCATTACTAAGCGTGCTCCTCTGTGCTGGATGCCCACCAACCCAACTCCATCTTCAAAACAGTGAAAGAAACTAGGACCACAACCCTGTTTTCCAGCCGAGCGACCTTTAGTGCTCAGATCCCAAAGAGGCAGAGCCGAGACAGCGCTGGGATCGGAACCCAGGCCAGCTGCTGGGACCACCGCCCCACACTCTGCCAGAAACTCAAGGGCAGGAAAGGCTCCCAGCACACCGTCAGGAGACACTGGATCCCAGACAGCCGCCTGCTTGCCCTCACTCCTCAGTCCCCCGCCAGCCGGATCCTCCACACTACACACTCACAATAGCGTCCAACACCATTAATGCTTGCAAGTTCCTTTGCTGGCCATGCCGGCGTCACTCACCACAAGCGGCCCACTCCTCTTGTCCTTGCAGAAGCTGTGACTTCTCCTGGGGACAGAGGCCACAGGGGATACCTGGTGGAGAGGCCGCTCACCGTCCTGCGGGCCATCCCCCAGCTCCGCGTTCTGCAGCAGCGGCTGGGACAGAAGACACAAGAGCGGTATTTTACTTGGGGGGCGGGGGGCTTCTCATTTAAGGAAAGTGTGTGTCACTAAGAGAGTCTGTTTAGTCAATAGTAAACCCCCAGTCATTCCCAAAATGATCACAGGTGACACAAGGTAGAGTTCTTGGGTCGAATGGTCAGGCTTCAGCTACTTCATGGCTGTGTGACCTCAGACAAGTCTTTAGCCTCTCTGAGCCTCAACCACTGGGGAAGGACGGTAACAGTGCACAGTCCCCAAGTGGGAACGAGACAAATAGGAACAGTACCCGGGACGTCCATGACACCTTCCGGCCACCAGGGGGCAGGCGCCCTGGCTCTCTACCATCCTTGCTCAAGGGAGACTCCATGAAAGCTAGCCGGCTTGGGGTTGGGGAGAAGGCTGAGTGGTTAAGAGCACTTGCCTCTTAAGCATGAGGCTTCGAGACTGTTCCCTCTGATTTCCCCAGAACCCATGTTTTACAAAAACAGCTGGGTGAGCAGGGCGTGGTGGCGCACACCTTTAATCCCAACTCTAGGGAGGCAGAGGTAGGAGCATTGCTGTGAGTTTGAGACTAGCCTGGGACTACAGAGTGACTTCCAGGTCAGCCAGGACTACAGTGACAACCTACCTTGAAAAACAGACAGAGAAAGCCGGGTGTGGCCACGCGCACCCGTAACCCTAACCTCCAGCAGGCAGGGATTCCCTGGGCCTCACTGACTGAAAGCCCATAGCTCTGAGCTGAGGGAGAGATTCCCCCGCCCCCCTCCCCCGCCCTGTTCCCATCTTAAGGAAGTGCATGGTTGAGTGACAGAGAAAGTGGCTTCAGGTTCTCCTCTGGCTATCATACGCACACACATAGCACTTGCATGTTCACACACACGTGCATACACCACACCACACATATTCTATACACACACACACACAATATAAATAAATAATCCTGTGAAACGTCTCTCCTTGCATCCAAACACACACACAGATGCCCAAAGAAATGGAAAGAAGGTCCCCAAGGGCGTCTAGTCTGAATGGTGCCATTTCTTCCTCACGTATCTGGGGACCTGTCGCAGGCTAGTGGACACAGGCACCAAATGTGCATGCAGACAAGGGCAGGAGGGCCCAGAGAGGGAAGGCACCTGTTTAACAATACACAGCATCAGAAATAAGGCTGGGGAGGGGCTGGAGAGATGGCTCAGTGATTAAAGGTGCTTGCTTGCAAAGCCTGATGACCTGGGTTCAATTCTCCAGTACCCACCTAAAGCCAGATGCACAAAATTGTGCATGCGTCTGGAGTTCGTCTACAATGGCAAGAGACCCTGGCATGCCCATGTTTACTCTCTTTCTGCCTCTTTCTGTCTGTGCCTCAAATAAATAACTTAAAAAACTAACAAGAGAGCTGGGGAGATGGCTCAGTGGTTAAGGCACTTGCCTGCAAAGCACAATGATCTAGGTTGGACTCCCCAGTACCCACGTAAAGCCAGGTGCACAAAGTGGCGCATGCATCTGGAGTTCTTTGTAGTGGCAACTGAGGACTGCAAGAGAGTCCCAAAGGACATCCAAACCTACAACAGCTGCATCAGGGAAGCACTTCACGTCGATTTTCTATTCCCCTAGAAGGCTTGAGTTTTTAACAACCAACACTGTGTGAATCCATATTATTTTCCAGGGTGGAGTAATCTTTTTTTTTTTTTTTTAAAGCTCAAGAACCAATGCCAGGCGAGGAATGTCAGCATTTGTGAGTTAAAGGCAGGACGAACAGGAGTTCAAAGCACACTGGGTTATTTGAGACCCTGCCTCAAAAAAGAAGGAGGGGGAGGAGGAGGAAGAAGAAAAGAGGAGAAAGGCAAAGAAAAGAAAAGAAAAGAAAAGAAAAGAAAAGAAAAGAAAAGAAAAGAAAAGAAATCAAGACCCAAAGATCTTGGGCAAGGGAGAAACAGGAAGCTGGTCTACTCAAGGCCCCCCCAGTCCTGTGGTGAGGAGAGAGACCCCCCTGAAAAGGGCACTCCGAGGGCCTGCATACTCTGGGCGGGCATCCAAGTCCTCTTCAGCAGCATACTCTCCTGTTGCCAGAGGGACCAAAGTGAGGTGCTGGCCACCAGACAGCGTGTCACATTTCCACGGCGTCCTCCCTCCCCCGCTGTTCCTACAGTAACAGGCTAGGTGTAGGAGAGCCAGCTGATCCCCAGATCAGGGGCACATTGCGCCGGTGGCCCGTTTGGGTGACTCATCTCATTTCCACCGATGATGGAGATTCCAGGAAGGAGCAACCTTGGAAGTGAGACTCCAGACCACTGTCTGCCCCACAGGCGAGCGTCAAGGTCAATGTCAAGGTTGGGTGATTCTGCACGTGGTGGTGCTTAGCCACCCTGAGCTCCTTGGGTGAGACCTCGGTTCAAAACCCAGCTACCCCTTCCCCGTCCAAACTTGAAGACAACCCTCAGACTTGATGCAATGCTCACGAGGCCTTTGGCACGGCACTATTCTAGGCTGGCGCCCCAGTCTCTCTCCTGACAGGAAACACGGGCCTCAGGCTGGGGAAAGAGCAAGTATTAGCTGCAGTTCCTCGGCTGTGTTCTGGCGGGAAGATGCCCCAATATGGCTGTGACGGAGACTCTGCGGCAAGTGTGAGAACTTTAGGAACTGATCAGGTCATTCAAGGGAGGGACTCAGTGTCTAGAACAGTGGAAAGCAAATCACCGCTCTTCATAAAGCATCTAGGCTCAGTGTTGTGTGATAGCAGAAAGGAATCTGCAGGGGGCACAGGAGGGATGAGGGCCCAGGCTGCCTGATGCCAGTTCACTCAGGAGCTCGTACTCACCTCCAAACCTTTGTCCCGGCAGTGCCTAGAAAGCCCTCGCCTCTCCTCCTCAGGCCACCCAGACTTACTTCTCTCCCTGAAGGTTTAGCTCAAGCCAGCACCTCCTCCAAGAGGCCTTCCTGAGTCTCTTCTCCCAGGGCGCACCCTGTATCAGATTGTTTCTGGCCTTGGATCCAAAGCTCCCACGTCCCTGCCAACATCAAAAGCTCCCTTAGCCCTCCCCTGGGCTTCTGATTTCCCGCTGGCCTTCATAGTTCTCCGCTCACCACAGTGGCCTCTTGGGAAGCGGTCTTTGCACTCATGGGTGTTCAGCTAGGACTGGATTCAAGCGCTGGCTTGGCCCGTGCTGCTGTGTGACCTGAGGCAGGTGGCTTGATGTCTCTGAGCTACCTGTGTTTGTTTCATCCATCTGTACCGAAAGGTGATCACACCTGTAGCACTGTTTGTCAACCTCCTACCTGGACAACACTGCAGACACTCGAGTCCGTGTCTTGGCAGAGAAGTTCTATGTGAGACAGTCCTTCCAGCACACAGCACGCAACAACCAGCGTGTTCAAAGCCTTGACACAGAGTCAGGCGAGGACAGGAGGCAGGGGCGACTCTGTCCTAGCCCTTGTCCTTGAACTACACAGCTCATTGGTGTTCTATGTGAGCCTTAGAGGCTCCCTGAGGCCTGACCCTCAGTTGCCCACAATGGCACCAAATCCCGTACCCACCTTCCAGGTCCCCAGCCCCCAGCCTGCCCTTTCTAGAATCACATTCTCAAAGATCTAACCTAAGTCAAGATGACCCTTCTTTTGACAGACAGCCACTAGAGTTGAGGTGACTGCCTTGCTCACTGCGATGCTCTTAAGCGGCCAGTCCGCTGCTGGCGTGGCATACAGCAGGCATTCTGCAATGCTCTCACAGGACTCTACCATCGCCACCTCCCAGCCCCCCAGTTTGAACCGGCGGCCCCATGGCCAAATGGCACCATCAGGGAATTCTGGTTTTGGATGGTGTTGTGTGACGCTTTCCTCCACACACACACACACAAAAAAAAAACAATTGTCCCATCCTTGTCAGAAGCAGGGGCAACCACTTACGAGAGACTCTTGAGGTTTGGCCTGCTGACTTCTGACCTCCCGATAGAAGGAGGGGGACACACCTCACCTGGGATCTCTGGTGTCCCTGTGTCAGCTGTATGCAGTGATGCATGCAATCTCATGGCCTCAGGAGGAGATAGATAGATTGACAGATATATAGACAAATGGGTGATTGATAGACAGACAGATGGATGACAGAGAGATGATAGATGAATGGATGGATAGACAGATGATAGAGAGATAGATGATAGAGATAGATATAGATAGATAGATAGATAGATAGATAGATAGATAGATAGATAGATAGATGGAGGACAGTCAGAGTGTTAGATCAAGGGACAAGAGCTGTATCTGTGCAGCTGGGGGTGGGCTGGGGGGTCGTCATCCATGCTGGGACGAGACCTTTCCATGATGCGGCTGCTTCGGGGTCTCCATGCTCCTGTAAGTAATCCCTGCTCTGCAAGGAAGCCCAGGTTCCCCTGGGTTAACTCTGGTGGGGCTGGACTTCAGTCTTTCAGGGGTGCCCTGCCCAGGGGAGCAGGAGCTCAACAGCTTCTCCCCAGAAAAGAGTTGGCACAACAGATGGAATGGGACATTCTAAGTTGTCTTGTTTCCTGGGGTGAGGGTCACCCCTCGTGTTTGTTTTCCTGTGGGGGCGGTGGAGTTGAGGTACAGGGGACGGAACCCAGGGCTTCCTGCCTACTAGGCAAATACTTGACCACTGACCTATATGACGCACCCACATCGACCATCTGCATTTTCAAATTCCCCTCATCGATGAGGTCTGCCACCTATCTCATCATTGTCACATGCCAAGAAATGGTTGAGGGGCCGGGGCTGCAGTTCAGGGGTACAGAACTGGCCTGGTATGTGGAGCACTGCAAAAAGGGAGGGGGGAATGCAGAAAAAGAAAAGAAAATATGGCTGGCATCAAGCAGCTGACGGTCCCGATGGGAGAGGTTTCCACTCTCTTCTCTCCACAGTCTCTGCCACTCACCAGAGTCACACACCAGCCTTAGGCCTTTAAGAGCGCAGGGAGCCCACATAAGATGAGACCCCCGTGTAGATACTTAAACAATGTTTGAGATAATCCAAAGAGCCTCTGTACCCACCTTGGGGCTGTCTGGTGTCCTGGGATCCCTCCGACAAGGTCCCGCCGTGGCCTCGGGACTCTGGGCAGGGAGACTCAGCCTCCCTATGGGCTGCTCGCGCCACCTCTGTCTGGCACCCTGCATGACAAACAGGCCCTCTCGGATGCTGGCTGGTGGGCCCTTCTCCGAGCAGGTCCTCTTGATGTCCAGGGTCAACCTTGTGCGGTCACGAGGGTCACCCAACTGGACCCTGCTGTCCTCCTCTCTCTGCATAGTGGATTTCCCTGGGGTCCCTTTCTTCTGGTTATTGGGTGGCGATCCAGGTGACACTCTGACCCTGCTGCTCAAGTCCTCTGGGCCAGAGGGCTGGGACTCGGCCAGGTCACGCTGACACATCCCACCCTGTTGCTTCCTGGCAAAGGCCTGGTTTTCATCTCCAGTGATGCCTGGGGCCTTTGTCCTGGGACCAGCTGGCACGGGTGAGGATGTGCGGTGTTTCTCGGCAGGAGCCGACCCCCACGGTGCTGGGCTGGATTTTGTGGCTGAGTCTAGGGTGTCTGCCTGCTGTTTGGTGGGGCCAGGGCTGGAATGGTGGGTTTTCTCGGCAGCACTAGTTTCTTTATGGAAACTTTCTGTCTGGGGAGCTTCCTTCAGACTCCTCCGTCTCCGTTCTGCCTCAGTGGGCCGGCCTGGCCTCTCCTGAGGGGAGCTGCTGGGCGTTGGAGTGGAGCTGTCCTTCCACTCCTGGGCCTTGCCAGCGACTTTGGCTGGCTGTTCTCTGTACTGAGCCATCAGGGCATCGATGTCAAGGACACTGGATCTGTAGCCATCTCTCATTTTCCCAGGAAATGTTTCACTGATCACCTCCGTCCTCCTCCTGAGCAGAAGGCTGCTGGATTTGGTCCGGCTTCTCAGGGGTGGGGTGGTTTGAGGGGCGTCACTGCTGCCGGGGGACATCCCGCTCCTGCTGTCCTTCCCATCGTTCTGAAAACCAGCACCATCTCCTGACCCTCGATGACTCCACAAGGCATCCACATCTATGATTCTGTCCCTGGGAGGATCCGAAATCCTGTCCCCAACCAACGATGGATGGTCTGTGACCTTCTGATGTTTTGAATCACATGGGGCTTTTGTGTGCTCACGTCCTTTAGCCCAGTTCTGACCGCTCGCAGGAGCCTGTGGCTTTTCGTGGTTGGGAGACATCAAAATAGACTTAAAAGAGTGAGGTGATGGAGGTGGAGTTGTTTTTCTGGAAGGTTCCAGCAAGTTTTCAGGCCCAGGCTTAACAATACTCTTTGTCTTTTGAATATCAGGAATCTGATAGGTTACCGCAAAAAACGTCGCCCTGGGTTCAGCAGACAGTGCTGGCTTCTCTGCTGGGGACTTGTCCTGTGAGGCACCTGTGGTCACCTCCTGAGTCTGTGCCCAATGGTGGAACACAGGAGGGCTTTTTAAGGCACCAGATGTTGAGGTCAAATAATCGGTTCGTCTCTGCCCTCCTTTGGAGGTGCTCTCTGGGCTGAGGAAGCTGAATGCCTCAAACTTCACGTCATGGGGCAAAGTCCGCCGCCTCATCCTGTCCATCCTTGGCTCCAGAGGGCTGGCTTTCCTCATTCTAACTTCAGGCTCCAGCACCTGAGCGAGCCCTGGGCTACCCTCACTGGAGACTGGCCCTGCAGGTGCTTGGGAGTCACGAGGCTCGTTCCTGACCCCAGATGGAGGGTCTGCAGGGCCTCCCCGGGCTGGACCCCTCTCAGAACCATTTGGCTCTTTGCTGGCTCTGTGCCAGTTCATCACCACCCCACCTGTCCACTTGGGCGATGAGCAACTGTCCACAAACACATCTCTGGGCTCTTGAAAGTCAAGCTTCGGCCTACTGGCCTCCTGTCCTCGGGCTTCCCAAATCAAACTGGCCCTTTGGACAGACCCCGTGTGGCCTCCCAGAGGGCGCTCTGGGTGAGCAGGGCTGCCCTCCTGAGACAGCTGCCCGCCCTGTGATGAGAGCCGGGGCCTGCGGAGTGTCACGGCCTTTTCCCCCTGTGCTGTGGACACTGCTTCGCTGTGCACACGCTCGCCCATCATGTGCACAATGTCATACATGGGCTCAATCCTCTGGGGTGTGGGAGGATTTTGTGAGTGCTTAAAGGAATTGCTCCCACTATGGGGCTTTCCCCAACAGGGTGTGTTTCAGGGAGCGGCGTGGCATACTGTCTCTGCTCATTGTCCATAATGGTGGCTCGTCCCCGTACCCCAAGATCAGAATGCTCAGGCCACCTGGAGTCCTCCTCCTTGGGGTTTGGAATTTCTGGAGGGTCCTTTGCAGGCCAAGAGCCTTTCTCTTGCCTGGGTCTGGGCTCTGAGACTACCTCACAAGGGGTGGCTGAGATACCACAGCCCCACGGTTCAGCCACCGTGTGTTTCTCCACATGATGCTCGAACACTGTGGCCCATACCTTCTGGAAGCTTCCATCGTCTTCTGGGCTGACTTCAGAAGGGGCTGGATGGCCCCTTGAGTATGCACTTCGGCACCTGTCAGGGTCTTGGCTAGAGGTGTCTTTGGGCTCTGTCAGCCTGGACTTCTGGGGTACCCCAGGCTTCCAGGGGCTTCTAAGGGTAAGTGTTCCATCCAAACCTGTGCCCTTCCTTAGGCTGAAAAATAACAAACAAGGCAGTGTGAAAGGGTCCCAAAGGGAGAGGAAGAAGGGAGAGAACTGATATGGCTGCTCCTATCATGGAACACTGAAACACTAGAACATGCACATATACATATGTGTTTCAAAATAGGGTCTCACTAGCCCAGGCTGACCTGGAATTCACTATGTAGTCTCATGCTGGCCTGGACTTCACAGCCATCCTCTTACCTCAGCCTCCCAAGTGCTGGGCTTAAAGGCATGAGCCACTATTCCTCAGCTTTTTTTTTTTTTTTTTTTTTTTGGAGAGAGTCAGACAGAGAGAGAATGGGCGCACCAGCAGCCTCTCAGCTGCTGTGAACAAACTCCAGGCATGCGCGCCCCCTTGTGGGCAAGTGCGGCATTGCGCCCTTGCGTCACTTTTTGCATCTGGCTAAATGTGGGACCTGGAGAATCGATTGGGCGTTCTTAGGCTTGGCAGGCAGGCGCCTTAACTGTTAAGCCATCTCTCCAGCCCTCCCCAGCTATTTTTATTTATTTGACAGAGAAAGGCAGAAATAGCATAAGCACAAGGCCTCCTGCCACTGCAAATGGACACCAGATACATGGGCCACTTAGTGCATCTAAGTGGGTACTAGAGAATGAATCAAACCCAGGCTGTCAGGCTTTGCAAGCAAGTGGCTTTAAATCTTTCCATACCTGCCATAAAATATTAAAGGCTGGGCTGGAGAGATGGCTTATGAGTTAAGATGTTTGCCTGCAAAGCCAAAGGACCTCAGTTCGACTGCCCAGGACTCACAGAATCCAGATGTGTAAGGTGGCGCATGCATCTGGAGCTCATTTTCAGTGGCTGAAGGCCCTGGCATGCCCATTCTTTCTCTCTATCTGCTTCAAATAAAATAATAATAATAAAATATTTTTTAAAATATTAAAGACTGACTATGCCCAGGATGGGTGAAGAAGCAGAAACCTGGACAGTCTCACGGCCAGGGACAACACAGGGGTCTCTGGCACAATGAGTGAGGTTTGTTTGATTTTATTTATTTACTTAGGGTCTTGTGAGGTAGCCCAGGCTGGCCTTGAACTCAGGACCTCCCGCCTCTGCCTCCTGTGCTGGGGATTTATAGGTGTGTGCCACCATGCCCAGCATTGTCATGATTTTAAAATGCTCATTTCCCTCTTTCTCTATAAGGCTATTTTTTAACATTATCATTTTATGTATTTATTTTATTTATTTAAGAGAGAGAGAGGCAGATAATGGACAAACCAGGGCCTTCAGCCTCTGCAAACGAACTCCAGATGTGTGTGCCACCTTGTGCAGCTGGCTTTCTGTGGGTACTGGGGAATCAAACCCGGATCCCTTGGCTTTGAAGGCAAGTGCCTTAACTGCTAAGCCATCTCTCCAGCCCTATAAAGCTATTCTTTCCCCAGGACAATCCACAGCTGGCCCTTTCCACTCCCACCAGTACTCCTGCTACAGTATCCACAGCTCAGGGTGAAGGTTTTTCTTCAATTAGACCTTCTTTCAACCATTATTTACTTATATTTTGTTTTTTTGAGGTAGGGTCTCACTCTAGCTCAGGCTGACCTGGAATTCACTATGTAGTCTCAGGGTGGCCTTGAACTCACGGCAATTCTCCTACCTCTGCCTCCCGAGTGCTAGGATTAAAAGTGTGCACCACCATGCCCAGCCTCAGCCATTATTTCTGTACATGTATGTGTGTGTGCCAAGCCCTAACTTGGTTTTCTCTAAGTTAAATACCCAGGCGTGGAGGGACTGTGTCATGGAGGAGAACATGTTTTCTTTTTTTTTTTAATGGAATTTCTGAAGAGCTTACAAAATAACCCCAGGGCTTGTTTCCAAGGCCACGTGTACCCCCCTCTCCTAGGAAAGGAAGCTGGCTTTGAAGGGTAATGACTGCTCCCTGAGTCAGTGATCTGCCCTGCGTTTATCCCTCATGCAAGCACGAGGACCTGAGTCAATCCCCAGAACCCACAGAAGATGCCAGATGTGGTAGTGTGCACCTGTAATACAGCACTGGGAAGACAAGGGATGGGAGGGTTCCCGGGACTTGCTGGCCAGCTAGTCTAACAGATTCGGTGAGCCCCGAGTCCAGCAGGAGACCTTGTCTCAAAAAAATACGGTGCAAGATGGGCTGGAGAGATGGCTTAGTGGATAAGCGCTTGCCTGTGAAGCCTAAGGACCCCGGTTCAAGGCTCGATTCTCCAGGACCCATGTAAGCCAGAGGCACAGGCACATGGTAGCTCATGCATCTGGAGTTCATTTGCAGTGGCTGGAGGCCCTGGCGTGCCCAATCTCCCTCCCCCCCCCCTTCTCTGTCTCTAATAAGTAAATAAATAAAAAAAATATGGTGCAAGAGCGATTGAAGAAGACAGCCAAAATCGACCTCTGGCGCACACACACACACACACACACACACATGCCCACACTGAATACACATAACACATACACAGAAAAAGAATAAGAAAAGCCAGGCGTGGTGGCTCACACCTTTAATCCCAGCACTCGGGAGGCAGAGGTAGGAGGATCGCCGAGAGTTTGAGGCCACCCTGAGACTACATAGTGAATTCCAGGTCAGCCTGGACCAGAGTGAGACCCTACCTCGAAAAAAAAGAATAAGAAATACAAGTTCCACCTACACAGCCTTGTCCACAAATGATCTTAACAACTTCATTTTCAATTGGAACTGGGTCTCACGATGGAGTTCAGGCTGGCCTAAAATTTAGATTCCCCCTGCCTCAGACTCCCAGGTGCTGGGATAGCAGGAGTACACCACCACACCCAGATATTTAACTTCATTTTTTTTTTTTTTTTTAATTTTTAATTTTTAAAATATTTTATGTATTTATTTTGAGAGAGAAAGAAAAAGGCAGACACAGAGAGAGAATGGGCACGCCAGGGCCTCTAGCCACTACAAGTGAACTCCAGATGCATGTGCCACCTTGTGCATATAGCTTTATTTCTAATAGCCTCAAACTAGAAACTACCTGAATGCCAGCCAAAGGGTGAAGAGACAAACACACTAAGGTCCACCCACACAGTGGGCTGGGCCACAGCAATAAAAAAACGGGATTAACAACTGATAGTACAACACGACCAATCTCAGAAGAATGTTTCTAAGTGAAGAAAAAAGGCCAAAGCAAATAAATAAATAAATTAATTAATTAATAGGACTGGTTTTGTTGGTACAAAAGTCTACAAAATAGAAACTAATTCTTAGGAACAGAAAGCAGATCAGTGGTTGCTTGGGGGTGAGGCCGACTGGAATGTCCACATGTAATTCCACTGCTTATCACCCTACATTGAACAGGGCTTGACAGCCAAACACACATGTGAAAACTCAGCCACCCGTGCTTTTTAAAATATGCATTCTTCTGCGTGTCAACTGTACGCTTAATTTTTAAATTTTTTTAAATTTTATTTTATTTATTTGAGAGAGACAGACAGACAGAAAAGAGGGAGAGAGAGAGAGACAGAAAAAGAAAGAATGGGTGCATCAGGGCCTCCAGCCACTGCAAACAAACTCCAGATGCATGTGCCACCTTGGGCATCTGGCTTACGTGGGTACTAAGGAATGGAGCCTTGAACCGGGGTCCTTAGGCTTCATAGGCAAGCGCTAAGCCATCTCTCCAGCCATTTACTTATTTATTTATTTGAGAGAGATACATAAATAAGCAGGTAGAGAGAGAGAGAGAATGGGCGCACCAAGGCCTCTAGCCACTGCAAACGAACTCTAGATATGTGTGCCCCCTTGTGCATCTGGCTTAAGTGGGTCCTGAAGAATCAAGCCTCGAACTGGGGTCCTTAGGCTTCACAGGCAAGTGTTTAACTGCGAAGCCATCTCTCCAGCCCTATTTTTTTTTTGTAATTTAAAGTTTGAAAAGATTAAGACCAGTTGGGCATAGTGTCGGATGCCTTTAATTCCAGCACTTAGGAGGCTGATGTAGGAAGGTCACAATTATTAGTTTGAGCCCACCCTGAGACTACACAGTGAATTCTAGACCAGCCTGAGCTAGAGTGAGACCCTACCTCAAAAAACTGAAACAAAAAAAAAAAAAAAAAAAAAAAAAGTAAAGAAAAAATTAAGACCAGCAGAAAACATCAACCAACCACAAGGCAGTTATCCACAGCAGGTATTTTACAAGCATTTTCTTAGGAACCAGATCAAAGAGAAATGCTTTCAGCACTCAGATGGCCATTGACTTACCTCTCGCTTCTGCAGGATGCCAAGTCAGGGTGAGAAGAATCATAAGAAGGGAATGAGAAGGACTTTAAACCTAAGCATTTTAAACCTACATTTCAGGGTCTCAGTAAGCTATGAAATCGCACTGGATGGCCCAGCCCCTCTACCTCTTGCAGGTGACAATCGCGTTTATGAGTAGCACTGGAAGTGTGTTCTTGCTCATGGTGGCTCTCTGATGCTCTCTGCCTGGGCCTAGCGGGGCCCAGAAGCCTTCTTTCAGATGAGACAGGAAAACAGCTGCTGCTTACCTTGTCCTTCCGCTCACCAGGAGGCTCGCCACCCAGCACAGCACACTTCTCGTATCTTCCCTCGTTGCTTGAGGCTGAAAACCTGGGACAGAAATCCAAATGATTCACATGGAGCTGGAGGCTGTGACTCCGCACAGCCTGTGCGCTGTCACCAGCTCAGGATCCCAGGGGGACATAAGCATGGCCATCCCCAGAGGCCGTACTGTTCAATCTTCTTTGAGAAAGGACAGGCCCTTTGCAGTCACCGAAGGGACAGAGGTCTGGCAGCAAGGTTGTACTTTAGAGCATCCTTAGGGCAGAAGGAGCACAGGGCTGGGAGAGGACAGAAGGATGCCAGGAGTTGCTCCCAGCTCTGCGCTCTCCTCCTGTGGGAGCCTGGGTCCGGCTTGTAGCCTCACCGGAGCCTCTGTTTCCTCATCCATAAAGCGAAGATAATTAACGCTCCCACCCTCTTTTATAGGGCAGATAAGAGGCAAGCTGTGACCCTAATAGCTCTATGAAGGCGTTTAGGAAACAGTGAAGAAGCCCTGGGCACGATAATTAATAGTTCTCCTTAGCAACCCAGGGGCACAGTACCCACCCACCGCAGAGCAGCCACGAGACCTGGGGGCGGCAGGGCCGTCAGAATGTGGGGACACGGGCTTCCCTCAGCCTCTGCATGGCCAAGAACGAGTCCACCTTCCTCCCCGGGCTTTGGTTTCCTCACTTATAAAGGGGAAAAGGGAAAGAAACTCAAGTCTCTCTACCCCTGACATGTCCTTTGGAGCACATTGTTGAAGATGAAGCATGTGTATAAACTGGTTCAGGATTCAGGGTTGGGGGAGAAGGAAACAGAAAGGGAGAATATAGACACTTGAACTTGGCCCCAGTGGGCACCCCTGGCTCTGCTTCCTGTGAAGGTATGAGGCTATGATGACTTGCCACTAACCTTGGAGCCTCAGTTTCCCCATCTGTCAGATAATCACGTGGCTCCTCCAAGGCACTTCAAGGGCCTCATCTCCTTCACTGCTCAGTGAGGGTCACTTTTAAGGTTACAAAAATGTCAGTCCTCCCCAGACCAACTGAATCAGAATTCCCAAGGCAAGGCCCTGCCTGGCAGGTGCCAGGCTAACTCTAAGGTGTCGAAGGCCGTGGGTCTAACTTCAGCCCTGCTGGTTGTGCGGGAAGATGGTCCACCCAAAGCTCCTGCTGCAAGAGCTCCACCCCAGACAGAGCACATAGGCAGAACCTTCTACACTAAGGAGCATGTGGATTGTGCTTGGTGGCATCTCCCGTCCTGACCACTGATGAGAAGACAAGACAGAGGCTTGAGAGATGCCAGGCTTAGAGAGTCCTCCTAAACCAGGGGATGGATGTTTGACCCCCGGAGCACCAAGACTCCCCACCCCCAACGCAGACTACTTTCCGCATTCTCTGAGTGCGTGTATGTGTGTGCATGGGTGTCTGTGTCTGTGTGTGGGGGTCAGAGGACAGCTCTGGATGTTGGTTCTCGCCTTCCACCTTCTTTTGAGCTGGGGCCTCCCATCGTTCACTGTTGCACTTGCCAGGCTTTTCCAGGCTTCTGGAAGCTTCCGGGAGCAAGGGGGTTCTTCTTTCTCCACCTCCCATCTTGCTGGATTACAGATGCCCACTACTGCGTGGGTTCTGGGGAACCCAAACTCAGGTCCTCAAGTTTGTGTGGCAAGCACTATACCCACTACGCCACCTCCTTGGCCCATGAATTTTTATCTCAATCCCTCACAGCGCCCTAGCATTATTTCTGTTACTGAAACAAAGATATTGAAACTCACTGAGGCCTAATTTGTGTGTGTGTGTGTGTGTGTGTGTTGCTAGGGACAGAAGCCAGGGCTTTCTATCCATGCTAGGCAAGATCACTGCCACCAAACCTCACCCCAGCCCATGGCCTAATATGTGCTCTGACCCTGGAGAAGGAAGGGCTTAGCTACTGCACTGGGCAGAGCTGAATGGCACCCGGCTCCC
Source organism: Orientallactaga sibirica (assembly GCA_036365145.1). Lineage (NCBI taxonomy): Eukaryota > Metazoa > Chordata > Mammalia > Rodentia > Dipodidae > Orientallactaga > Orientallactaga sibirica. The sequence continues at coordinate 8,551,850 of JAEOAD010000026.1, forward strand.
AACTTCAGCTCCATGCCTTGCCTTTCTCACCCAGATCTCTGCTACAGGAGGGCGCTCACGTGGAGAGTGTAAACTGAGTCCTAGGCTCAGTGCTGGGGTGTCTGTAGCCCTCTTCTCTCCTCAGCTTCATTATCTGAGGAGTAGAAACTGCCATCACTTCCCTTGGGGGCTGGGGACAACTGAGGGGTACATGTGGGGTATCTGAGCATGGAGCCTGGCATCCTTGGTCTCCCTAACCTCACACTCTCCGGTGGTGATGAGGTAGCCTGGGGGCTGAGTGAGGTCTGTGGTGTGTACCCACTTACACTTTGGTCAAATCCGCAGACAGTGGCCTTGCCTGGAGCACCCGCCTCCTGGTCTCGGGCTTGGCCTCTCCGTTCTCTGCAGCCCAGCCTTGGATCCGTGCCTGCACACTCACACCTGCTCTCTCGGGCTCTGGCACAGTTGGTGGAGACTCAGGGGCAGCCAAGATGGGCTCAGATCCCACTGCCAAGGCCGCGGCACTCTCCTCTCCAAACAGGCTGAGGCGTTTCTTCACACTGCCCACAGACCTCCAGTCTGTCCCTGCCGAGGTCTCTCGGTCAGGCCCTCTGTTCTTGGCCTCGGCAAGCCCCAGGCCTCTTCCTGGCCTGGGAAGAGGAGACTCAGGCAGCTTCTCTGACGGCTGGTCCAGCCTGGTTTTCTCTTCCTGGGGACTCTGGTCATCTCCTGAACTAACCCTGCTCCAGCCCCCTGGGGACCTGGGGCTGCCTGCCTCTGACTGCCTAGAGAGCACCCTTTCCTTTCGTTCGTGGCCTTTCTTGGCCACCTCCAAGAAGGCCGAGGCCTGGTCCCCACGGGCAGTTTCCACGTGGACAGGGAGTTCCAAGTCCCTCCTGGGCTCGGCGGTGCTGCTCTTCTCTGAGCCGTGACGCCCCGACTTCGCTCTGCTCATCGGCCAGCTTCTTCAGCAAGGCCTCTCTACTCTCAAACCGGGCGGTCAGGTCCGTGGACAACGGCCTGGGCTTCCTCACCCATGACTTCTCGGGAGGTGTCGGGGGTACTTTCCCTCCAACGGTGGCCCCACCTGGGCCTGGCTTGGGAGGCTGAAGGGCCTCACTGAAGATGGCCGACACAGGCCTTCTCTTGGGACGAGGCCTGACCTCCGGAGTGCTGCCTGCTGGATCCTCCACACTGCGAGCCTTGGGCAGAGGCTGGGCCAGGACGGCCTCTCCCTGGGATGCAGTGGGCCTCACCTCTTGGGCCAGGGAGGCTGGTCGGGGCAGGGTCCCTGTGGGCTTTCGGGCGGGCAAGGCGGGCTTGGCAGCCACTTCTGGCCTACTGTTGAAGGGAGGCTCCTGGGTCACCTGTTTGCCAGACTCCGGAGCCCTGGTGCTGGCTGCTTTGCTCAGAGTGGGGCCTGCTTTGGTAGTTTCAAAGAAGACCATGGAGCTGGGGCCAGGCCTCAGCACACTGGCTTTGCCAGGCACAGATGGGCCGTTCTGTGAGGCCTCCTCACTGCCCGCCTCTTGCCTTGCCAAGCTGGGCATCTTTTCTCCCGAGTCGTCTGCCGCCCCTGTGATCCCAGCAGGACAAGGCCTGGTGGGAGCAGGCCAGGAAGATGGGACAGGGGCTCTGCCTTCAGGAATCTGCTCCTTGGAAAAGGGCTTGGGGGTGAATCTGGGCAGAGGAAACAGGCGGGCCGGAGTCCTCAGGGCACTTTTTGCCCCAGAGACGTTTCCAGTGTGGTAAAAGTAGTTCTGCTCCTTGCTGGTGTCACCAAGGCCTGGTCCTGTCAGGGATGTGATGGAACCGACCTCGACCCGAGTTGCCATGGTTACCGTTGTGGATCCATGAGGATTAAGAGCATTGGAAATGGAGAAAAAACTGCTTTTAAGAAAAAAAGAAAGAAAGAAAATTTAGCTAAATGATTGGGTTTGGGGGAATGGGGCTGAGAAAGCTGTGCCCCCGCTCCCAGATTCTAATTTCACTGGGCAAACTCCATGGATTGTCAGCTGGCTTGGGAAGCATGCGTCCAGCCAGCCAACTAGGTTTGCTCCAACCCAGAGGGGTCAGACAAATCACTGATGTTCTAGGCCTTTCCTGGCTCAGCCAACCTCAGGGCCAGCCCAACAGGACAAAGATCTCTGCCAGAGGGGCAAAGCAACAGGCCTGAAGGTGCTCTGGAAGCAAAGGGGCCAAGCCGGGAGTGGAACCCATGTTCACCTCCTCACAGCAGAAGCCCTGCTGGGGGGACCCTCCTTGCTTCACTCCCGTCCCTTGCTCCCTGCCCATTTGTATCCCAGACCTGCCTGCATCAGGCGTCCTGGCCAGTTCCCTCCCGTCACAACCGTCACAACCCTGGGCTGAGCACCGCACTGGGCTCACACAGCTTACCCAAAGCAGGTCATTGGAATCACTGCTGGTGAAGTGGCCATAGAACCCCTACCTGGGCCTGCCCCTCCCCCAGCCTTCCAGGTGCCTTTAAAAGCCCCAGCCATCCTTTTTTTTTTTTTTTTTTTTTTTTTTTTTTTTTTTTTTTTTTTTTCCACTAAACCTGCTATGTGTTTGCTGCTGGGTTTTCTGCTGAACATCTACATATTCTGGCTGTGTTGTTTTGGTCTGTCTGGTTTTTGTTTTTGTTTGTTGGTTTCTGGAAGTCCTTGGGATGAAATCCAAAGTCTTGCACATGCCACCACTGAACCATACCCCCAGCCCCCTTCCCATCCGTAATAAGAGTCACAGCAAACAACAGGGTTTCTTGTAAGTGAGGGGTCCCGGGAAGCCATGCGCTCGGGCTCTGACCATCTCCCTCTCCCAACCTGGTGTGTGGGGTGTGGTCTGTTATCATGTTGCACTGCCTAGGGCGTCCCACCCCCACCCACACACACACTTGGCTGTGAGATCTACACTGTCAGGCAAGAGCTCTCTTCTCTCCTTAGTCCTCCAACACCTCCAAGAGGCAGAAGTGATAGCTCTCTGCCTTATGCAGAAGAAGGGGAAGGGCCCACTGAGGCTCCCCAATCGGATTATAACCATGCAGCAAAAACCTGGCCTCTGGTCCTGACCCACTCAGTTCTATCTTTTCCTTTATTCACTTATTTATTTATTTATTTATGTTCTGGACTGATAATGTCAGGTAGTCTAGGCTAGTCTTGAACTCACAATGTAATTGAGGGTGACCTTGAACTAGCCGTGCCCTATTTCAGCCCTTCCTTTAAAAAAAAAAAAAAAGATTTTTTTTTTTTATTCCATTATGACCCTAAAACATGACAGACAAGCCACTGCCCATGGCCCACCAGCTTCATAGGAGGTTTCCTTCTCTTCCTAACTGCCCCCAGCCAGCCACCTCCACACGCACTCAGAAGGTAGAGAGAGGGTATTTTGCTAAAGCACAAGCCTTCAGGTTCCCCAGCTCTGATTCACACAGCAGCAGTCTGCAGGAAATGAAGGCAGTGTTTGATATTTTCTCTTCCTCATACACTCGATGGTGCTAACAGATTCCATCTCCTCAAACCGAGAACCCTGTCTAGACTGGGTTGGGGGTGGAACTGAAGGATGGTTAAGGGGGATCTGAGAACTGGAGGGTTCACTACAAAGAGCCTGGCAGAGTGCAAGGTCCCCTGGGTCCTGTCCCAAACCAGGGATGCTCATCTTAGAGCCACCATGATCTCCCAAAAGCCCAGAACTGGGACCCACACCAAACCTGGACATGAGATACAGGACACAAAAGACAGAGAGAAAATTCCCTGGCATCCTCTAGCTAACAGACACCCCAGCTCCCAGCTCAGGTCGAGCATCACTTTACTTACGCAGCTTTGGGGGGACGTGGGGCTGCCTGGAAAAGCCAGCAGGGTCACGGCTCATGGTTAACGGGCTGTCCACACACACCCATGGCAGAAGCAGGTGGGAGACGGAGGTCGTCTGCAGACTGTCACGGCAGGTCTGGGGAGACACGGGGGGGGGGAGACAGCTTGGTTCTGGAGTTCCTTCCGCCGGTATGCGCACAGACGGCACACAGGCTTTCGGGTTCCAACTGCTTCCGTTGGCATCTCCTCCAACTCTGAGCCTCACACGCCTTGCAGCTTTTCAGTTTTGTAGCCTTACACACACACACACACACATGCACGCACGCATGCACGCACACACGCACGCATGGGCGTGTATGTGCAAAGAATGCTGGGCCCTCAAAGGTGCTCAGCAAACTCTATCCCTGTTTCTCTGTTGGTGGGAACTGAGCACCTACTATGTGTATGAAGATGAACCAGAAATAACCCTTGAAACCATGGAAGTCATAGTATTATGAAACACACACACACACACACACAGGCAGTTGCAACACTGGCTTATAATAGGGGATGTGGGAGCCTATGAGCCGAAGGACCAGCTTCCTAAAGTGGGAATGACGGTCACTAACCAGTGCTGTCCACTGGGAGGAGGAAACCACCAGCCAGTTCAGGTGTCCTCTCAGGAGCTCCTCTCCTGACACTTGGACGTCCCCACAAACCTCCACAGGGCCTTTGTACATCCTGTCTTTGAGAAAGGCATCTTCTCACCCGTAGGAACAAACCCGCAGTCCAGGCCTCTCTGCTGGTGTGAAACCCTTTGGGTGTGTTCACAGAGCACTTCAGACATTCTGACACTGCGCAGGACTCGCCACCGCCTAGCAGTCACATTTACTAGGACACGAGCCTTCATTCTGCATTCAGGGCAGGCTCAGAGGGCACCAGATCCCCAAGGGCTGGCACAGCGGCATATCCCAGGACAGAACCTGGTGCGTAATTATGGAGTGGATGAATAATCACTGAGTGAGTACACACAGGAGCGAAGAGATATTCTGCTCCCCACGCTTCGAAGAGGCGAAGTCCAGGCTCCGTGAATCTCGTGACAGTGACACAGAGAAACCTGGGTCCCGATGGGCGAGTGGCTGTCAAGGCCCCAGGCAATGGCTGTGGAGCTTAACATCCAAGGCCCACCAAGAGCCGCATTACCACCCTGGGCCACCTGGAGGCGCCCCCCACCCTAGGGCTGGGCACTGTGGGCGCCCCTCACAGCTGTGCCAGTCAGGCCCCCATGGGTCTCTGTGTCATTTTAATAGCAACTGTTGAGCTGAGATCAGTGATGGCACCAACAAAACCCCCTTTGGGGTTCCTGAGCCTACCCCTGTGGCCAGGCTGCAGAGGAGGATACAGATAAGACACAAGAAAGGAAGTGTATTATTGGTCCACACTCCTTCCCACGCCCAGGTGCCTACAGCCTGCTTCCATCTGGCTGCCTTAAGGCACCAAAGAATAAAGACCTTGGCTAAAAGATCCATGAGTCAGGCCAGGTAGCGCACACCTTGAAAACCAGCACTCAGGAGGCAGAGGTAGGAGTATTGTGGCCCTGAGTTCAAAGCCACCCTGAGACGACACAGTGAATTCCAGGTCAGCCTGGGCTAGAGCGAGACCCTATTCTCAAAAATAAAATAGAATAATTAAAAGATCCATGGTCAAAAGAAGTTTCTAAACCACTGTAGGGGATGGCTATATATATATATATAAAATCCTTAAGTGCTGCCCAACCCTAGAAATCCAGGATTCTCCCATTTTCACTGAACCTGTTGTAAAAGGCAAGAAGCCCATTTACACAGACGCTTCAAGCCTCACTTTAAATGCACGACATATGTGAGGCCCAATTTAAGAGACAAGAGTCTCTTCCAGAACACTTCAGAAGCCCACTCACACCGAAGCCAGCTGCTATGCATTCCTGGGGCAGCCTTGCCACTTCTTTATAAGGGCATTAGTGACGCACTATGTGCAAACACCCGGGTAGCCAAGAGTTCTATGGAGCAAGAGAGAAACTGAGTCTGAGTGCAGTTAGGCTGTATGAGTACATGCATATATTCATTCATTCATTCATTCATTCATTCACTCACTCATTTTGCAATGCTGGGGATTGAGCTCAGAGCCTTTTGAAGGCTAAGTGAGTGCTCCACTGACTGAGCCTCTTCCTGAGCTGGGGTCCCTCTGGGGGTCCATAACCTGTGGCAGAGCAAGACAGTGGCATGCCCGAAGCCCCACAGTGGTGGCAGCGGTGGGTACTGTTACTTGGCTGTAGCTGAGCCTGGAACCCACAGGCTTGGGCTCCTTGAATTGATCTGCAAAGCTGATATTCATGCTTCCTGCCATCTTGCATGGAGAAAACTGTTGGCGTGGGAAGGAGTCACCCAGCAACAGGTGACAGAAGGCACTAGAAAGCATTGTGGGTGCTCCCTTGGGACCCTCCTTGCACAAACACTGCTTCCACGTGAGGCTCGAAAAGCCATGCCTGGTCCTGGGTGCGTAGGCATGGAACCTGTGGTCTCCCGGGGAACCCGAGAGATCCATGCGTGGAGATGTTCCATTCAAAACCAAGCTGTCTGGCAGCTTCGCTCCCCAGACTCAGGCATCGATTCATTGTAGCAGCTGTTCAGGGCCCTGCGTCCTCATACCTTCAACTGGATCTGGACGCTCCCCAGCCATTTGCTTTGCTGTCCCAGTGCCCACTTCCTGGGAATGCCACCGTCTGGTGAGGAACGTGGGACGGGCCTGACACCTTTCAGCATCTTCTGAAACATGACCCTGGCCTCCAAATCGACAAAGCCACCTTGTGCTAAGCCCATCACTGTGGCAAGGACGGAGAACAGACAGGCACAGGGCAGACGCAGGTCCCAGCAGAGGAACAAGGCTGCAGAGCTTCATGGCCTGCAAGGTCTGTCCATTCACGAGCCCCAGTGCCTGTAACCCCAGTCCTGCAGTAGAGCAGAGGCCCGAGAATCATCAGAGCCCCTCAGTTCCCAGAATCGGTAAAGAGTCTGGGGAGTGATAGAGTGGGACACCGACATTCCACTCCTGCCACAGTAGGTCAGTGTCCTGCCACATTACACACACACACACACACACACACACACACACACACACACACACACACACACACACACAGAGAGGAAAGGGGGTAGGGGAAAGCACTTAAGATATCACCTAACCTGCCAAGTCTCATGGCTTGACCTCTCCTGGTCTTCCCCGGGCTTGATCAGTGCACTTTCATGAGCCTGTTGCATGGAAAGCATCAACTAGCTCGTGTCATTTACTCAACACAGCACACGCACTGGCTTGGTTCCCCTTTGTGATCGGGGAGCTAGCTGGCTGGGACTTGGGGTTCACTGCAGCTGCTAGGAGAGAGTCAGATGGCAGATTTCATGGTAAAAAGCATGGGTTCTCCCGAAGGCATACCATGCCTTTTGTGCCACTATAAATCTCAGAGATCCCAAGTCAGCTATTCTCAACAGCGGGCTGTATATTAGAAAACGACCCCCAGTCTAGCTTGGGAACGCTTTCCCAAAGGAAATCTCATTCCATAAGCAGTGGCTCCAGAGTTCCCCGGCCTCTGGCAGCTACAAACCCAGCTGTGCCTTTGTCCTGTCTGGACACTTTATGCCAGCGGCGGGAATGTCCCGGCTCCTCCCCACCATGGACACCTGTCCCTGGACTCCTCTCCAAAGACCCTCCTTTCCTCTGGGTCTCGGTGAGCACTGCTAGGATGGGCCCACAAATTCCCTGCCCCTTTGTGGGTTCTAGCATTCAGACTCAACCCGGGCCCATCAGCTCTGCATCACATCTTCCCTCTGGTCAGGTGTGGGCTCTGCACCTCTCCGGAATGATCAAAGGCCCAAGATGGGCTTGCTAAGGAGAGTAGGTAAAATCCGTACTGTGAGACTAGCTGAGAAGCCAGGCAAGCTGAGGTTCCGGGGCAGGGTGTTCAGCCTCCCTGTGCAGGCATCGCCTTGGTCTGCAGGACTTCCCAGCCTCTTGCATCCCACTGCTGGGTCGAGCACACCGACATCTGTCGCCCTGGCTGCAGCTCTGGGTGGCTTCTCTCCAGCTTCCATAGACCCTCAGATAACAGCAGAATGCACACACCCCCCAAAAAAGGGGTTTGGGGGATGCTAGGCTCCACAGTGGTGAATGGGCAACCCCTCGGAGACTTTGTAGCAGTGTGCGCTTGCAGCCCCTCAAAGCATGATGCAAAATGCCCAGACTCCCCACCCCCTCCCAGGCCAGTACCAACTGCTAATCTGGAGAAAGAATGTCAAGATATCTCTTTTCCCTATAGGTAAACATCCGCCTTTTCAATTCTTTCTGGCCAGTTCCTTCCTACAATTTGTGCTATTTTGGGGCAGGCTCCTCACTTGCAGAAACCATTCATCAAGCCATTCCTTTGTTTCTTTCTCCTTGTTGTTTTCTCTAGACAGGGGATTAGCAAACTATAATCTGGAAGCTGAGCGCAGGATGTGGCCAGGCCTTGTAAATAAAAGTTTTATTGGAACCCGGACACACCCACTTATCACTGTCTGTGACTCTTTTCCAGAGCCATTATCTAAGACCCTATCTCAGTGGCAGAGTTCAGCAATCGTCACAGCAGCCATGTGACCCGGGGGGATATTTCCTATGGCCCTTTATAGAAAAAGTGGGCTGACCCTTGCTCTAAACTGTGTACAGCTGAGCCCCCTCAAACACCGGAGCCCCCAAGTACACGGTGCTCTCCTCTCGCAAATATCCATCTCCTGACTTCATCCCACCTCTTTCCTCCACCTCTTCCTTCAGGCCCTACTTGAGAACAGTTTTGAATACTCCTCAATCCCACTTTGTACACCTAACATCAACTTAGCCATACATCCAGGGAGCACTTTCAAGGTAAAGAGGAAGTCAGGCCCAAATCAAATTAGAGCCAGGTCATGCTGCCGCGTTAACACACTGTTTTCATTTGTTTGGATGGGGTTTCTTTTCCTCCTCTCCTCCTTCTCCTCCTCCTCCTTCTTTTTGGTTTTTCGAGGTAGTGTCTCACTCTAGCTCAGGCTGACCTGGAATTCACTCTGTATTCTCAGGGTGGCCTCGAACTCATGGCAATCTTCCTACCTCAGCCTCGCGTGTGCTGGGATTAAAGGCGTGCGCTACCACGCCCGACTCTTTTCTTCTTTTTATTTTATTTTAGTTATTTATTTGCAAGCAGAAAAGAGATAGAGAGAAAAGAGACAGAATGGATGCACCAGAGGCCTCCAAGCTGCTGCAAACGAACTCCAGATGCATGCGCCACTTTTTGCATCTGGGTTTTTACATGGGTACTGGGGAATCAAATCCAGGTCATTAGACTTTGCACTCAAGTGCCTTAACCACTAAGCCATCTCTCCAGCCCTGGTTGTGGTTTCTTGAAACAGGGTTTGACTAGGTACCCTTGGCTGGCCCAAAACTCAGGTAATCTTGCCACCTCAGCTTCCCAAGTGCTGGGATATCAGGCACGCACCACCCTGTCCGACTGAACTTGGTTTTTTGTTGTTTAATTTCACAATATGTCATAATCATCTTTTACACAGCAATTGTGCACTGTCTGCAACAGTTCCTAACACTTACCTCGCATTCTTCCCAGCCCTGAGTCTTTAAGGTTCATCCCCTGGAAGGTTAATGTTAAAATAGACACTCTAATGTCATTATTTTCCCCAAGATGATTCTGCCTAGAAGAGAAGCCTGCTTGGGATGGCGTCTTCTTCCTCCTCTTTAGAGCTTGGCAGAATGCCACCCAGGAGACATGCTGACTCAGCTCCAAGCTAGGAGGGTGGGGTTCCAGCCTGTGCCCTGGGTTGGGCCCAATAAACATGGAAGATGGGCAGTAAGCCGCCATCCTGCGCGACCTCACCCTCACAGTCTTGAACAGTGGACCATCTCAAACTTGACTACAGGGAAACCAAGGGTGAACAGAACAGAGACGGAGGCCGCCTGCGACCAGAGGCTGGGTCTACTTGGCACAGGCAGAAGGGGCAGGAAGGAACACCCAGGCCCAGAAGTGACACCCGGAGCGGAAGAAGCTCAAACCCAGCGCTCAGCTGGACCTAGCACATGATACAATGCTGGCCTCAGAAAAAGAAATATCAGCACAGCATACTCTGTCTGTAGGGAGCCAGAGAAATGAATAGTGCATTCTAGAAAACAAAATAATAATCCCTTCCAAGTACAAATATATTTCTGAAGGAATTAGCTTATGTTGGCCCAAGAGCCACCTCAAAGTTCAAGTTCTAACCAGGTCTGAGGATGTCACTCCCCAGCTCTGAAGTCGTGGCTCCTCCCACTCTTCATCATTTTGGAGAAGGTTTTCAACCATCTCGCTCCGTATACCCAACCAAACAAATGACAAGCTCTGACCACACCCAGATTTTCAACAGTTCCATAACCCAAATGTCCTTTCATTCCCAGATCTTCAGACATAATCCTTTACCCCAACACAGTTCCCACATATCTGAATCCCAGTGTGCCTTTTCAAGCAGTTGAATTCAAGGACACCTCCTCCAGGAAGCCCCGATGGCTCAGACACCCACCTGCCCATAATCTACCATAATCATCTGAGCACAGAAAACAGCCCCCGCTCCCACCACTGACTGCTGCGCACTCGCCTACTGGAAACTACCTCTCTGTTTTTATTGCTTTGAATTTAAATATTCTTCTTAATTTGTAAGCGCTGGGAGTGGGGGGAGGGAGAGAATGGTCATGCCATGGCTTCTAGCTGCTGCAAATGAACTCCAGATGCATGCTCCCTTTTGTGCATCAGGCTTTACGTGGGTGCTGGGGAACTGAACCCAGGTTGTACGGCTTTGCAGGCAAGTGCCTTGGCCACTGAGCCATCCCTCCAGTACTGTTGCATTGAATTTACACTGTTACTTTCTCTTTCAGGCAAGTGAGCTATTTTTCTGTTTACAACACACGCCTTTAATCCCAGCACTTGGGAGGCAGAGATAGAAAGATCCAGGTGAGTTTGAGGCCAGCCTGAGACTGCCTAGTGAATTCCAGATCAGTCTAGCCTGGGCTAGACTCAGACTCTACCTCAAACAAACAAGAAAAAAAAAAAGATCTTTTCCCCAAAAGTTCCTTTTAAAATATATTTTACTTTTATTTTTATTTATTTCACATGTGTGCACACACATGCCAGGGCCTCTGCTCCTGCAAAGAACAACAGGTGCTTGTGCAACCTTTTGCATCAGGCTTATGTGGGTGGTTTGGGAATTGAGACCAGGGCCTGCAGCTTTGCAAACAAGTGCCTTTAGACCTGAATAATCTTCCCAACCTCTGTTTTTAAATACTTTTATCCAGGGCTGGGGGGTTGGCTTAGCGGTTAAGGCATTTGCCTGCAAAGCCAAAGGACCCAGGTTCGATTCCCCAGGACCCACAGTAGCCAGCTGCACAAGAGGGCACATGCATCTAGAGTTCATTTGCAGTGGCTGGAAGCCCTGGCACGCCCAGGACAAGGATGTGATGCCTGGACTCATGTCAACCCTCTTGGAACCGAGAGATCACCAACCAATAGTTTATACAGATCGATGATAACATGAAAACGACCTTCTTGACGCAGTGGGGCCAGTGTGCTCTGGTGTGGATTTTGTATGTAAAAATATAATGAAAACTTACTCACTTAAGCCATTCCTTGTTAGGGTCTGTTACAAATAAGTAAAACATTCCTGATGGGCACAAGGAGCTTGGCACAAATTGGCACAGTGGGTAAAGTGTTTTTCTGAGTGAACTTAGACCCATTTCACCTTCCCAAGACTAATTTATGAGCCTGGTCAAAGGGCTCTGCTGATTCAGTGAGACGGTGCCCATGACACAGATGCCCGTGTAGCAGGTTTGCGAAGACACACGCTAGGTCAATGTGTAGACCATGGCTTCATGTGCAAGGTGGTGGGGCTTCAGGGGCCTCACATGCTAAGACTCAAAGGAATGGCTCTGTAATGAAAAACCGAGGGGTTCCCCTTATCCAGACTTCAGCATGGACCCGTTTGCCCAGCTGGGGAGCAGGGATGGAAGAGGACCTGGTGGAGATGTTCATGGCTCACCAAGCTGGCCACACTACATCAGCCTGCCACCTGGACTGAAAGGAGGGGCTGTGGCAGAGAACATGAACAGGGAACTGCCTCCCTGGAAACCAGGACACTGGACAAGCCTGAGCTGGCATTGACACCAACTCATGCCCTGGCCCTGTGACTGCTTTGGTGGGTCTCCAGCCACTGGGCAGCATTCTCTTCCCATCCCACACCAACTGCCTCACAGTGACACAGCTTTTCTGGTCTCCTGGGTGGATGGCCGGGTCTCCTACACCCTCCAAGCAGTGGGCAGGTTCCTAACCTCCTCACCTGCATGAGCACCTCTGTCAACCTGCCCAGGCCTGGCACTGCCAGCCTCAGACCAGGACCACAGGCATACTCCTGACACTCGGAGCTGGGATCTAGGTAGTATAGAAAACACCTGCCCCACACACACACACTGGTGGAACGGAACCCAGGAACCCACCCAAGTTCATTACAGTGCTTGGCCCTTGGCAGCTAAGTGGTGGGTTCTGGGAGAGGCTTCTTATGAGACCTCCACCTGCAGGTAACCAGCACTACTTGCTTGTCCGTTCTGTACCAAAGAACGTAGGAAACAAGTTCGCATGTCGGATCTACACTCTGTGGCCAGGCCCGTTTGATGAATGTGGACAATGGAGCAGGTTAGCGCTGAATCCCCAGGGCTGGGATTTGAACTTGGGTGGCCCAGTATGAATCCTGTTGGTCTGCAGTCAATGCTGTGAGCGGGGGACAGACTACACAGGCTGTGTAAGCACACGGTCCCCTGTACACTCAAGTGGCCTCAGGGGTTGAGGGTCAGCCCTCTTTCAAAGGGAGGTAAACTGAGGTTTGGAAACATACTGATTCTGAGATCCACCACTAGGTAACCCAGCTTGCCTGGCTTAGGACCCACTGGGCTCACTGAAGGCTTGGGGACAGTGTGTCTTGGTCCTAGAAGTTGGACCAGTGGAGGAGGCACGCATGACTGCTCACAGCAGGTGATCACAGCAGAGCCCTGGCTGAGCCACTGGCCACCAAGACACCAGAGTCCAGTCCTCAAAATCTTTGAACAAGTGACCTCACACAGCAAAAAGGACATGGCAGGTATGACCGAGTGAGATGGGGAGATGACCTGCATTAACTGGGAGAAACTAAATGTTACCAGTCAGGTGCTATCTATCTATCTATCTATCTATCTATCTATCTATCTATCTATCTATCAATCATCTATCTATCTTTGAGTCTCATGTAGCCCGGGCTAGCCTTAAACGTGTGCTGTTCATGTCTCCACCTCCCAAGATCTGGGATTACTGGTCTTCACCACCACATTCAGCTGCTGGGGTCTTTAAAGGAGTGAAAGAGGGGCTGGAGAGATGGCTTAGCGGTTAAGCCATTTGCCTGCAAAGCCAAAGGATCCTGGTTTGATTCCCCAGGACCCACGTAAGCCAGATATACAAGGGGGTGCATGCACCTGGAGTTCATTTGCAGTGGATGAAGGCCCTGGCATGCCCATTCTATTCTCGCTTTTAAAAGAGAGAGAGAGAGGAGGGTTGGAGGCAGAGAAAGAAAAAAAAAACCTTAGAAACACTTCAGATTGACAGGGTCATAAGCCAGGGAGCATGGCGGCCCCTGGAAACCTCTATTAGCCGGATTCTTATTAGTGGATTCTTCAATGGAGCCTCAGGCACTCAATCCGTACCAGACTTCCAAGCCCAGAACTGTATTGTGTACACCACTTGACTGCATAGGAAGCAAAAACGCAGTGTGATGGTGCTGCCTGCAGGGGATAGCACTGTGCACCGCCCGCCCAAGCCACTCAAATCTGGGTGCATCCCGGAGGTGGGGCTGTGGGGGGTGGGGGGGACCAGATACCTTCAAGTCCAACCCCTGCTAGTCCAAACTTTAGCAGCATCACAGCCTTAAGCCAGCGCCTGATGCAGAACATCCCACTTTCAAATGCCAGCTAATCGGAACCGAGCAGAATTTCAAGTTCAGCCGCTCTGTCCTTGCAAGACTTCAGGCGATCGCAGCGCTTCCAGCTACAAGCAGCTCTGTGCACACCCCACAGGGAGGTGGGGATGGATGCTCTGGGAGAGGACATCATGTGGGCAGGGTGGAGTGAAAACCCAAACCCTCTAATCCATCCTTCTCCACCAGGGAAGCTGATCCTACAAACTGAGAGGCCCCGCCCTGCCGGGCCGGCTTAGAGGAGCTGTCAATCACCGTGAGGCTCACCCTGTGACCTCCAGCGTCAACCAGGGTGGGTTGTTTTGACCTCTCTGTCCCTCTGCCTTCCATGTAGGGGACTCTAGTCAAAGCCTCGAGTTCATTTTCACACACAGAACACGTGGGTCTTCGACAGATATAAAACCAGCAGTGTCCCCTCTGCTCCTAAGCCCCCTCCCCTTCTTTACCAAGTGAAGATACCTCGACATGTGGGGCAGAACCTTTCCGTCAACACTCCCATCCCTTTCTCCTCCTCTGAGGGTTTCTCTCGGGATTCACTGATTGACAGATAATGAGTCATAATGAGTGTAATCAAGCCCTTTACACTTTGGTTAGAGGCGGCCACAGGGAGCTCCAGAGAGGGAAAAGAAACTATAATTAAAAAATAAGTTTCCAAGGCTGGGGAGATGGCTCAGGGGTTTAGACTTTAAGCATGAAGACCTGAGACCATGAGTTAAGTCCCCAGCACACATTGCCTGGAACTCCAGTCCTGCGGCAGTGGAAACCAGAGAATGAGGATCTGAGAATCCCCCGGGCTCCCAGAAACAGCTGATCCGGGGTTCAGAGAAGAGACTCGGTCTCAAGGAAACACGTGGATAATGATGGGAGGGGGACGGCTGACATTCTCTACTAGCCTCTGCACACACACACACACACACACACACACACACAGGGCATGTGCACCTGTGCAGACACACGCACACACCACACACATAATATATTACACACACACACTACAAAAAAATAACTTTCCAGTTTGTTTGCTGGGGGTGGCAAGAGAGGCAGGTGGGGTTGGAGGGCTGTGAGAAGCAGGTCATACCTACACTTTGCATCTAAATCCTGTGACTGTGCCTGCCCAGACAAGTTAAAGCCAAAATATAACTGTCTGGGTACACAATATGGACATTAAGATCCCATTTCTTGGGACTAGGGAGCCTGGGTTTGATTCCCCAGTACCCATGTAAAGCCAGAGGCACAAAGTGGCACACACGTCTGGAGTTCTTTTACAATTGCAGGAGGCCTTGGCATGTCCATATTCTCTGTCAAATAAAAAAATGCCCCTTTTCTTGTTCTTTTTTTTTTTCATTTTGGTTTTTCGAGGTAGGGTCTCACTCCAGCCCAGCCTGACCTGCAATTCACTACGTAGTCTCAGGGCGGCCTCGAACTCACAGCAATCCTCCTACCTCTGCCTCCTGAGTGCTCAGATCCCATGTTTTGAGCTGGAGATGACTCAGCAGTTGTGTTTCTTGCACAAGCATGATGCGGCCTAAGGGGACCTGAGACCACCTGAGCTTGAATCTCCAAAACCCATACACATCTGTAACTGCAGCTGTATGAGGGAGCAGAGAAGGAGAATTTCTGGGGCTCACAAACAGCAAACTCTGGAATCAGTAAGAAATTCTGTTGCAAGGAAAAAAGAGGCAGGTGAATGATGGAGGGGGACACCAGATGTTTTCCTGTGGCTGCCACAGGCCTGTGTATGAGCACCACATCAGCATATATATATATATATAAATTACATGTGTGTACACCGCCCTCACATACATACCACACCACACAGACCACACACCACACACACAAAACGATCCAATTTCCTGTGTGTGTGTATATATATATATATAGAGAGAGAGAGAGAGAGAGAGAACCATACGTGGAGGTGTTAGAATTTGATCACGTGGATGTTTAGATTAAGAATCAAAAAAAAAAAAATCAAGCTGGGCATTGTGGCAGACATCTTCAACCCCAGCACTCGAAAGGCAGAGGTAGCAGAATCATTGTGAGTTTGAGGCCACACTGAGACTACATAGTGAATTCCAGGTCAGCCTGGGCTAGAATGAAACTCCATCTCAAAAAAACAAACAAACAAAAAATAAATAAAAATTAAAGTAAGAAAATGTTAACAATCTCTCCAAGTGGCAGGAGATGAGACTCTGGGTCATTTTAACTTTATTGTGGTTAATTTTTTTTTTAAGATTCAGACCATGAGCCATAGGTCCTGCATTTTATTTTTATTTTTTATTTTATTTTTCTATTATTTTATTTATTTTTCTATTTTCTATTTTCTATTTTCTATTTTCTATTCTATTCTATTCTATTCTATTCTATTCTATTCTATTCTATTCTATTCTATTCTATTTGTTTATTATGGTTTTCCAGGTAGGGTCTCTCTCTAGCCCAAGCTGACCTGGAATTCACTATGTAGTCTCAGGCTGGCCTCGAACCACAGTAATCCTCCTACCTCTGTCTCCCGAGTGCTGGGTTTAAAAGACGTGCACCACCACGCCTGGCTTGGTTAAATTTTAATTTCTGAATTTCATACAGTAAGTTTCTATCTGGCTAGGTAAGCAGTTTCTATGTGAAACACTGTACAGACCAAAGTCTATTTCTCTCAAAAACCTTTGAGGCAGGTAGAATTCTGCCTTACTTTTAAATAGACAAGCGAACAGAGGCTCTGAAACATGATGTCCCTGCAGCCTGCCCACTACATTCCTTTTGCCCAGCTGCCTTCTGAAAAAATGAGCACGTTTGTAATGAGACCCAAAGAACATGTTTTTTAAAAATCCAAAAGACAGGAAGGCACAAGGTTAAAATGCAAACTGTGGCATATATGAATGCCAGGAACCACATTTTTCTCAAAGGCTGCAGTCCCCACTCTCAGTGCCCACCCTGTGCTTCCAGAATTCGCCTCTGGATGCATCCTGAAGGCTGCCTGCCGAGGGCATCCGTCACTCTCTGCTGAAGCTTCAGGTTGATCTGCGTGAACAGCAGCATGGGCCGGCAGTGCTGGAAAGTGGATACCCACAGCATGTGCAAAGGCCCTGAGGCAGGGATGTGTCCCCCACACAGCTTCCCTCGGTTGACTTTAGGAGCTGGGGTATCAGTGCTTCAGCTCTCCCCTTCCTCCAGTGGGGAGAAGCCTGAGGTGGGTGTGTCTGCTCCACGCTCTTTGACCTACCCCCCAACCACCCATGATCCATCCCTCCCTCAAGGACAGCTTCTTAGACAGCATCACATACAATGGCTCAGGATTTTGTACCTACCCAGAGGTTGTCATGGTTATCAGGAGCAGCCCCAACCCCCAAATATAACCATCCAATGTCCAAGTATACACACATGCGCACACACTTGGGGGAGATCCAAAGTGATTCTCTTCCAGGATGATTAAAACTGCATGCTTGGGCTGGAGAGATGGCTTAGCAGTTAAACGCTTGCCTGTGAAGCCTAAGGACCCCGGTTTGAGGCTCGATTCCCCAGGACCCACGTAAGCCAGATGCACAAGGTGGCGCATACATCTGGAGTTTGTCTGCAGTGGCTGAAGGCCTCAGTGTGCCCATTCTCTCTCTCTCTCTGTCTCTCTCTCGCTCTCTCTCTCTCTGCCTCTTTCTCTCTGTGTGTTGTCCTCAAATAAGTAAATAAAAATAAACAAAAAAATTAAAAACAACTGCATGCTTTAGGGACCACTGTGTAGTCCCAACACTGCGCAGCAAGAAGAGTGGGTGAGGGACAGGGAAAGAAAAAGAGACAGAGACATGGGGTTGGGGGGGGGGAGGGATAAAGAGAGAATGGGAAGTCGGGCGTGGTGGTGCACGCCTGTAATCCCAGCACTGGGGAGGCAGAGGTAGGAGGATTGCTAAGAGTTCAAGGCCACCTTGAGGCTACATAGTGAATTCCAGGTCAGCCTGAGCTTGAGTGAGACTCTACCTCAAAAAACCAAAAAAAAAAAAAAGAAAGAAAGAAAAGAAAAAGAAAGAGAGAGAGAGAGAATGGGGAGAGAAGGGAAGAAGTCCTTCTACCCTAAAGGTGGCTCTCAGGCCAGAGAGATTTCCACGTGGAACATGAGGTCCTCACGTAGCACACAATGTACACAGAGGTCCCCAAGCTACATGGGTTCAAGTTAGACTTGCTCAGCAACGTCGGGACGGGGGCTTCTGCGGAAAGCACTCTGATCTTGATCTCAGCTGTTTCCTGAACTAGTGACAGGAGAAATGATGCCGAGAAGCCGTGAGCCATATGTCCAGCCACCCACGTGGTACACAAACCCCCAACTTGGGGCACCCCACAGCCCATGACTGGCTGACATGGGGCATACAGGTACCCTGGGACTCCAGAGCTTCCCCGTGGGGTCAGGCTGAGGCCACAGGCAGCTGAGCCTATATCTGTACCACAGAGTCACCTTCCCTGCTTCATCCCACATCGCTGCTCCAGGTCCTGAGTCAAAACCCCCTAGGCACTGAAGCCGAATTCCAGTCCAAACCCTGGATGCCAACCTGGAACAGACCTCCAGGGCCAGACAGGGATTCTGTGTGTGAGCCTTGATGTCGAGGCAAAGCTTATGTGGTGTGAGCATTTGAGTATGTGTGTGCATGTGCTTAGCATTGTGTTGTACATGAGAATGTGTGCGTGTAAATGTAAGCATGTATTTATGTGGGCATATGTGCACACACCCTACCTCCAATGTCTTTTACATGAAAGTCTATAGGGTACACAGGACACAATGAAAACGTCTCTGTTGGGGCTGGAGAGAAGGCTTAACAGTTAGGGGATTTGCCTGCAAAGCCAAAGGACCTCAGTTCAACTCTCCGGGACCCACATATAAGGGGGCACATGCGTCTGGAGTTCGTTTGCAGTGGCTGGAGGCCCTGGTATGTCGATTTTCTCTCGTTCTCTCTCTCTCTCTTTCTCTCTGCCTCTTTTTCTCAAATAAATAAATAAATAATTTTAAAAATTAAGAAGAAATCCCTGTTGGAACTGGGGAAATGGCTCAGTGGGAAAGAACAATTGCTGTGCAAGCATGATGACCTGAGTTTGATCCCCATCACCCACATAAAAAGCTGGATGTGGGTGCTGGAGAAATTTCTCAGTGGTTAAGGAGCTTGCCTGCAAAGCCTAACGACCATGGTTCAATTCCCCAGTACCCACATAAAGCCAGCTGCACAAAGTGGCACACGTGTCTGGAGTTTATTTGCAGTGGCTGGAGGCCCTGGTGTGCCCATTCTGTTGGTCTGTCTATCTGTCTCTTTCTGCTTGCAAATAAATAAATTAAAAAAAAAAAAAAAGCTGGATGTGGGCTGGAGAGATGGCTTAGCGTTAAGGCGTTTGCCTGCGAAGCCTAAGGATCCTAGTTCGATTCTCCAGATCCCACGTAAGCCAGATGCACAAGGGGGTGCATGCGTCTGGGATTCGTTTGCAGTGGCTGGAGGCCCTGGTGTACCCATTCTTCCTCTCCTTCTCTCTCTTTCCCTCTCTCTGTCTCTAATAAATAAATAAATAAAAATAAAATCTTTTTTTTAATGTGACCACATACACCATAACCTCAGCCCTGAAAGGAGTATGGAGAGGGGAACCGCTGGAGCTCACTGGTCAGCCAGACTGACTCAAAACAGCACTGGCTTCAGTGACAGACTAGACTCTCTCAAGCAAACAACATGGAAGAGTCGTGGAGGACAGTCCATGTTCCGTCTCTGCACTCAGGCACATAGCGTGTGCTAACTACACACACATGCACAAACACACACACACACACACAACCTCCTTCTTAGCCACCAGCAAGGACACAGAAACAGCCTTCTACGGAGCCATCCTGCTCTACCAGGAACTCGGGGCACAGGCCAGATGGGTCAGTCCCCCATGTGTCACTGTGAGCCACTCACCTGGACGTGCTTAACTGGCTTTGCTGCAGAAAGCTCAGAAACCCTCTACATCCAGCTAACCACCACCTGCCCTTCCTGGAATCGCCCAGACTCTCATTTTGCCCAGCATAATCACCAGCTGTTAAAAGCTCCAAAGACGCTGGGATTAGGGGTGGCGCAAGCACTGGTGGCACTGGTCTCCTCGCCCTGCCTTGGTCCCTCTGTGTGACAGTTCAGAGAGCAGATTGCAGTCTCGGCCTTCTGCACCTCTGCCAGCTGTGTGACCTTAGACACAACTTGCTCTGCCTCGCCAAGCTTCCTCAGCTGTAAAATGGAATTTAGGTTCTTCAGATTCAAGAAATCACATGTATGAATGAGTGCTTGACATAAGGGTCAATCACATGTATGAATGAGTGCTTGACATAAGTGCTTGACACAGCGACATAAGGGTCGCTGTGGGTGTGACCATAAGTACTGTAATTAATTTATTTTAAGACTTGTTTTTATTTATTTTTGAGACAGAGAGAGGAAGACTGAGAATGGGTGTGCCAGGGCCTCTAGCCAGTACACACGAACTCCAGACACATGCGCCACCATGGGCATGTGGCTTACATGGGACCTGGAGAATCAAACCTGGGTCCTTAGGCTTTGCAGACAAAAGCTTTAACTGCTAAGCCACCTTCTCTCCAGCCCTGTCATTAATTTTTTAGAGAGGGTGGGATTCAAGGGCCTGCAGATGTGGGGCCTTTCCTGGGTAGGAAAACGGCAGGGAAGATGGGAGAGGGTTGGCTTTGTCCTCAGGCCTCCACTCAGTCCCAAAGGAAGCCAAGTGGCCGGGAGCGTACACAGCAGGTGCTCACTACAAAAGCATACACAGCAGGTGCTCACTACAAAGCGATCCTCCTACAGATGGTGAACCCAAGAAAGTGGCCTCTCTGTGTGCATGGAGCTGCCCAAAGAGATGAGTCTCTGGAAGCAGCAGCACGCAGGAGTCCTGCCCTAGGCACACACTGAACCATAGTCAGGACCACGGCATTCCACCCTTTGGACATCACCAAGACAGGCACTTCCCAGGCCTGGCAGGAGCTGCTTGGCCCTACCCATGTGCTCTGACCCCAACATGTCCTTTCCACTGCTGGAGGGAAAGAGCCTGGTACTGTTGTGGGAGCAATCTGTGGCATGTTCCACCGGCCTCCAAAATCCCTGTCACAGGTAAGCCCCAGGGAGGTCACCAGAGGTAAGGGGCTCGCTGATGCACCCTAGTAGCGCCCCGCCTCAGAGCCGCCTCACCAGGCTGGCACTTGAGTCAGCTGAATCTCTAGGGCAGCTTGCCCTGTGACACTCCCCTTTCCTAGAACCACTGGCTCACCAGAGCCTGCCTGGCTCAGCATTCCGGTCTCCCCAAGGTGTCCTGACACAATGGTGAGACACATCCACTGTAGGCTGGGCCACAACTAGCGGGCTGATCACGATGTGGGTTCTGTGTTCCCCCCGGCTGCAATTTAACACTTAGTCAAGATTTATTGACTGCCATATGCCAGGCCTTGGGATCGATGATGAACTCAAAGGTCGAGGTCCCTGCCCAGGTGGGGTTTATGGAGCAGGATGAAACGGACAGGCGATGGGCAAAAACAGACACACCAATACAAGGCCTCCTATGAGACAAGGGAGCAGGGTCTCTGGTGGTCCCACATATCAGGTCATCAAGGAAGGGTTCCTGGAGGCAGTAACATTGCAGGTGTGGCCTGGGAGGGGATGTTGTAGGGGTCAAGGGAAAATCTTAAGGTCTAGAGCAATCAAAATTGCTTGGCTGGGGAAGGGGATGGGGAGATGGCTCAGTAGGTCAAAGCATTTGCCACGCAAGCATGAGGGCCAGACTGCAGATCTCTAGCCCAGTGTGATGCGCTCAACTAAAATCCCAGCGCTCAAGAGGAGGAGACAGGGGGATCCACAGGACCTGCTGACCACCTTGGGCTCCAGGTTCAGTGGGACCTTGTCTCCAAAAACAAGGTGGGGGCTGGAGAGATGGCTTAGTGGTTAAGGCACTTGTCTGCAAAGCCTAAGGACCCAGGTTTGATTCCCCGGGACCTATGTAAGCCAGATGCACAAGGTGGCACATGTGTGGTGTTCGTTTGCAGTGACTGGAGGCCTTAGAGCACACCCATTCTCTCGCTCACTTGCTCTGTCTGTCTTTCTCTCTCTCAAATAAATAAATAAAAATTTTAAAAAAATTTTTTTTTGGTTTTGCAAGGTAGGGTCTCACTCTAGCTCAGGCTGACCTGGAATTCACTGTGTAATCTCAGGGTGGCCTCAAACTCATGGCAAACCTCCTACCTCTGCTGTCCCAGTGCTGGGATTAAAAGCGTGCACCACCACGCCCGGCTTAAAATATTTTTTTTAAATAAGGTGTAGGGGCTGGAGAGATGGCTTAGCAGTTAAGGCGCCTGCCTGCCAAGCCTAAGAACGCCCTTTTGATTCTCTAGGTCCCACGTTTAGCCAGATGCAAAGTGGCACAAGGGCGCAATGCCACACTTGCCCACAAGGGGGCACACGTGTCTGGAGTTCATTCACAGCAGCTGAGGGGCAGCTGATGTGCCCATTCTCTATCCGTCTCGCTCTCTCTCCCTCTGTGTCCCCGCCCTCCAAAAACAATAGGGTGGAGAATGAGGAAGACACTTGACATTGACCTCTGACCACCTCACACATGCACATGTACACTCACATACAAGAACACACATACATATACGTGTCAAGGAAAAAAGGCTTGGGCATGACAGGAGTGGAAGACCCTGCTCACAGGGCTGGAGGGAACACCACAGCTGGGTTTGGAGCTGGGCAGACCCTGCCGAGGGAGGGAGGGTGTCTGTGGGGTTCAGCCAGGATGCTTCCCTCCTCCTGCTTCTAAGGAGAGGCTGGAGTTACCACCTGCCAGGCAGGAGCATGGTGCTCAGGAGAAGGACAGCTCCACCCCCAGGTTAGAGCTGTGGCTTTCAGGAGACAAAAAGGGACAGGTTGGCTCAAGGTCACAACTCTGGGTGGGGGTGCATCAGAGAGCTCTCAGTGGGGGATTCAAGATACACAAATGCAGATGGTCTCTGGCTCCCGTGCCCCAGGTTCCCTGTCTGTCAGATGGGTTTGAATCCTACCCACTTCCAACCGCAGCCGAGAGATCTGCTAAATTTCTTGGCACTGTTTTACATGCACATCCTGTTTGCACTGGTCTCCCACTGGGCACCAAGGACCAGGGTGCAGCCGTGAACAAGCCACCCAGAGTGGTGGCCAGCAGGGAAAACACCCACTTAATAGGTGTGTTCCAAGTTCTTGGCAGCTTCAGACGGCATCTCTTGGGGCTTCAGCTGTCTGCTGCTGTGCCGAAGGGAGACAGAAGGGACCGGGAAACTCCAGTCTCCAGCCTCCCTACCCAGGAGAAAAGACTGCAATAGACAAGTCCTCCCCAGCTCTGAGATCAACTGCTCAGGTGAGTGTTCACCTAAATTCCTCAATGAGTCCAGCAGCTATGGGTATTATTTCAATCTTACTCTTCCCACTGCAGGGAGGAGGGAAACTGAGATCTAGGGAGATCGACTACCTGGTCCAAGGTGACACACCTTGCCAGATTTCAGAGCCCCAAAGGCTTAACTGTTCTGCTGGGTTAACTAGCAGGAATAAAGGGGGGGGGGGTCAAAGTTAACAGCCTAAGTGACAGGCTGCCTACAGGTGGTAGGACTGTGTGATCAGAGAGAGCTCAGGACTGGGCTGTGTAATGTAGCCTCCGTTTCCCCAGCTGGGCTGGCAGAGCTGGCTCCAGGCCTGGCTACCCACAGAGCTGAGGGAAGAAACGTGGCAGGAGGATACGGGCAACACTGTCCAAGCTGCCCCCACCCCACCCAGGCCAGGCCACCGTGGTTTCACTGTTCAGGGAAGAGCAAGGCTAGGGAAGGCTAATTTGTCCTAGAGAGGAGGCCTGCTCACGCGGGGTGGGTGGAGGTGGCAGGAGGAGAGGAACACGTGAGGATTGAGGCACACAGGATGTGGGGGTCCAGGATCATGTTCCCAGGTGTCAGGACCATGGTATGTATTGGGGTGCTGAAGGAGGTGAGATGCCAACGGACAGGAACACAGCCAGCACCACTGGGTGACTGCTTAGACATTCTGGTCAGTTTTGTCTTTTTTTTTGTTTTGTTTTGTTTTTTTCAAGTTAGGGTCTCGCTCTAGTCCAGGCTGACCTGGAATTCACCATGTAGTCTCAGGGTGGCCTGGAACTCACAGAGATCCTCCTACCTCTGCCTCCCGAGTGCTGGGGTTGAAGGTGTGCGCCACCACACCCAGCATCTACCTTGTTTTTTTTTTTTTTTTTTTTGAGGTAGGGTCTCACTCTAGCCCAGGCTGACCTGGAATTCACTCTGTAGTCACAGGGTGGCCTTGAACTCATGGCGATCCTCCTACCTCTGCCTCCCGAGTGTTGGGATTAAAGGCATGCGCCACCAAGCCCAGCTCAGTTGTCTTTGAGGCTGGAACAGCACCTGGAGGCTAAGTGTCCCAGGTCATGTAGGGTCAGAGGTAAAACTAGCAGGTGCTTACGGCACAGAGAGGCCCATGCTTCGGACTGAGGCCAGGGCTAAAAATCACACATTCCAGAACCCTCTGGCAGGATTTCTGTTCTGTCTCAGATACGTCCAAGCCGTGTGACCAAGCACATCATGACATCTCTCTGAGCCTGTTCCTGTTCCTCACCTGACATGAACGGATGACAGCATCTTTCTGAGGGGGGCTACTGTGAGGATATGTAAGTAAATACCCAGAAAATGCTCAGTAAGGAGCAACTCGGCTCTTGCAGTCACCATGGTAACCGCCATCATGATGCAGTGGACACCAAAGGAGGAGCCAGACTGGGGTGACATATGTCTCTGGGCGGGGACTTTTCATCTTCACCACATGTTTGGGGGGAGTTAAAATTCAAGTTGATTCCCCCACCCCATCATAACGTATTTGTGCTTCCCACGCAAGCAGCTAGAAGACAGGGTGGCTGAGAGACCCCCATTTTCATGGTTCAAGAGAAAACATCTAGGCTGGGGAGATAGCTCTGTGGTTAAAGGTGCTTGCTTGAAATGTCTGAAGGCCCAGGTTCAATTCCTCAGTAACCAAATAAAGGCAGATGCACAAAGTGGCACAGGCGTATGGAGTTCGTTTGCAGTGGCAGGAGGCTCTGGTTCTCTCTCTCTCTCCGTGTGTGTGTGTGTGTGTGTGTGTGTGTGTGTGTGTGTGTAAGTATTTATGTATATAAAATCTCCTCTCAAATAAAAATATTTTTTAAAATAATAAAAAGAGCAAGAGAGATGGTTTAGCGGTTAAGACACACGCCTGTGAAACCTAAGGACCCCAGTTTGATTCTCCAGGTCCCATGTAAGCCAGATGCACATGGTGGCGATGCATCTGGAATTCATTTGCAGTGGCTAGAGACTCTGTCATGCCTATTCTCTCTCTCTCCTTCTGTCTGTCTCTAATAAATTAACAAAAATAAAATTTGCCATGCGTGGTGGCACATGCCTTTAATACCAGCACTTGGGAGGCAGAGGTGGGAGGATCGCTGAGAGTTCGAGGCCACCCTGAGACTACATAGTTAATTCCAGGTCAGCCTGGACCAGAGTGAGACCCTACCTTGAAAAACCAAAAATAATTAAAGAGTGAACTGTACAGCTGTACAGTGGAGCTATGACAATGAGTAGGAGAGAGGCAGGCAGGTCATACCAGTGCCCTGGGGGAGGAGACGGCAGAAGTGAAGGAGAGCCCTGGAAAGGCTGGGGACAGTGACAGGCACAGCAGACAGGAGTCACAGCGAACAGCACATGCTAAGGCCCAGGAGCAGGATTCCTTAGGAAGAACAGAAAAGTGAAAAGCAAATCCAGGGAAGGAGGCTTGGGGAGTGGGCACTGGGGGCAAAGGCCACAGAGATGGACCAAGCAATGTTAATGTCCAGTGATGGGGACACTGGACATTCTGGAGATTAAGTCACCCCCAAGTGAAGCTCACAAAGTAGCAAGTGGCACAGTGCTCAGTGAAAAAAAAGGATTCTCTGAGCTGGACACCTCTTCAGTGTGAAAAACAATGAAACTAAAAAAGGAAAAGAAAGAATAAAAAGCAGCCGGGCGTGGTGGCGCATGTCTCTGGGAGGCAGAGGTAGGAGGATCGCCATGAGTTTGAGGCCACCCTGAGATGACATAGTGAAATCCAGGTCAGCCTGGGCTAGAGTGAGAGGCTGAGTGAGACCCTACTTCGAAAAAACAACAACAAAAAAAGTAGTGAGCAATATCCCCAAAGTCAAAAGACCCTGCAAGACACCTACCACCCCGATGGCAGGGGAGGGGGGTGTTTGTCCCATGATGGTGGCTGCTGTGGGAGGCTCCCCTTCCTGATATCACATGATATTCTTTCAAAAACCAGTGTTTGAAGCCCAGCGGGGCGTGGCAGTGCATGCCTTTAGTCCCAGCACTCAGGAGGCTGAAGGAGGAGGACCCTCATGCGTTCGAGGCCAGCCTGGGCTACAGAGTGAGTTCTAAGTCATCCTGGGTTATAGTGAGATCCTTCATGAAAAAAGTAAAAATAGAAAAACAAAACAAAACAAACAGAAAGCACATTTTTGTTTGTCATGGCAAAACCAAGAACCGGAGTAGCCCGCTGCAGCCTGCCCGGATCCCTAAACCCCATGGAGGCTTCTGGGGCCGGGGTTTCAAGAGGATCCTCGTTTCCGTCCCAATCGCAAATAAACAAGAGTCCATCCCTTTGGCAGAGGCCCTACGCCCTCCCCGCCCGCTCCGGTGCTGGAGCCCAGACAATAGCGCATGTTTTCTCAGGAGCAGCGGGAGCAACAGCGAAGGAGGGCTTGCTAAGCTTCCAGAACTCACCCAAATTCTTTCTTTCCCCACCCAGGACCCTCCCTTTCCTGCGGTCAGCGTCAGCCCTCCTCCCACACTCCCTTCTGGACCCAGTGCTTCCCCTGGAGCCTGGACCAGCCCTGGATTCCTGAATCTTTCAAGTTGAACACCCAGCAGCCCGGGCTCCCTGGTCACAGCAGAGGGGGACACTGAGGTCCCAGAGTGGCAGGCAAGACAAAGCCAAGTGTGAACCAGTCACTCGGGAAGATGTGCTAAGTATGCGCCCACTGTGTGCCTCTGCTCTTCAAAGCATGAGGGCCCCAGAGACACAGTAAACCAGCGTGGCATCTGCTCTGGAAGGAACAGGAACCCGAATTGACAAAAGATGAAACTGCTTCCAAGCCAACCCCAGGCCCGAGGGCAGTAGAGAAGGGTGGTGTGTAACAGCCAGGGGTCAGGGGTCAGAAGCAGCCACTTGACATTAAGAAGTCTCTTGGGGGAGGTGACATTTGATTTGAGACATAAGTACAGAGGGGTGAGCCCACCAGGGAAAGAGCCTTCCAGAAAGGTTAGACTAGACAAGGTGAGACTCCCCCACTAGGGGCCCGAAAGCCCCTGGGGATTGAGTGTTGTGGGGGAGCCTTCCACACACTCACAGTCTCCAGTGCAGAGGCTGTGCGCATCCCAACACCTTCCATCTTTACCATATGGCCCTTCTCTGAGAAAGTAGCCCACCCTGTTCTTGCCTGTGAGCTCCAGAGCATGAGGCCCTTCATGCCCACGATGGGTTCATGGCTCCTGAGCAGTGCCAGGCCTCTGGCAGGTCTCAAATAACAATGGGTACATGCTTAGCACACAGCTTTGCCCAGGACCAGGAGGGCACACCTCAGCTTGTGATAGACAGGTGGGTGGGCAGGTGAGTGGATGCAACAATTAAGTAAGAGAAAATGTTCCTGCAGAGACCACCAACACCATCAGAGTAGCCCACAGTCCCTCCCCAGACCCAAGGCCAAAGGCCTCTGTCCCATAGTGCCAGCCCAGCCTTGACCATGTGGACTCAGAACCCAAGACAGGACGTGATTCATTCGACACAGGCCTTTCACGGGGAAAGGAAGGAAACTAGCTCTCGGATCCAGGACCAAATTTAACTCCCATCCTCCAAGCCGACCCCCACCTAGAAACAGGCACGTGCATGTGCAGGCAGGACCTGGGCCAACTAGCAGGCTGTGTGTGCCCCATAGGCACTGTGGGCTATGGTTCCAAGACACTGCTCAGCTTTCTCACCAAGGAACACCCAACACACCCTCCCAACACAAAGGTGGAGAAAAACCTGAAGGAAATGGGAAGGAACACCTGTAAGCGGATAGCCAGACACCCCCAGCCTTAGCCCTCTCCTGCCTTCAAAGCAGACCAGAGGCTGCAGGAAACAGGGGCCTTCAATACTCTGGGAATTTCAGACACAGGTCACAGGCCCGGCTCAGGAGCACTGGGGCATCCTATATCTGGGAGAGGTGCCCATGAGTTCCGGTGGGGAATCCTGGTATGTCCATACTGGGAATGATTCCCAGATCAGTTCTGCTTCTGCATAAACAGTTGAGTTTAAAGGCCGGGTGTGGTGGCACACGCCTTTAATCACAGCACTCGGGAGGCAGAGGTAGGAGGATTGCTGAGTGCAAGGCCACCCTGAGACGACATAGTGAATTCCAGGTCAGCCTGGGTAGAGCGAGACCCTACCTCAAAAAACAAAAAAAAAAAAAAAAGTTGAGTTTACATTCGGTGTGTCCGAGGGGACTGGCCCCAAGGTTCCTGGACAGTCATATATCCTGGTGTTGCTTCTGGGCCTATCGGTTCTTTGACACACTCTGGTGTGGAGGTGCCTGGCCACAGTGCACACGTGCAAGAGAGAAGCTGTGCCCTGGCCCATCACCTAGCTCAGCCTTCTCTGAGCAAGAGCAGATCTACAAGCCACCAGTCCCCGTCCTGGGCCTTTCTTGAGAACCACATCTCTCTGTGAGCACCGCCTCCACGTCCGGGTGTGTTAACATTCACAAGATGGAAGGCACTGGCCACACCCTCCTTGAGTCCTCTCATCCTGGCTGGGTGATCCTGTGAAAAATGCTCACCTCCCCGCTGTGTGATCCTGTGAGAAACGCTCACCTCCCCGAGCCTCCATCTCCCCAGGGGGTGGCAGCATTTCAAAGCAACTGTGCTGGGGGAAACAAAGCAGGGACCCTGGTGGCAATGTCTTGTCCCTTCCCGGATATAGCGACCCCTTTAAAAAATGGAGACCCAGCCACATCCTGCCTCTGCTGAAGCCACTCCCCAAGTCATTTGAAATTAAATCCAAGCCCCTTTCCATGGCTCCATGGCCAGCCCCTTGCTCAGTCCACATCAGCCCCTCCTGCACTCCTACAGCAGGCACAGGTCCCTGAGACAATCCTGCCCATACACAGTCCCCTCCATCTAGGAAGCCCCCCTCCCATCACACACACACATGCACGCAAACACCCCTTGGGGCTCAGCTCTGATGTTCCAGATGCTCCAAAATCTATGTCTACCAGGGATCTCAGAATATGACCTTAGGTAGAATTAGAGTCACTGGGCTACTCCCCTCAGGGTCCCTCTATTCTACTCCTTCTTTTTCTTTCTTTCTTTTTTTTTTTTTTTTTTTTTTTTTTTTTTGAGGTAGGGTTTCACTCCGGCCCAGGCTGACCTGGAATTAACTATGTAGTCTCAGGGTGGCCTCGAACTCATGGCGATCCTCCTACCTCTGCCTCCCGATTAAAGGCGTGCGCCACCATGCCCGGCTACTCCATCTCTTTAAAACTTTTTAAAAATTTTATCTATCTTATTTTTTTTGGAGAGAGACACAGAGAGAGACAGGGAGACACACACACACACACACACACACACACAGAGGGAGGGAGGAAGACAGAGATGGGCTGGCGAGCAGTGTCTCAGCTGCTGAGAACGAAATCCAGATGTGCGCGCCCCCTTGTGGCCAAGTGCAGCATTGTGCCCTTGCGTCACTTTGCATCTGGCTAAACGTGGGACCTGGAGATTGGAACAGCTGGAGATTGGAACCAGTGTTCTGAGGGTTAGGAGGCAGGCGCCTTAACCCCTAAGCCATCTCTCCAGCCCTACTCCATCTCTTTCTAACCCCATGGTTATACCTGAGGGAGGCAAACTGCCCAGCTGACCATTAAATACTACGGACAACAAGGAGGCGGAGAAGAAGGGGGGGGGGGAGGCAGGAGTGACGCCATTCAGAGCAGCTGGCCTTCACCATTTCTGCCAGGGCCTCTGACCACAAAGAACTCAAGGTCTCCTCGGGCTCAGAGCCCACAGGGAAGGCAGCACCAGGCTAGCAAGAACTTGATGGCACGGTTTGCTTTCTTTTGTTTATATGTTTCTAAAGTCACCTTCTACTCCTGGCTGGTGTGGTTGGGTTCACGCCACAGTCGTGACACCAAAGAATTAATTACTCACATACAACCTAGTGAGGTGACTGGAAAGTCGCAGGTGAATTGCAACACATAAGGCCACAGGTTGGGAAGAAATCAGATGGTAGGGTGCATGGGTGACAGAGCTTAGTCCTGGAACAGTGAATTCCTTGGAGAAAGTGAAGAGAGCTCTGGACATGGGTGACTGTGATGGCTGTACCAAAATGCCACCGACCTCTCCTCAGAATGGTCACCAGGGTACGTGACGGGTCAGGAATGTTTTGTCACATTTTGAAGAAGATGGTTTCAAAAGTCAGACACTTGGCCTGGAGTGGTGACATACGCCTTTAATCCCAGCAATTGGGAGGCTGAGGTAGGAAGGAGTTTGAGGCCAGCCTGAGACTACAGAGTGAATTCCAGATCAGCCTGGGCGAGAGAGAGACCCTACCTTGAAAAACAACAACAATTAAAAAAAAGTCAGGGGGCTGGAGAAATGGCTTAGCAGTTAAGGTGCCTGCCTGCCAAACCTAAGATCGCCCACTGGATCTCCAGGTCCCACGTTTAGCCAGATGCAAAAAGTGATGCAAGGGTGCAATGCCACACTCGCCTACATGGGGGCATATGCATCTGGAGTTCATTCACAGCAGCTGAGAGGCTGCTGGTGCACCCATTCTCTCTGCTTCTTCCTCTCTGTCTCTCTCTGTGTGTGTCTCTAAAATAACCATAATAATAATAAAGTCAGGCACTGGAGCTGGGGGGATGGATGGGTTGAGAAAATGTTCATCTCCCAAGCATGAGAATCTGGGTTCGACTCCCACAATCGACATAAAAATCTCATGTGTCAGAGGGGCGTGGTGGCACACACCTTTAATGCCAGCACTCAGGAAGCAGAGGTAGGAGGATCGCCATGAGTTCAAAGCCACCCTGAGACTACATAGTGAATTCCAGGTCAGCCTGAGCTGTGTGGGAGACAGGCGGATCCCTGGGGCTTGCTGGCCAGTCTAGTTCACTCACTGAGTGTCAGGCTAATGAGGACCCTGTCTCAAAGAGTCAGACAATGCCTGAGGAGGGACATCTGAAGGTGTCCTCTGTCCTCCACACACACATGTACACACATGTGAGTGCACACCCACACATACACACCAAAAGTCAGGTAGTCTGGTGCAGGCTTGGGCCCCAGCCACCTGGAGTTGAATCCTAGTTCTACCAAATGGTATCAAGGGGAGCCTGCAGGGTGCTTTGCTTCTCAAGACCTCAGTTCTCCCATCTGTAAAGTGGGTACAGAGATGACATCATCAGCCTGGGCCCTCATGGGTGAGTTTGTACAAAGCTGACTCCTGTTCAGGAAGGTCAATTGGGGACAGAGCACTCAGATGATTGGGTACTTAGGAGAGAGGGACAGAAGTGGGGCTGGTGGGCAGAGAGGTGGGATCAAAGGGCAGAGCGGCGGGAGAGACAATGTCCAAGGCCAACAGGGAAGAGGGTTGCAGGCCCAGGCCCTGCCCCTCCAGCACTGGCCGCCCACTCCTCAGGCTGCCCCTGGAAACCCAAGGAGGGGACGCTAGCCACCTATCAGCACTCAGATCCTAGATCCCACCGGAGCCCAGGTACAAAGAGGGTGGGATAAGGACCCAGGATCTAGCCCTAGCTCTGACTGATCCAGGTGGGAAGAGCTAAAAGGTCCCAATGCCTGTGTCCCTGTAGTTCCTGTCCTCAGAGAATCACCACTCTGACATTGCAAAGTCACCCAATAAACACATATGTTTGATGCTGGCCAAATGTAGCCTGTGCACACGAATGTCCCTGTCCCATGGACATGATGAATAATTATAACATGTGCAACAACATGCCTGGCGTTGGGTTAAGAGGTCCACAGGCTGTATCTCAGTCCCATGAGATGCTCCACTGTCATCCCCAAGTACAGACAGGGAAACTGAGACTGATGGCGGAATGTGCCCAGAGTAACATAAGCTGCAAGTGGAAAGGAAGGCAAGGACCCCAACCCAGACTCAGGAACACAGGCCCCACCTGCCCTGCTCTGCCCTCCCTCTGCAATGTGCCAAGCCTCAAGCCTTCCTCGCAGCATGTAGCAATTAGCAACATATGTTACAGACCAGACACAGAGACTGACCAGAGAGGCGGCCATGGGACTAATGCCTGTCTCATTGTGGCATTTTACAGCCCAAGCACCTGGCCCAGTAGTATTTTTTTAATTTATTTATTTGAGAGAGAGAGAGGGAGAGAGAGAGAGAATGGATGCACCAGGGCCTCCTGCCCCCGCAAACAAATGCATGTGCCACCTTGTGCATCTGGCTTACATGGTGTGGTGGATTGATTCACGTGTCCCCCATAAACTTGGGTGTTCTGAATGCTAGGTCCCCAGTTCATGGCAATTTGGGAATTAAAGCCTCCCGGAGGCAGTGTATTGTTGGGGGCAGACTCATGGGTGTTACAGCCCAGCTTCCTCTTGCCAGTGTTTGGCATACTCCTGTTGCTGTCGTCCATCTGATGTTGACCAGGAGGTGATGTCCACCCTCCGCTCATGCCATCATTTTCCCCTGTCATCAAGGAGCTTCCCCTCTAGTCTAGAAGCCTAAATAAACCTTCTTTTTCCCCACAAACTGCCAGCAATGCAAACCTGACTGCAACACATGGGTCCTGGGGAATCAGACCTGTGTCTTTAGGCTTTGCAGGCAAGTGCCTTAACCGATAAGCCATCTCTTTCAGCCCCAGTGTATTTTTTTTTCTACAAAAGCCCTGGGTTTCAGGGCCAGTGGGGAATCAGGAGTCTCATGGGCAGAGCAGAGGATGGCCCAGCATGTGGGCAACAGGAGCAAAGGGGCCCAGACCCACCTCTTCCATTCCTCCACACCCTGCAGAGACTGTGCAGGGATGTCATGAGTAGGAACAGCCAGGTCTGGCAGGAGGAGGGCAGTGGGGGTTAAAGTGTTACCCAACAGCTTGTCCACTCCTCAACAGCTCACACCTGCTGGGAGACAGCATGGACATGTCCCCATAACACCAGGAGCCCCGGCAGCTCCAGACTGGCCGAGTCATCCAACCTCTCCAGAAAGAAAACCTTCTAAAAGACACAAACATCTATACGGCTCCTGAGGACTTGAGTCAATGCCTGCCTCGGGGTTTGCTGGTCTTGTTCCACAATCTAGGAATCGTGGAGCAAAGCTCCTGGGGGAGGGCCAGGCTCAGTCCCTGCAGTGGGGCCCAGAGCCTGGAGTCGCTGGGCAGGATGGGGATGGGGAAGACAGAGTCGCAGAGACCACAGATCCATGAACTCAAGCCCAACCAGTGCCTCACAAAAGCCCACCACGTCCAAGGTGGCATGGGAAACCCACCAGGAATGCGGGCAGTGCAGATGGAGTGGGGAGACCTGCCCATGCTGAAACCAAGACGTCCAAGCTGCACTCTCACTGCTCCTCGTTCAGGGCCAAGGCCAAGGGCACAGGGAGCCCTGACCCAAGCAGAGAGTCTGGATCCTAGTTCTGTCCTGTCCTAGCTTGTGTTTCCTGGGTCAGGTCACCTCCTGCTCCTGAGGTTCAGTTTTCTTGTCTAGAGGAAAAAGATCAACATTGTCTTCACTGCTAGGGTCACTGTGAAGGTGAGTCCTGTGCAATGACAATGTTCCCCCGTTACTTAACTGTCTTTCTAAATGACAATCTCCTATGTGTCAGTCTAACTGTGGCTGCACACAGCATGTCGGGAGCATGAGCGCTAGTCAAAGCTCCATGAAGGAGCAAATGCATTGCTTTGAAAAAGAAGTAAACAGGGCTGGAGAGAGACAGCTTAGTGGTTAAGGCACTTGCCCGCAAGGCCAAAGGACCCAGGTTCAATTCCCCAGATGCACAAGGTGGCGCGTGCATCTCGACTTCATTGCTAGAGACCCTGGCGCGCCCATATTCTCTCTCTCATAAATGAATAAACAAAAGTTAAAATAAAAACTTGATTTTTTTTTTTTTTTTTAAAGTGGGAAACAGGGCCCAGGAGGAATCTGAACACCTCCCCTGTTCTAGCAGAGGAATGTGTTGTGAGACAAAGATATGGTCCACCTGCATGCACCCCCAAATACACCAAGTGTTCAGTCACAGGCTGAACAGTTCATCTGGGAGCACCCACTTCATTCTGCAGGAAGAGACAGAGTGTGCCAGAGCTTGGTGAGTACCATGAAAATATACCCTAAGTGATGGTAGTCCTTGTAATCAGGCAAAATGTAATTAGCCTGAGCTAATTATTTTCTTTTTCTTTTTAAGGTAGGGTCTCACTCTCGCCCAGGCTGACCTGGAATTCACTATATAGCCTCCAACTCACAATGATCCTCCTACCTCTGCCTTCCAAGTGCTGGGATTAAAGGCATGCACCACCAAGCCGGCTCATCTTTTTATTATTTTATTTTTTGGTTTTTCGAGGTCTCACTCTAGCCCAAGCTGACCTGGAATTCACTACGTAGTCTCAGTGTGGCTTTGAACTCATGGTGATTCTCCTACCTCTGCCTCCCGAATGATGGGATTAAAGGCGTGTGCCAGCACGCCCGCCACATCTTTTTATTTTTAAATATTTCATTTATTTATTAGAGAGAGAGAGAGAATGAGTACACCAGGGCCTCTAACCACTGCAAACAAACTCCAGACATATGCACATTTTGTGCATCTGGCTTACATGGGAATCAAACCTGGACCCTTAGGTTTCACGGGCAAGAGCTTTAACCACTAAGTGATCGTTCCAGCCCCGAACATCTTTTTAAATGTAGTTTAAAATTTTTTTTCGTTATTTAGTTGCAAGCAGAGAGAGAGAGAGAGAGATTGGGTATGCCAGGGCCAGTAGCTGTTGCAAACAAACTCCAGATGCATGTGCCACTTTGTACACCTGGCTTTACGTGGGTCCTGGGGAATCGAACCTTGGCTGTTAGGCTTTGCAGGCAAGCACCTTCACTGCTGAGCCATCTCTCCAGTCCCTAAATGTAAGTTTTGAAAAAAACAAATCAAGCCACTGGGAATGTTGCTGCATGCCTAGTATGGGGGAGCCTCTGGGCTTGATCCCCAGTCCTGCAACAAAAAAAAAAATACATGTACAAATACAGTCTGGTGTGGTGGTGCATGCCTTTAGTCCCAGCACTGGCAAGGCAGAGATAGGAGGATCGCCGTGAGTTCAAGGCCAGCCTGAGCTACAGATAGTTCCAGGTCAGCCTGGGCTAGAGTGAGACCCTGTCTCAAAGTAAATAAATAAATGAACAAACATAAATAAATGAATAATAAGTAAAATATGAAATAAAAATTAATAAAAATAATAAATTACTGAGCTGAAAGCCTCCTTCATGTGGACCAGCTGACAGAAAGTTGGAAAAAGCTACGCTGCATGCAGTTCAATGGGAGAGAAAGAAAACACCAGTGAAAGTACTCAACGGTGAACACTGCAAGCTTTAAATATGGACAGCCAGGCCAAATGAGCCAACAGGAATAATAGTGACATGTCTGTTATGGGGGAAACCAACCGCTCTCTATTGGACTGGAGGCCTGCTCTGTGGGAGGGAAAACATCCCTGATACTGAAATCCTATGACAGGGGAAGTCATAAGTCCTAGGGGTATAACGTCTGCTTGTGTCTGGCTAAATGTATATACTATGCTCACCAAACTGCCCAATAAGCACTTCTCTTAATGTCCACACCCATATATTAATGTTACTCTCACTTTTTGTTAGAGAAGCTTCTCTTTTCAGATGGTGGCGACCTTGGGATGACTCAGAAGGCACCATGGTGCTGAGAAGAAGGGACAGAGGAGTGCTCAGCACTGAAACACCTCTATTACATCTTCCAAGGTTCAGGGTCCATTGAGGAAGAGAGGGCGGAAAGAATGTAAGAGCCAAAGGAAGAGTAGGACTCCTTACAACGTGCTCCTCCAGACACAAAATGGCCTGGATATCCATGAACTCGCAGTGCCTGACACTACCTACACAAGACCATCATAATAGGAGGAAAAGATCATGACATCAAAATAAAAGAGAGACTGATTGGGGGGGGGAGGGATATGATGGAGAGTGAAGTTTCAAAGAGGAAAGTGGGGGGAGGGAGGGAAGTACCATGGGATATTGTCTACAATTAAGGAAGTTGTCAATAAATTTTTTTAAATAAATAACAAATTAGCTGAAAAAATAAATTAAAAATAAATCCCAGGCCTACCAGTAGTTTCTTCACCTGAGAAGTGGGAACAAAAGCAGTTCCAGGGTCTGGAAAGATGGCTCAGTGATTAAAGGCACTTGCTTGCAAAGCATAACAGCCTGGGTTCAATTCCCCAGCACCCACCCACATAAGCCAGATACACAAAGTGGCACATGTGTCTGGAGTTCATTTGTAGCGGCAGGAGGACCTGATTCACCCATACACTCTCTCTCTCTCTCTCTCTGCTAGTAAATAAATAAAAATATTTTTTTTTTGGTTGTTCTACACAGAAAAAATATGGAACGCTTCATGAATTTGCGTGTCATCCTTGCGCAGGGGGCATGCTAATCTTCTCTGTATCGTTCCAATTTTAGTATATGTGCTGCCGAAGTGAGCACAATAAAAATATTTTTAAGTTGGGCATGGTGGCACATGCCTTTAATCCCAGCACTTGGGAGACAGAGGTAGGAGGATCACTGTGAGTCTGAGACCACCTGAATTACAGGTCAACCTGGGCTAAACCAAGACCCTACATCGAAACACACACACAAGATTTATTTTACATATATATATATATATATATATATATATATATATATATATATATATATATGACACACACACACATATATATAAGCAGTTCCTGCCTCAGGAGTCCCCATGGGAGCTGATTCAGCCCAGAGCCTAGCACCGCCACCTCACAGGGTCACCATAGGAGCCCTGCTGCCTGTCACCGTCACCTTCACTACTTGGTGGTCAAGTGGGCTCCTGGAGTGGCCGACCCATCCCAGGTCACAGGGGTAAAGGGAAGCTAGAACCTGAACTTCAGCCCTCAGGTGCACAGACATCTGGCTTCCCGCAGAGAGGCCTCACCCAGCTCCAAGTCCACTGATAACCCTTTTCCTGAAACCAGCCAAGGACTTGTCAAGGGCCTTCCGGGGCCACAGCATGGCACAGCAAGACCCAACGGAGGAGGCGACAGTGGGCAGACGATAGGAGGAGAGTAGGCAGGAGACTGGCCTGGCACATTCAACACAAGCCAGCTGCAGCTCTTATCTGCTCATCACTGTTGTCTGATCATTTTCACGCAGCTCATCACATCATCTCACTGGCCATTCATTCCACAGACAGTCACTCAGTGCACCTACTATGTGCCGGGGGCTGGTCTGGGGACATGACTAAGCAAAATGGAGCCCCGCTGCTCCTGGAACTTACTGCCCAAAGGGGAGACAGGCACTCAAGAAATAAATACATAAGGGCTGAGGAGATGGATCAGCGGATAAGAGCACTTGCCATGCAAGCATGAGGGCCCAATTTGCCCTGCGTTTGATTCCCCAGCATCCTCATAAACCGCTGGGCATGGCCACACATGCCTGAACCCCAATCCTATAGGAATGGAGACTGGAGAATCACTCAGGCTTGCTGGTCAGTCAGTTTGATTAAGACAGCGGCTCCGGGTTCAGGGTGAGACTCTGTCTCAAGGAAACACGTAGCTGAGAGATAGAGGAAGGCACCTCGGGTTCTCCTCTGGCCTCCACACTCATGCACTGGTTGTGTGCACACACTTGGAAGAAACAGAGAAAGAGCTGGATTGATGATTGCACACTGGGGCCTGCACTGAGGACTGTCCCCACCCTGTGTGCCACCCTTCTCTCCCACTCGCACGAGTGCCACCTCCTTGCTGCCTTCCAGGCCTGCACTCCTGCCCCTTGCCCGGTCTGGAGAAATCTTTTTTTTTTCTTTTTTTAAAAAATATTTTATTTTTATTTATTTGGCAAAGAAAGAGGGAGAGAAAGAGAGAGAGAGAGAGAACGGGTGCACCAGGGCCTCTGGCCACTGCAAATGAACTCTAGACGCATGTGCCCCCTTGTGCATCTGGCTAACATTGGTCCTGGGGAATTGAACCTGGGTCCTTTGGCTTTGCAGCAAATGCCTTAACCACTAAGCCATCTCTCCAGTCCTGGAGGAATCTTTTAAAACCCTAACCCAGATCATGCCCCTTCAGTGACCATGAATCCCACGGTGCCCTGCACTGACCCAAGACATCCTAAAGGCTCCTCCTCTGTCTCTCCTGCCTTGTCCCAGCAGTCCCCAGGGTGCATGTGCCACTTTGTGCATCTGGCTTTATGTGGGTACCAGGAATCGAATGCGGGCCATCAGGCTTTCCAAGCATTGTTCAAGTGCCTTTAACCACTGAGCTATCTCTCCAGCTCCGATTGTTTTCATATGAACCACCCAGAGCTGCATTTAAAGCTCTGAATCATTCTCTAGCATGACCTTGGGCTTCAAAGCCCTGCCCAGAGGGAGGGGAAGCCCTGGCGCCAGCTGGGACTCTGACCTCTGTCACTTGTCCCAACCCTAGCCCTCACGTTGGACACTCCTTACAACCTGAAGTCCCTGGGTTCGCTGTCCTTTTGGAAGCACACAGGTAAAGACATCCCTGCACAGTGACATGCGAGGGTTCCAGTCTACTGGCAGAGGCCACAGCCCACGCAGCAGCACTCAGAAAGCCCAGGCCCCATCCCACTCCTGCCCCAGCCGCACTCCTTCCTCCACGATCTACCCTCAAGACGCACATCCTGGTTCTGATCTAGTACTGCATCCCACAACAGCCAAATGACTCCCCTTCAGATCTGAGGGTGTATTGGGCTGTGAGTACAACATATAGTCTGGAGGGTCTGAGGGATACCCCAAGACTTGACAGCCATCCTTACAGCAGCTGCAACAGGCAGACAGAACTTGAGGAACGGTCTGGAGAGATGGCTTAGCGGTTAAGGTACTTGCCTGAGAAGCCTAAGGACTCAGGTTTGATTCTCCAGGACCCACGTAAGCCAGATGCACAGGGTGGTGCATGTGTCTAGAGTTTGTTTACAGCAGCTGAAGGCCCTGGCACGCCTGTTCCATCTCCTCTCTCTTCCTCTCTCTCTCAAATAAACAAAATAAAATAAATTAATTAAAAAAAGAACTTGGGAATTTGAGGCAACCTACTACGGCCCACATAAAGAAAAGATCAGCCCCTAGAAGGAGACTCAGGGGCCATGGGCTCTGGGGGTCCAGATGCCAAGGCCAGCCAGAGAGCAGCTGTGTGCACCATCAGCCCTGGACCACACCAGTAAAGGAAGCAGTGACCACTGTGGCTGCTAGTGAAGGCCACTTCCCATCTACTGAGTGTTCATCACATATGTAAAGATGTGAGGTCATGGTTAAGAATATGCCCAAGGGGCGCTGGAGAGATAGTTCGGTGGTTAAGGCACTTCTCTGCAAAACCTAAGGACCTCTACCCACATAAAGCCAGATGCAAATAAAAGTTCTCAGTGCTCTCACCCTGCCTCTTTTTCTCTCTCAAATAAAAATATCTGCCTTCTTTTTCTCTCTCAAATAAAAATAATAAAAATATTTTTTACAAGGGCTGGAGAGATGGCTGTGATTAAGGTGTTTGCCTGCGAAGCCTAAGGACCCAGGTTCGACGCCCCAGGACCCACGTAAGCCAGATGCACAAGGTGGCACATGCGTCTGGTGTTGATTTACACTGGCTAGAGGTCTTGGCATGCCCATTCTCTCTCTTCTCAAGTAAATATAAATAAATAAATAAATAAATAAATAAATAAATAAATAAAATCAAAGAAACCTTAAAAAAATACACTCAAAAAATAAATAAATAAATAAATAAATAAATAAAAACACCCAAGCACTCTGAGGTTGGAGCTGGAGAATGGCAATGAGGACCGTGACAATGCTGTATTGGGAGAAGTGAATGAGACAGAGCAGCCCTCCACGTGGGTGGGATGAACCAGCACAGCTACTGCTGATCAAAACAGGCTGGGGGCGGAGATAAAAGTGGGAGCACATGCCTGGCTGGTGTGGATGGAGTCTACACACCACATAGCCCAGCAAATCTATGAGCTGAGCCCTACCTCGGGTCTGCTCACAAAGACTGCATAATGTCCCTGGCCAAGGGCAGGGAGGAGTATAGGGCAGTATTTCTCATCTACACACATCCCAGCCTGCAACTCACCTCTCAGGACCCGGTCAGTCACTCACCCTGCCCTGCATCCCCCACACCCTGTCCTCTCTCTGGCCTTCCAGGTCCGCCCAGTGCCTCTGACCCCCTCACCAAGTCGATCCTCCTCCGGAAGCGGCTGCAGCAGGCAGGAGAAAAGGCAGAGAGGGTTCCCGGGAGCTCATCTTACATGGGCCACTTCCAGCCAGCTGGGGCCGTCCAGCGGCTGGAACTTGAGTGCCAGCCAGGCTTCGGCAGGGACAGGAAGCACCCTAACCTAAATGATAGCAATCAGGCCCAGCTTATGAAGGAACCCAGTGTGCCTGGCAGTAGCCAAGCTGCCTGGACCAGTCCTGGTCTGAGCAGCCCTCATCCCAGTGGATGAAGAACACTACTCACCATGCGGGGGGGGGGATGTCTGCGGTCCCCCACCTCGGCGTAATTTCTCTATCCACTAGTTGAAGGTTACAGCATGCTAGAAGGGGCTGGTATTTTCAAAACAAGGAAATATAAAATGCAATCGTATAAAATGATGGGCGGCAGTGGGGGAGGGGGAGCTGGAGAGATGGCTCAGCAGTTAAGGCTGCAAAGCCTGATGGCCTGCGTTGGATTCCCACGTAAAGCCATATGCACAAAATGGCACATGAGTCTGCAGTTCATCTGCAGTGGCAAGAGGCACTGGTGTGTCCATTCTCGCTCTCCTTGAAAATAAATTTTTAAAAAATATTGTTTAAAAATAATAAAATAGGTTGCTTAGTGGTTAGGCATTTGCCTGCAAAGCCAAAGGACCCAGTCTGGATTCCCCAGGATGCACATAAGCCAGATGCACATGCATCTGGAGTTCATTTGCAGCTGCTGGAGGCCCTGGCACACACATGCATTCCCCCCCTTCCTCATTCTCTCTCTCAAATAAATAAATATATAAAAGATATTTAAAAATCAACAAAAATGGGCTGGAAGGATGGCTCAGAGGTTAAGGCATTTGCCTGCAAAGCCAAAGGATCCAGGTTCAATTTCTCAGGACCCATGTTAGCCAGATGCACAAGGGGGCATATGCGTCTGGAGTTCATTTACAGTGGCTGGAGGCCCTGGCATGCCCATTCTCTCTGTCTGTCTCTCTCTCTATCAAATAAATAAATAAACAAAAATAAAAATATTAAAAATAAACAAATAAATAAAGCCAGGCGTGGTGGTGCACACCTTTAACTCCAGTACGTGGGAGGCAGAGGTAGGAGGATCGCCATGAATTCAAGGCCACCCTGAGACTACATAGTTAATTCCAGTGACTTCTAGCCTGGGCTAGAGCGAGACCCTACCTCAAACCACCCACCTCAAAACAAGAGATGAGAATAGCATAAAAAGGATCACTGTGGAAAATGAATCAAAAGCCACTCATTAGTTCAGACAGCTGAACTCATTCAACTTATTCTAAGATTTAAGAACTTATTCATTGCTACCCCTGCCTGGTGGAAGTGGCAGCAGTAAGAAAATAAGGCACAAGGGCCACCAAGGGGTCAGAGATTCACATAGTAAAGAACAGGAGGTGGGAAGATAGCTCAGTTGGTCAAATGCTTGCTTCACAACCATAGGGACCTGAGTGCAAGTCTGAGGAAATGCACTCAAGTTCCAGTGGCCACGTAAAAACGCGGAGTCTGGTGGTACAGGCATATGATCCCAGCCCTGGCATGGTGGAGACAGGAGGATACCTAGAGCTCACTGGCCAGCCAGTCTAGCCTAACTGGTGAGCTCCAGGCCAATGAGACCCTGTCTTTAAAAGAGTGAAAAGTGGGGCTGAAGGGATGGCTTAGTGGTTAAGGCATTTGCCTGCAAAGACAAAGGACCCGGTTCGATTCTCCAGGACCCACATTAGCCAGATGCACAAGTGGCGCACGTGTCTGAGTTTGTTTTACAGTGGCTGAAGTCCCTGTCATGCCCATTCTCTCTCATATTCTCTCTCCTTCTCTCTCTCTCTATCTGCCTCTTACTCTCTCTCTCTCTCTTAAATAAATAAAATAAATAAATATTAAAAAAATAAAAGAGTGGAAAGTGGGGCTGAAGAGATGGCTTGGTGGTTAAGGCACTTACCTACAAAGCCTAATGACCTGGGTTCAATTCCCCAATACCCACGTAAAGCCTGATGCACAAAGTGGCACATGCATCTGGAGTTCATTCACAGCGGCTGGAGGCTCTGATGTGCCCATTCTCTCTGTCTGTCTGTCTCTCTTGTATCTCTCGCTCTCTGCTTTTAAATAATAAATAAATAATTAATTAATTTTTTTATTAAAAAAGGTGACTAGAATATCTGAGGAACAACACTTGAAGTTGTCCTCTGGCTTCCACACACATGTACATGTGCACACACACGCGCACCAACACATGAACACACACATATATATGCATGCATGCAAAGAAGAAAAAGAATGGTAACCCCGAGTGCTCTACAGAGCTCTGTGCACACGGGAGGGCTTTACCATCAGTACCCACGCTAACAAAACGGCACGGACGACAGTTCTCCGTGAGTCCCAGCATGCCTCCCCGTGCTCCTGGATGGCCCCAGGGTGGGCACTGTCACCCCATCCTATGGTATGGACACAGCACAGACAGGGGACTGCTGTCCTGCTGGGGAGCAAACAGCCAGGCTGCATAGCTCAAAATCCAGGTGGCATCCACAGCATGTGATTGCTATTGTCCCTAAAACATAGCCACCCCTGCACACACCCCCCCTCCCATGAGAGTGACTCAGGCAGCAAAGGGAACTGGGCAGTCCCCAGAGCGAGGCTTTGGGGACTCCTGGATGACCACAGTAAAGCCCTAAAGCCGGGGAAGATGGCTTACACCTGCCACGCTGGGTCAGCCCGCATTCTGGACATTCCGAAAATTCTTCCGGCTTTTTGCTGCCTCTCTTCACCCAACCCTTTCTATTTTTTTTTTTCAATGAAATAAAAGGAAGGACAGAGGGGCTCTGGAGGAGAATGAGGCTTACAGGCACCCTCGCTGCCTCTCTGGCATTAAAAACCTGGTTCCTCGCACCTCTCCAGGAGG
Organism: Orientallactaga sibirica; assembly: GCA_036365145.1. Classification (NCBI taxonomy): domain Eukaryota; kingdom Metazoa; phylum Chordata; class Mammalia; order Rodentia; family Dipodidae; genus Orientallactaga; species Orientallactaga sibirica. The sequence continues at coordinate 8,595,093 of JAEOAD010000026.1, forward strand.
AACAGGCCGCCCACTGCCAAAGCTTATTCGCGTCCCAAGTGTGCAGAGGGAGCTGCCTAGGCTCAAAGCTGCCTGGAGACGGGCCCTGGCTGGAGCCCAGCTCCCCATCACAGCCCCGTGAGGCAGCTCTGTCTCCTCGTCTCGCTCTTCCCTGGTGGCAGGAGTCTAGACGTGCTGGGGACATAGCAGGTGCTCCGAGAAATAACGAGCTGAAGAGGGCCAACTCTCCCAAGAGAGGAAATAGAACATTACACTGGAATCTGGGCCCTCCTGGGGGGAAAGACGGGATCTCTGATGAGGCCCCATGGGGCCAGACTATGCAACAGGGATCCTGCAACAGATCCAGTGAGGAGGGCTTCTTCACAGCTCTCTGCCTCAGTTTACTCTCCTGGAAGGGGTCGGTAACACCAACTGCCTGAGTCATGCTCAGGATGTGGCACATAGCATGCCAGGGCCAACCGTGGCTTCTCTAGGCTCTGCCTTTTAAAGGGGCTGGTTTAGACTCTTCCAGAAGATACATCAAGGTACTTATCTACCTAACTTCTGGTCCTTATAAATAAAAGGTCCACAGAGGGGAAGGGCTTACCCAAGGGCACACAGCAGAGAGGCCAGCAGTGGAAATCAAGAGGTCCAAAAATTTCTAAGACCCTTTACATCCCCTGCCACAGCTTAGGATCTTCCTCCAGGTGTCACACACTGCCCACGATGCAAACATAATCAGTTATAGAAACAAGGACAAGAGTCTCAGAGTACACGGCCGGAAGTAAAAGGGAGATGAACTTGGGTGGTTTCCCAGGCCAAAGGGCCCTGGGAGTTCCCTACTCAATCCCTTCCCAGCCCAGCCCAACCCAGCCCAGCCTAGCCAAGCACCCTGGGCAGGCTTAGGGAAGTGCCTGACAAGGTTCAGGCTTCATGTCCAGGCAAGCCAGGCAGCATGAGTTTACAGGGTGACCCTGGGGTACCCAGCACTGCTGGCCTCTCCTGCCAGGAGCACCTTCACACCCAGGGTCACTTTTCCATGCTGTGGCCAAACGGCCCTGTCACATGGCCTATAAGAGGCCAAGCTAGAGGCCGTGGTGCACCCATTCTCATTCTCTCCCTCTCTCTATCCTTGCAAATAAATAAATAAGTATTCCAACTAAAGTGGCTCCCACCATCTCTCTCTATCTTTAACCTGTCTTCAAAGTGCTGGTGGCTCCCAGGAAGGCAGGCAACCTCTCTGGGCCTTTCTAGAATAAGCATTTATAGGGCTGGAGAGATGGCTTAGTGGTTAAAGCATTTGCCTGTGAAGCCAGAGGATCTCAGTTCTACTCTCCAGGACCCACGTAAGCCAGATGTACAAGGGGGCGCATGCATCTGGAGTTCGTTTGCAGTGGCTGGAGGCCTTGGCATGCCCATATTCTCATTCTCTTTCTCTCGTTCTCTCTCTCTGCCTCTTTCTCTCAAATAAATAAACACAACAAATAAAAATATTTTTTTAACTTTTTTAAAATTTTTTATTTATTTTTTTTGAGAGACAAAAAGAATGAAATAGCAGTGTCACTAGTAGCCATCCACGACATTGCGCCCTTGCCTCACTGCATCTGGCTAAACGTGGGACCTGATTGGAAACCATTCAGCTTACTTGAGAGGCAGCCCAAAATATATTTTTTGAAAAAGGATAGCAGCACTAGTAGCCATCCACAAGTTACCACAGCTAGGCCAGGCCTGGCCAGCCTGGGCTATACAGTGAGTTCAAAGCCAGCTGAGTAAATTACTAAGATTCTATCTCAAAAGTTGAAAGGAAGGCTGTGGATACAGCTCCGTGGTAAAGCACTCGCCTAGCTTGGTGGGGAAGGAAGAGCCCAGGTTGAACGCTAGCAACCACCCAACACAAAACAGAACTCGGTAACGTCCCCACGCCAGCGCTCAGGGAAGTCCTTAGTAGGTGCTATGGGTCAACACAGTAGTGTTCATGAAACTGCCAGACACTGTGCTGATTCCCTTTTTTAAATATTTATTTATTTATTTATTTACTTGAGAGAGAGAAGAGGCAGAGAGAGAGAGAGAAAGAGAGAATGGGTGGGCCGGGGCCTCTAGCCACTACAAACGAACTCCAGATGCATGCACCCCCTTGTGCATCTGGCTTACGTGGGTCCTGGGGAATCGAACGGGGATCCTTTGGCTTTGCAGGCAAACGCGTTAACTGCTAAGCCATCTCTCCAGCCCCAATTCCCATTTTATAGATGAGGAACCTGAAGCCCAGAGAGGGGCAGTGCCTGCTCAGAGACACACGGCTCACAAGTGGCAGAGCTAGATTTGAATCTAGGCAGCTTGGCTCCAAATCTCCCCTCTCCCCATGGCCCCTCATATATCCCCCCAACACACCAATCTTAACTCCTCAACCCCATGCAAACCTTCACAGCCACCACTGGCTGACTGTATTTCAAGCTGAACACGCCACGGTCCTCGTTGCCCTGGGTCCATTTGACAAATAAGAAACCCAAGGTTGAGGACAAGACGAGGCTGCTCAAACATTAGGCGGCCAGGCAGGCGTGGTGAGGCACACCTAGGCTGAGGCAGGAGAATCAGGAGTTTGAGGCCAGCCTAAGCTACATATTGAGACCCTGTCTCAAAAGCTATACAAAGAAATACAAAGGGTTATATGGCCTGTAAGAGGCCAAGCTGGGATTTGAACTCGGTCCACTAGCCATGGCTGAGGAACTGTAAGCTGGATCCAGAAGAGAGGCCAGCATCGACACAGCCAGCCCTCACCTGTCGGGTGGGCAGGCCCAGAGCCTCTTCCTGCTGCAGGAAGCTCACAGCAGGGCAGCCAGAGTCAAGAGATGTCAAATGAGTCTGTTTTCCACGTGAGGCAACTGAGGTGGGTGAAGTTCCTGTTCTAGGTCCACAGCTCAGGCAGGTGCCCCTCCCAGGGTCCACCCATGCCACTCAAACCATGAGTCACAGTTCTTACCCTCCCTACATGCCCTCTGCTTCTGCGAGGACCCATCCCGCTGCTCAGAAGCAAGACCTCAAACCACCCACCTCAAAACAAGAGATGAGAATAGCATAAAAAGGATCACTGTGGAAAATGAATCAAAAGCCACTCATTAGTTCAGACAGCTGAACTCATTCAACTTATTCTAAGATTTAAGAACTTATTCATTGCTACCCCTGCCTGGTGGAAGTGGCAGCAGTAAGAAAATAAGGCACAAGGGCCACCAAGGGGTCAGAGATTCACATAGTAAAGAACAGGAGGTGGGAAGATAGCTCAGTTGCTCAAATGCTTGCTTCACAACCATAGGGACCTGAGTGCAAGTCTGAGGAAATGCACTCAAGTTCCAGTGGCCACGTAAAAAACGCTGGAGTCTGGTGGTACAGGCATATGATCCCAGCCCTGGCATGGTGGAGACAGGAGGATACCTAGAGCTCACTGGCCAGCCAGTCTAGCCTAACTGGTGAGCTCCAGGCCAATGAGACCCTGTCTTTAAAAAGAGTGAAAAGTGGGGCTGAAGGGATGGCTTAGTGGTTAAGGCATTTGCCTGCAAAGACAAAGGACCCGGTTCGATTCTCCAGGACCCACATTAGCCAGATGCACAAGTGGCGCACGTGTCTGAGTTTGTTTTACAGTGGCTGAAGTCCCTGTCATGCCCATTCTCTCTCATATTCTCTCTCCTTCTCTCTCTCTCTCTATCTGCCTCTTACTCTCTCTCTCTCTTAAATAAATAAAATAAATAAATATTTAAAAAATAAAAGAGTGGAAAGTGGGGCTGAAGAGATGGCAGTGGTTAAGGCACTTACCTACAAAGCCTAATGACCTGGGTTCAATTCCCCAATACCCACGTAAAGCCTGATGCACAAAGTGGCACATGCATCTGGAGTTCATTCACAGCGGCTGGAGGCTCTGATGTGCCCATTCTCTCTGTCTGTCTGTCTCTCTTGTATCTCTCGCTCTCTGCTTTTAAATAATAAATAAATAAATAAATAATTTTTTTATTAAAAAAGGTGACTAGAATATCTGAGGAACAACACTTGAAGTTGTCCTCTGGCTTCCACACACATGTACATGTGCACACACACGCGCACCAACACATGAACACACACATATATATGCATGCATGCAAAGAAGAAAAAGAATGGTAACCCCGAGTGCTCTACAGAGCTCTGTGCACACGGGAGGGCTTTACCATCAGTACCCACGCTAACAAAACGGCACGGACGACAGTTCTCCGTGAGTCCCAGCATGCCTCCCCGTGCTCCTGGATGGCCCCAGGGTGGGCACTGTCACCCCATCCTATGGTATGGACACAGCACAGACAGGGGACTGCTGTCCTGCTGGGGAGCAAACAGCCAGGCTGCATAGCTCAAAATCCAGGTGGCATCCACAGCATGTGATTGCTATTGTCCCTAAAACATAGCCACCCCCCACACACCCCCTCCCATGAGAGTGACTCAGGCAGCAAAGGGAACTGGGCAGTCCCCAGAGCGAGGCTTTGGGGACTCCTGGATGACCACAGTAAAGCCCTAAAGCCGGGGAAGATGGCTTACACCTGCCACGCTGGGTCAGCCCGCATTCTGGACATTCCGAAAATTCTTCCGGCTTTTTGCTGCCTCTCTTCACCCAACCCTTTCTATTTTTTTTTTTTCAATGAAATAAAAGGAAGGACAGAGGGGCTCTGGAGGAGAATGAGGCTTACAGGCACCCTCGCTGCCTCTCTGGCATTAAAAACCTGGTTCCTCGCACCTCCAGGAGGAACAGGCCGCCCACTGCCAAAGCTTATTCGCGTCCCAAGTGTGCAGAGGAGCTGCCTAGGCTCAAAGCTGCCTGGAGACGGGCCCTGGCTGGAGCCCAGCTCCCCATCACAGCCCCGTGAGGCAGCTCTGTCTCCTCGTCTCGCTCTTCCCTGGTGGCAGGAGTCTAGACGTGCTGGGGACATAGCAGGTGCTCCGAGAAATAACGAGCTGAAGAGGGCCAACTCTCCCAAGAGAGGAAATAGAACATTACACTGGAATCTGGGCCCTCCTGGGGGGAAAGACGGGATCTCTGATGAGGCCCCATGGGGCCAGACTATGCAACAGGGATCCTGCAACAGATCCAGTGAGGAGGGCTTCTTCACAGCTCTCTGCCTCAGTTTACTCTCCTGGAAGGGGTTGGTAACACCAACTGCCTGAGTCATGCTCAGGATGTGGCACATAGCATGCCAGGGCCAACCGTGGCTTCTCTAGGCTCTGCCTTTTAAAGGGGCTGGTTTAGACTCTTCCAGAAGATACATCAAGGTACTTATCTACTTAACTTCTGGTCCTTATAAATAAAAGGTCCACAGAGGGGAAGGGCTTACCCAAGGGCACACAGCAGAGAGGCCAGCAGTGGAAATCAAGAGGTCCAAAAATTTCTAAGACCCTTTACATCCCCTGCCACAGCTTAGGATCTTCCTCCAGGTGTCACACACTGCCCACGATGCAAACATAATCAGTTATAGAAACAAGGACAAGAGTCTCAGAGTACACGGCCGGAAGTAAAAGGGAGATGAACTTGGGTGGTTTCCCAGGCCAAAGGGCCCTGGGAGTTCCCTACTCAATCCCTTCCCAGCCCAGCCCAACCCAGCCCAGCCTAGCCAAGCACCCTGGGCAGGCTTAGGGAAGTGCCTGACAAGGTTCAGGCTTCATGTCCAGGCAAGCCAGGCAGCATGAGTTTACAGGGTGACCCTGGGGTACCCAGCACTGCTGGCCTCTCCTGCCAGGAGCACCTTCACACCCAGGGTCACTTTTCCATGCTGTGGCCAAACGGCCCTGTCACATGGCCTATAAGATCTTGGCCAAGCTAGAGGCCGTGGTGCACCCATTCTCATTCTCTCCCTCTCTCTATCCTTGCAAATAAATAAATAAGTATTCCAACTAAAGTGGCTCTCACCATCTCTCTCTATCTTTAACCTGTCTTCAAAGTGCTGGTGGCTCCCAGGAAGGCAGGCAACCTCTCTGGGCCTTTCTAGAATAAGCATTTATAGGGCTGGAGAGATGGCTTAGTGGTTAAAGCATTTGCTTGTGAAGCCAGAGGATCTCAGTTCTACTCTCCAGGACCCACGTAAGCCAGATGCACAAGGGGGCGCATGCATCTGGAGTTCGTTTGCAGTGGCTGGAGGCCTTGGCGTGCCCATATTCTCATTCTCTTTCTCTCGTTCTCTCTCTCTGCCTCTTTCTCTCTCTGCCTCTTTCTCTCAAATAAATCACTGCATCTGGCTAAACGTGGGACCAAAACAGCATAAAAATAAGCCATTTTCCAGCCCAAAAATATTTTTTTTGAAAAAAGAATGATAGCAGCACTAGTAGCCATCCACAGGGCCTGGTGGTGTAATACCTGTAACCACAGCTACTTAAGAGGCTGAGGCAGGAGGATCACAAGTTCAAGGCCAGCCTGGGCTATACAGTGAGTTCAAAGCCAGCTGAGTAAATTACTAAGATTCTATCTCAAAAGTTGAAAGGAAGGCTGTGGATACAGCTCCGTGGTAAAGCACTCGCCTAGCTTGGTGGGGAAGGAAGAGCCCAGGTTGAACACTCGCAACCACCCAACACAAAACAGAACTCGGTAACGTCCCCACGCCAGCGCGCAGGGAAGTCCTTAGTAGGTGCTATGGGTCAACACAGTAGTGTTCATGAAACTGCCAGACACTGTGCTGATTCCCTTTTTTAAATATTTATTTATTTATTTATTTATTTATTTACTTGAGAGAGAGAAGAGGCAGAGAGAGAGAGAGAGAGAATGGGTGGGCCGGGGCCTCTAGCCACTACAAACGAACTCCAGATGCATGCACCCCCTTGTGCATCTGGCTTACGTGGGTCCTGGGGAATCGAACGGGGATCCTTTGGCTTTGCAGGCAAACGCGTTAACTGCTAAGCCATCTCTCCAGCCCCAATTCCCATTTTATAGATGAGGAACCTGAAGCCCAGAGAGGGGCAGTGCCTGCTCAGAGACACACGGCTCACAAGTGGCAGAGCTAGATTTGAATCTAGGCAGCTTGGCTCCAAATCTTCCCCCCCCCATGGCCCCTCATATATCCCCCAACACACCAATCTTAACTCCTCAACCCCATGCAAACCTTCACAGCCACCACTGGCTGACTGTATTTCAAGCTGAACACGCCACGGTCCTCGTTGCCCTGGGTCCATTTGACAAATAAGAAACCCAAGGTTGAGGACGAGACGAGGCTGCTCAAACATTAGGCGGCCAGGCAGGCGTGGTGAGGCACACCTAGGCTGAGGCAGGAGAATCATGAGTTTGAGGCCAGCCTAAGCTACATATTGAGACCCTGTCTCAAAAGCTATACAAAGAAATACAAAGGGTTATATGGCCTGTAAGAGGCCAAGCTGGGATTTGAACTCGGTCCACTAGCCATGGCTGAGGAACTGTAAGCCGGATCCAGAAGAGAGGCCAGCATCGACACAGCCAGCCCTCACCTGTCGGGTGGGCAGGCCCAGAGCCTCTTCCTGCTGCAGGAAGCTCACAGCAGGGCAGCCAGAGTCAGAGATGTCAAATGAGTCTGTTTTCCACGTGAGGCAACTGAGGTGGGTGAAGTTCCTGTTCTAGGTCCACAGCTCAGGCAGGTGCCCCTCCCAGGGTCCACCCATGCCACTCAAACCATGAGTCACAGTTCTTACCCTCCCTACATGCCCTCTGCTTCTGCGAGGACCCATCCCGCTGCTCAGAAGCAAGACTGTGGTGTGCTAATTTGATCTCACTAAGGGGGGGACACCGCCATGTGGCCTGTGGTGGCTCACAGAACAAGGGCAGGAGTGACACCTCAGTTCCTCCAGAGGCCTACAGGTTCCCACTGACAACCACACACCACAACCCACCCACCTGAGGATCTGAAAAGACACTCCACAATCCAGACAGCCATGACTGGCCAAGATCAGCTAAGCTACCAGTGGACCCTTGAGCACAAAGCATGCCTACTGTTAAAGGTCAGTGGGGTTTGGGAGATGTTTATTGCACAGCATGATCACAATTAAAAAAAAAAAAAAAAAAGCCGGGCGTGGTGGTGCACACCTTTAATCCCAGCACTTGGGGAAGCAGACGTATGAGGATCGCCATGAGTTCAAGGCAGCCCTGAGACTACATAGTGACTTCAAGGTCAGCCTGGGCTAGAGTGAGACCCTACCTCGAAAAAACAAAAACAAAGAAGAAGAGGGTGGAGAACTACTGAGAAAAACTCCCTGTGTCAATCTCTGGCTTCCACATGCATGCAAAAACAAAAGAATTAGCTGTGGATTTTTTTTCAATCCAGTTTAAGATTGATTGATTGATTGATTGATTGATTGATTTAAAAGAAAGAGAGGGGGGCAGATAGAGAGACAGAATGGGCATACCAAGGCCTCGAGTCACTGCAAACTCTAGACACGTGCACCACCTTGTGCATCTGGCTTATGTGGGTACTGGGGAATTGAATCTGGGTCCTTAGGCTTCACAGGCAAGCGCCTTAACCTCTGAGTCATCTCTCCAGTCCCTGGAATTCTTTACCATTACTATTATTGGAAGAATATATGGGGCTGGGAAGATACCTCAGTTTGTAAAGCATTTTCCTTGCAAGCATGAGAACCTGAGTTTGATCCCCAGATCCCACATAAGGATGCTGAGCAAAGTGGCACATGCTTCTAACCAGCACTGGGGAGTGGAGTCAGGCAGATCTCTGGGGCTCGCTCACCAGCCAGTCTAGCCTAATGACCCAGGTTTGAATCCCCAGTACCCACATAAGCCAGATGCACAAGGTGGTACATGTGTCTCAAGTTTGCAGTGGTTGGATTGCATTCTCTCTCTCTGCTTGCAAATAAATAAAAAACATGTTTTTACTGCATCTTTCCCCCTCTCTCTGTGCCTCTTTCTCTTTCTCAAATAAATAAACGAAAAATAAAATAAAAGGGCTGGAGAGATGGTTTAGCAGCTAAGACACGTGCCTGCAAAGGCTAACAACCTGGGTTCAATTCCCCAAATACACAAGGCAGCGCATACATCTAGAATTTGTTTGCAGTGGCTGAAGGCCCTGGCATGCCCATTGTCTCTGTATACCTAGGTATCTCTCTCTCTCGCCTCTGTCTCCTTCTCTCTCTCAAGTAAATGAATAAAATTTTAAAACTTTTTTTTTTGAGGTAGGGTCTCGTTTTAGCCCAGGCTTACCTGGAATTCACTATGTAGTCTCAGGGTGTCCTCAAACTCTCGGCAATACTCCTACCTCTGCCTCCTGAGTGCTGGGATTAAAGGCATGCGCCAGCATGCCCGGCTTAAAAGCTATTTTTAAAAAGGAATATTTCTACATATATGCAATCATGTGTTTTTCCCCAATTATTCACTGAGCACCTTCTCTGTGTTTGTCGGTATCTGCACACACAGTGTGCATGCCAGCTGCCAAGCCCTTCTCATTTGCTCCTCTCAGCTACCCTCAGAGGTAAGTCCTTGATTGTCTCCGTAGACTAAAAAGGAAATGACATTCTCTTTCTATCTGTTTCTTTCTGTCTCTCTCTCTCAAATAAGTAAAGGGCTGGAGAAATGGCTTAGCGATTAAGGCACTTGCCTACAAAGCCTAAGGACCCAGGTTCAATTCCCCAGTACACATGTACAATGTGGTGCATGCGTCTGGAGTTCATTTGCAGTGGCTGGAGGCCCCGGCATGCCCATTCTCTCTTGCTATCTACCTCTCGCTCTCTCTCCAATAAATAAATAAATTTTTTTTAAAAAAAAAGGAATATAGGAGCTGGAGAGATGGCTCAGTGGTTAAGGCACTTGTTTTCAGAACATAAGGACCAGGTTCGATTACCCAGGACCCACATAAGCCAGATGCACAAGGTGCCACATGCATCTGTAGTTTGTTTGCAGTGCCTGGAGGCCCTGGCATGACCATTCTCTTTTTCTCTATGTGCCTCTTTCTCTGTTAAATAAATAGAGATAGATAGATAGATAGATAGATAGATAGATAGATAGATGATAGATAGATAGATAGATAGATAGATAGATGATAGATAGATAGACAGGCAGACAGACAGACATAGATAGAATATTTTAAAAGAGATCATGTTTCCAGAGTATGATATTCACATCACTAAGTCAGCCACAAGAAACAACATGCCAGGAGGTGGTTATGCTATCAGTATTGTGAAAACAACACGCGTCACACCAAACACTTAGGAAATGGAAAGCGGATATTCCATTCGGTGGACCGTGAGCCTCCAACCACGGACTCCCAGTTCTACTCACAGAGCCAGCCGTTTCTCTGGACTCTTCCAAAACTTTACGTGTACACAGATACTGTCTGTCGATTTCCATCTAAGTCCCATTACCCCACTGCTAATTATCAAAGCTACTTTTGGGGCCATTATGGGAGTAGAGGGTTGGAATTTAACACTAGCTCTGCTGCTTGATTTACTGTGTGACCTTGGGCAGGTGACATAACTTCTCTGAGCCTATTCTTTCTTTTTAAAAATATTTTTATTTATTTATTTAAGTCAAAGGCAGACAGAGAGAGAGAAAGAGAGATAGAGAATGGGCACGCCAGAGCCTCTAGCCACTGCAAACGAACTCCAAATGCATGCACCACCATGCGCATCTGGCTTACGTGGGTGCTTAGGGCTTTGCAGGCAAGCACCTTAACCGCAAAAAAACATTTCTTCAGCCCCCTTCAAAAAGTATTTTTAAAATATTCTGTTTATTTATTTGAGAGAGAGAACAGAATCCAAGTCCTTAGACTTTGCAAGCAAGCTCATTAACCACTGAGCCATGTCTCCAGCCCATGATTTCTACTCTTTTTTAAAAATATTTTATGTACTTATTTGAGAATGAAAGAGGAAGAGAGTGTGAGAGAGAGAGAGAGAGAGAGAGAGAGAAGAAGAAGGAGGAGGAGGAGGAGGAGGAAGAGGAGAGAATGGGTGCGCCAAGGCCTCCAGCCACTGTAAACGAACTCCAGATGCATGCGTCCCCCTGTGCATCTGGCTTACGTGGGTCCTGGAGAATGAAATCAGGATCCTCTCCAGCCCCATGATTTCTACTCTACATGGAGACAAGGCTAGAAAGCATTCATTCCGAAGGTCGCTTGACTGCTCAATAAACAAGTGATAACTTCTGCCTGAAAGTCAAGTCCATAATTCCATAATCCCTTCCTTGCTTATGTCAGGCTGCCTTGCCCCACCTTCCTCCCATACAGCTGACTGGAGGACTCCTGGGGACAGGAGATCTTTTGACTTTTTCACCAGCCCAGTGCTTATCCTGCATAAGATGCTCACTGAAATATTCATCCCACAGAAGGGAGAAAAATTACACAGGTACCGATGCGCTCACATCTCAATTAGGGGTTCTGCTCAGTGGAGGGAATGGGTGGCCACACCAGTGCACAGGGGGGAGGGGGAGGACACAAGCTGGAAGTAAGTGGCTGTGAGGCACACAGTTCTGAGTTCAGATCCCATCTCTCCCACTTCCCAGCTGTGTGACCTTTTAAAGCTCCTGTTTCATGAGCTGCTCCTTGCGGGGTCCCCAAAACAGTACTGCTTGGAACTGTCTATCATAAAATAGAAAAGAAACGCGCCGGGAGTGGTGGCACACACCTTTAATCCCAGCACTTAGGAGGCAGAGGTGGGAGGATCATCGTGAGTTTGAGGCCACCCTGAGACTACATAATGAACTCCAGGTCAGCCTGGACCAGAGTGAAACGCTACCTCAAAAAAACAAAATACATACATACATACATACATACATACATACATAAAGCAGAAAAGAAACGAAAAGAAGCCAGCACAAAGCAGAGGTTCTGATGTGCTTCTGGCTCCACCTACATTTTCCTAACCCTCCATGTTAGAGGGTTACACTCACTCCTCTCCTTTAAGCTGGGGGGGGGTGGGGTGGGGAGAGGCAAGAATGCGAGCTCCTGGATGGATTTATCCAACCCTCTCTGTCCCAAATCTTTCAAGGCAGAGCAGGGCACTCAACATACCCTGCGCTCTGGGTATAGCAGTTATTAACAGGGAGCCTTATGCTTTCCCCTGCTGTGCCTTCTACCATGGTCCCTGCCCAACATCCTACTCATCCTTTAAGACTCAGCCTAATGTCACCTTTGCCCCCTCCCCCCAGGCAGGGCAAGGCACCACCTGGCTGGAACACATCTGAAAACGGGTTTCCTTCCTCTCCTGCCTCCTCCTGGAAGCCTCCCTTGGTTTACCTCTGGAGCTTCTCTTCTACCTGACCTCACCAACTCCAAACATCCCCCAGGTGCCAGCTGGGTGCACCATCAAGTCTCCACCCTGCTGCGGGTGGCTGGCAGAGAGCTCAGATCTGCGAAAGGGGCCAATAGCACCCACTGCTCTCCCCCTGGGCTTGAGGCACTACAGAGAGGCAGGAAGGAGTTCAGAAGGCTGTGTTGATCTGCATTAAGCTCTGTTACTCTCCTTATTTAGGTCATCTCCCCCAAAAGGGTTCCACAGAGACAGTCACCCCGTGAGGAAGGGGTCTTTCCATAAGTCGCTCTCTCAATTTAACACTGATGAGAGCTCCATTTCCTGAACCGCTTACTGCGGAGTCCCCAACGCAGCCACTCTGTGGGACTGTCTGTGATGACATCACTCCATGAGCCCTCCCCATCCAGGTCCTCTGCTGGAGCTGTTCTGTCCATCCCAGGAGGACAAATCCTGAGCTACTCTGGGCCACACCACTTGGAAGTCTTCTGTGGTTAGCAAGCCGTGCAGGAAACGGCCCTTCAGACTGCCTTCCTCTTCACCACCCAAGGCACCAGTCCTTCCCCCACCATTCCCACTCTGCCTTTCTTAATGGACCAAGGCTTCACCCTTCAGGAAGTAACCACTAGCCTCTTCTTTGACCTCCAATATGTCTTGGACTTTAAAAAAAAAACATTATTTGTGAGCCAGGCTTGGGGGCACACATGTTTAATCCCAATACTTGGGAAGCAGAGGTAGGAGGATCACTGTGAGTTCGAGGCCATCTTGAGACTACATGGTGAATTCCAGGTCAGCCTGGGCTACAGTGAGAGCCTACCTCGGAAAAAAAAAAAAAAATATATATATATATTTATGAGCTAGGATTGGTGGTGCATGCCTTTAATCCCAGCATTTGGGAGGCAGAGGTAGGAGGATTGTTGTGAGTTCAAGGCCAACCTGAGACTACATAGAGAATTCCAGGTCAGCCTGGGTTAGAGTGAGGCCCTACCTCAAAAAAACAAAAATAAATAAATAGATAGATGGATAAAAATATTTATTTATTTGAGAGAGAGAGAGAGAGAGAGAAAGAATGGGCACACCAGGGCCTTCAGCCACTGCAAATGGCCTCCAGACCCATGCGCCACTTTGTGCAGCTGGCTTATGTGGGTACTGAAGAATTGATCCTGGGTCTTTAAGCTTCACAGGCAAAGTGCCTTAACCACAGGGCCCTCTGGCTAGCCCATGTCTTGAACTATTTGTTGAATGAATGAAGGAATGAATGAGTGACACATCCACATATCCCTGAGTTCAACCTCTGAGTTGGTCTGGTGATGCTCAAAGAGGACACGTGTCCCCAAGAGGACAGATCCTGAGCTGCTCTGGACCATACATCAGGTCTACAGCGACTTCCGAGCGCTCAGTGGGTCCCCCAGGCCCACTGGCTAAGGAGCAGGGGCCCAGCCAGAACACGTGCCCAGGTGCTACGGTGGGAACTCTGCAGTTCTCTATGTAATTGTTCGGTTGGCAAACCCTCAAATCCTTTAAAAGGATTCTCCCCCCAACCCAACACACCAAGTTCCCAGCTTGCGCCTGCCCTAGTGACCATGCCCTAAGGCTCAGCACATGTTTGTCAAGGGAGCCTGGCAGGATCAGTAGAGGAAAAGCTGGCCAGGGAGATGCCTTGTCCAAATGTCCTGGTTACTGATTAGCCAAACCCAGAGCTTCTCTGCAGTGAGGGGCCTGGAGTGACTGACTAACCCTTCATTTGGAAGACAGTCCCAGTGTTAAATAGCTTTGTAATCCAGTAGCTAAAAGAAGGAAAGGGAGTAGGGTTTCTGGAACCTTTCCTGGGATACTGTGAGGGAGGTGCAGGGAAACACGGGGCCCGCAAATGCAGAAGGAACCAATCTTGAGACAGCCCAGGCTTCATACCCACCTGGGACTTCGCCCTGCCAGTCCTGGGCTGGGGTTGGGGAGGGGGGAAGTGCGAAATGACACCCCCATTCCTCACCACTTTGTCCAGAGTCGAAACCAGAGCTCAAGCTGGCCAAGTGTTGTTTCCCTAAGGTCACAAAGAAGCTCCAAAAAAAAAAAAAAAAAAAAAAGAGCCCTTTCTTTGTGCAACAGGTACTATCTCTCTTCCAAAGAGCAATGGCTGCTCCTGGCTTAGTGAAAGTTCAACCCCGGCAAGCAGAAAGCCCTCGGCAGAGAGGTGGCTCACAGAGGTCATCCAGTCCCGAATCCGGGGACGCCCGGGGTTGGGCTTCAGGGCGCGGCGCACGGATGCGAGGCGTGGCGAGGGCACGGAGAGGGTGTGGAAAGGTCAGGCTCGGGCGCGGGTCCACGGACGCTTCCTTTCTTGCCCCCACGCCCGTGGCCCTGAGCTGGAAGAAGGATCTCCCCCGGATAGGCCGGGGCGCGGGATCTCTTCTCCAGCCTTCATCCCACCCTCGCGCCGGCGCTACGAGGATGCGCGAGGAGAACTGGGCCCATGAGGGGAGGTAGCATCCCGAGCCCACGGGTGTCTCGGGGAACACGCACGGGCCGCACCTCCGCTCTCTCGCCCTGGGCTTGGTCACCGTGGGGCCTCCAACGCGCGCGGACATCCTGATCTACATACATCCCAGCGGGTGCTCGGATCTCTCCGGATCCCCAGCTCGCAGCAAGCAAGATCGCCCTCATCCACCCGCGAGACGCGGACCCGCGTGGAGAGGGGTGGGAGGGACCTGAACCGGCTCTCAACCTCGAAGGTACCGTCTGCTGTCTCCATCCCCGGGCCGGGGGATCCGATGGGACCCAAGCACCAGATGCCCTCCTAGTCACCAAACCGGGTGGTATGAGATCCATGGGGTACCCCGTGAGGAATCATCCCGCGGGATCCACCCGCCCAAGTCTCGAGAGACAGGAACCCCGACATGCGTCTAAAAAAAAAAAGCCGGGCACCGGAACCCGGGGACCCACCGGGTTCCCCTCATACACACACACACATACACCTCCCCGCCTCTTCTTCCTCCGCCAACTTTGCCAACTTTTCTCCAACCCCCCCCCCAACACCACACACAACACCCCGCCCATCTCCCCAACACCCTCTGCCTGGCGGGGCAGGAACTTAGCGGCCCTCCAGCGCCACCGCCTCCTCCAGCCAGCCCACCGGCAGCTCGCGGACCCGCGTGGATCGTCTCCCGCCCCCTGCCCACCCGATGCCCTCCGCGCCGCGCCGCGTCGCACCGCGCAACCTACCCTGCAGCCCGCGCCCGCCAGCGCCGCGCAGCCACCTGCCCGCCGCCGCCGCAGCCGCCGCCGCACCTGCCCGCCGCGGCCCGCGCAGCCTAGCCTGCTGGGGGCGGGGCCTCGGGCGGGAAGCGCCCCGTCGCCCTGGCAACCGCGACTGGTAGCGCATGCGTGCACAGGCTCGGGGCGGAGCGCAGTCGCCGCCGACCGTGGTGTCTGGCTGGCTGGGCGAGCGACCGTCGGGGGGAAGGGAGAAGGGGGGTAGCGGGTGGAAGTTATAAGTTTTGCGTCCTCTTGACGACGTTGCTCTCGGTCCCTGTTCAGGGTGACCATCCCCCCTTTCCTCCCTCGGGGCCTGGGCCGGCGATGCCTCGCTCGCGCCCCTCGAGCATCACTGATGGCAGCAGCTGCATCCCGAGGTTTCCCACCCGGTGGGAATTGGGTGCCTCGGAACGTCTGCACGCACACAGCGCGGGCGCCCTCGCCAGGCCGGTGCAGGAAATGCAAGGAGTTCCTTCCCTCCGAGGGGCCCCCACTGTGTGTGTGTGTGTATCTGCTGAAATGCTTTCTTTTAAAAAAATATTTTAAAAATTTTTTTATTTATTAGCAACAGACAGAGAGACAAAGAGGCGGTGGGGAGTTAGAGAATGGGCGCAGCAGGGCCTCCAGCCACTGCAAACGAACTCCAGATGTATGCGCCACATTGTGCATCTGGCTTACGTGGGTCCTAGGGAATTGAGCCTCGAACCCGGGTCCTTAGGCCTCACAGGCAAGCGCTTAACCGCTAAGCCATCTCTCTAGCGCCCTTTTAAAATATTTTTATTTATTATTTTTGCAAGCAGAGAGAGAGAAAAAAGAGTGGGTGCGCCAGGGCCTCATGCCACTGCAAAAGAACTCCAGATGTATGTGCCACTCGGTGCATCTGACTTTACGTGGGTCCTGGGGAATTGAACCCCAGGCGGTCAGGCTTTACAAGCAAGCACAATGAACAGCTAAGAAAGCTTTCTTTTCGCCGCGGAGGATGGGAGTCATAAGTTTAGAGAACTGAGGACAAATTGTGAGAATTGAATAGGAAGGCTCCCCTTGGAAGTGAAAATGTGTTTTTAAAATATTTTATTTTTATAGATTTATTTGACAAAGAAAGAGGAGTGCCGGGTGTGGTGGCACACGCCTTTAATCCCAGCACTCGGGAGGCAGAGGTAGGTGGATCACTGTGAGTCTGAAGCCACCCTGAGAATACATAGTGAATTCCAGGTCAGCCTGGACTAGAGTGAGACTCTACCTCAAAAAAAAATAAGAAGAAGAAGAAAGAAAGAAAAGAAAAAGAAAAGAGAGGGAAAGGAGAATGGGCACGCTAGGGCCTCTAACCACTGCTATCGAGCTCCAGATGCATGCACCACCATGTGCATCCGGCTTACATGAGTACTGGCAAATTGAACCTGAGTCCTTGGGCTTCACAGACAAGTGCCTTAACCGCTAAGCCCTGTTCGTTCTTAATCTACCTATTGGTTTCTGGAGACACAGTCTCACCGTGTTACACAGGCTGTTCTCAGTCTCCTGGGCTCCATGGATCTGCTTGTCTCAGTTCCCTCACCCCTCCTGAGCCGGGAGTACATCACCCTCCACTCCACCCAGCTGTGGTCCTCTTTGCTGCCTGCTGTCCAGCTCTGAAGCAGCTGGCAGGATCCAGGCCCTGGGGGTTGTTAGACGTGGGAACTAGGGGGACATTGCACAGGCATCTGTGACAGGAGCTCCCGGGGGACATGGCAGAGCATGGGTAATGGGAAATACATCGTTTGCGCCCTTCCTGTAAGGAAAAGAGAGATGTGACCATCACCGCGCAGCTTCCAGAAAGTCGTGGGGACTTTGTCTCGCCTCCACTTTGTCTCAAGTTCTCAGGAGCAGCTCACCTAGTCCTGTTGAAGTAGAGGGATGGACAGCTGAGACTCCCTGGGGACTTGCCCACAGTGGCAGAACTCAGGAGTGATAGGTTGGCAGCCTCACGAGGTCTTGTTAGCCTTTGACCACCCGGATGTCACGGGCACAGTCAACAACAGGACCACTATCAGCAGACACTGCGGAGGACCACCACTCCCAGAGAGTCCATGGGGGCAGGAGACAGAAGGGTTGGCTGTACACGCTGAAATCCCTCAAAGTCCACCTTAAAGCAGGGCTTTTACATGGGCGTATGTATTATGTCCACTCCTGTTCCCTCCTAGCGCAGGCCTAGCACATAGTAGGTGCTCAATGAACAGCTGCTGGCTGCATGAAAGGCCCATCTGTGATACCCTGCAACATGTCACATTCCTCCCTAACCTTCAAGAACCTTCCAGTCTCTCCTGAACAATTTTTTTTTTTTTGTTTTGTTTTCATTTTTCGGTTTTTCAAGGTAAGGTCTCACTCTAGCCCAGACTGACCTGGAATTCGCTATGTAGTCTCAGGGTGGCCTCGAACTCATGGCAATCCTCCTACCTTTGCCTCCCGAATGCTGGGATTAAAAGCATGTGCCACCATGCCTGGCTTCTGAACAAATCTTGATGAACTAAAACGCATCAGCCAGACTTCTGGTTAGCTGAATACCCATATTTCTCGGCTCCCCAGCCAGCGTAGTCCTGCCTGGTACTTTCTGCCTAACCCAGGTCATAAATAGGGAGGGTACAAAATAGTGTGCCTCCTGACAACCACAGAGATCCTTAACTCAGATGTGTCTCCAGTCGTGACCACCACCATTTTCCATCCTGCTACACATCAGCTCCTGTTTTAACTAAAGCTTTGATGGAATCCCAGATGATGCAAACTACAACTCCCAAAGTCCTCTTGGCTCCATATGGGCAGGACTTCCTGGGAGGAGTGGTGTGTTCTGTCCAGCTTTTAGCCACTTCCCCTTGCATTCCTATGTCCTGCCAGGCGAGAGGCTGTCAGCTTCACACGCGCGCACCCTGGGATTGCACCCTGACCAGGAGGGTGTCATGTTCCAGGTCCTTTCCGTAGCCACCACTCATGACCCTAGCCGTTCTGTTCTGGAGGATAGAAGACAGCGCTCCCCAAGGACTCCGTCACCTTCTGCCTCCTCCCGCAGGAAGTCTGTGGGAACTAGGTGGCCTGGTCCCAGAGTCTCCCTGAAAGCACACTTGCTGGAATGATGGGGCTGGTACATCTATACTATCCAGCCTCAGCCGTACATGACCCTGAGCACTCGGAGTGTGCCTGAGGGAATGAATACGTTGTGTGACATTGTGACTCCAGCCATCAATGTGGCTCTATCACACTTTAACCTGGCAAGGACCATCTTCCTGCATCCTTTTTTTTTTTTTTTTTTAAATGTTTTACTGGCATGGGGTTGTGGCGCATGCCTGTAATCCCAGCACTTGGGTAGCAGAGGTAGGAGGATTGCTGTGAGTTCCAGGCCAACTTGAGACTACATAGTGAATTCCAGGTCAGCCTCAGCTACAGCAAGCCCTGCCTTGAAAAAGAAAAAATTATATTTTTATACATGTACGTAACTTGATTATAACTCCCTCCTAGTACTTTATCTCCCCAATCCTAATGTCACTAAACACCTTCTTTTTCCCTCCTCTATCTTTTTTTATGTATTCTTTATTTATTTGAGAGAGAGGCAGAGAGAGAGAGAATAGGTACACCATAGCCTCCAGCTGCTGCAAAGGAACTCCACCTTGTGCATCTGGCTTATGTGGGTCTTAGGGAATTGAACCGTGGTCCTTTGGCTTTGTAAGCAAGCATCTAAACCACTAAGCTATTTCTCCAGCTCTTCCCTCTTCTATCTTGATATCCTTGTAATTAATTTCTTTATTTTGCCCTCCTCTATTATCCACGAATGACATGTTAATGGGTCCAGTACTGCACAGGTCTTGTGCAGAAAACAACAGAGGTTTGTCGAGCCAGGGTCTCTATGTAGTCCACCCTGGCCTCAAACTTGTGGCAATCTTCCTGCCTCCGAGTCCTGAGCACAGGGATTAAAGACATGAGCCATGGTGCCAGGCCAGTCTATCTCTCTGCCCTGCTTCTTGAAGGTGAAGGCCAATAGATTCTTTGAAATGTTTTCCCCGGACACCAGGCCTCGCCTTCTGCTTTTTAATGATGATAGCTTTACCCTCGGTGCACCCAGAAGCCCTCCTGATGGTGGAGTGGAGACAAATCCCATACTTAGACACATAGTGTGTAATCTTGTCCTCCGCCCACAAAAGCACTCACCTAGACTTCGAGGGCCAGAGCACACAGACAAGCACAGCACCTGACACGGCCCTGGAGCTGTTTAGTGTTTAGTCAGCATTTACACACGATAGGATCCAAGGCCAGGCAGCGAGCCAGACATTAGCAAACTTGGAGGCCACTGCAGATGGACCCTCCTCTCATGATGCGCTCTGGACCCCACCTCCTGTTTCCCTAGCAACAAGCTAATTTTTTTTTTTTTTTAAAGAAAGGGAAGCATTGACATTGCCCTCCATAGAAGGTGGAGGTCACTGGGCTTTGTTGAGCCCATTAAGGGAAAACTATTTCCTCTTGGTAAAGCACAGCTTTCTTATAGAGTTATTTTTCTTTAATTTTTTTAAATCTACTCGTATATGATTTTTGGCTGAAAGAACAGGGGCGCTGAGTCATCCCTCTGGCCCTGGGTGGAGATGTGATACTCTAAACTGCCCTAAAGATTATAAGATTACAAAGATTACAATGCCTCCTCCCTTAAGAGTGAGTCCAAATAGACCTGTCAATCATCTGGAAAAACACCTTTCGAGGCTGTAACTCCAACATCATGATCCACCACCGGAAGACACCTGAAGGAGATGGGAGGATCAGCAGTCCCTTTAATGAGTGTGCTTAACCACCCCAGGTTCCTCCCTCCATGCACTTGCTTACAGAACTTCACTGTCAAGCCTGTCACTTTTTTTTTTTTTTTTTTTTGGAGAGAGACAGAGAGAGGGAGAGGAAGACAGATAGAGATGGGTGCGCCAGCAGCCTCTCAGCTGCTGTGAACAAAATCCAGATGTGTGCGCCCCCTTTGTGGTCAAGTGCAGCATTGCGCCCTTGCGTCACTTTGCATCTGGCTAAACGTGGGACCTGGAGATTGGAACCAGCGTTCTTAGGCTTAGCAGGCAGGCGTCTTAACCGCTAAGCCATCTCTCCAGCCCAAGCCTGCCACTTTCTGAGTTCTAACTCTGAAAAGCATTTTTTCCTTTCCCTCTAACTCAGATACCAGCCCCAAGTCCTCAGGCTGTGTATTGGTCATCTCCTTGTTGCGGGGACAAAATACCTACAGAAACCAGTTTACTAGAGGAAGGGTTAATTTCAGCTTTCAGTTCCAGGTTACCACTGCCCATCATGGTGAGGAAAGACATGGTGACAGGAGCTTGAGGCAGCTGCTCACATTCAGTCCACAGCGAGGAAACAGAGAAGAACAAAATGCTGGTACCCAGACAGCTCTCTCCTTGGATAAACCAGAACCCACAGACCCACTGTATGATGCCACCCACAATTAAGATGGGTCCCCTCACCTTGATGAACCTACTCAAGGTGATAGTGCCTCACAAGTGATTGTAGATCCTGTCAAATTGACAGTCAATATAAACCGTCACAGCTTGCTTGTCCAGCACTCTTCCGGTAAGCCCCACCTCCCCGTGCAGCTGCTCACAGACTCCCATGGCCCAGCCTGTCTGCTCTCCTGATGCCCCACTCAGAAGGCACGACCATCTCTCCGTTTTTTATCCAAAAGTTCCCAAACATCTCCAGCTTGCCTGATTTGTTTTTCTCTCCAGTAAAACTGTCTGCCACTTTCCTTTTTAAAAAAAATATGTTATGGGCTGGAGAGATGGCTTAGCGATTAAGGCGCTTGCCTGTAAAGGACCCAGGTTCAATTCTCCAGGACCCACGTAAGCTAGATGCACAAGGTGGTGCATGAGTCTAGAGTTCATTTACAGTGGCTGGAGGCCTTGGTATCTGCTTCTTTCTCTCAAATAAAAATAAATAAATTGCCATAATAAAAGCCTTTAAAATATTTTTTTATTTATTTGAGAGAAAGAGCTATAGAGAGAAAGAGAGAGAGAGAGAGAGAGAGAGAGAGATACAGAGAGAGAATGGGCACACAATGGTGTCCAGCCACTGAAAGCAAATTCCAGATGCATACGCCACCTTGTGCATCTGGCTTTACTGGGTCCTGGAGAATCGAACCTGGGTCTTTGGCTTTGCCAACAAGCACCTTAACCTCTCCAGCCCTTGAGTCCATTTTTAAATTCTTTTTTTCTGTGAGGCCCACAAAGAGCCCCACAAAGGGACGGTGTATCCTGGTAACATCGATGCAAATAAAAGCTCCTTTATTGAGCCAGGTGTTTTTGCCTGTGTGATCTCACCCACACACCGATCCTGCACGAGGGAGCTGAGTTCAGAGAGGTTAGATAAATGGCTCAAAGTCACACAGCTAGAATCACGGTCTAGCTTCCCTGGAGAACAAAGTCTGATGCAAATATTAGGACTCGCTCACGCCTTATCCGGGATGTGATGCCAGCCCAGCAAGGGTGGAAGAAAGGAGACTTGCACTTAAAGAAACGAAAACCAAATTCTAGACGTACTTTATGGGATTGGCCCAGAGAGGCCACGTGAAGCTGACCCAGTGTAGGGCAAGGGCGCCCTCTGCTGGCGCCCTCCCATTCTGCCTACATCAGTAGTAGTTGGGCTACACAGTCTACTAGCTTCTTGCTAAGGCCGGAGGACGGTGGGTGGGCGTGTAGATTTGGCACCTGTGTGCGTGGCTTCTTTGGGGACAGGGCAGGGTCTTGACGGGTCAGCGTGGACGGCAGAAGGGCCACCATCAGGCCACAGCACTGCAGGCTTAGCTGGCCAAGTGGCTAAGGCATCTGGTTCAGGGGACCTGCAGGAGGGAGGTCACTGGAGGCTGGGTGGTTCCCAGCATCTGAAGGTGTATCAAGCCAGATACAGCTAGTGAACATCAAACCCTGCACCCAAGTCCTCCAGCAAATAATATTAAAAGAAAAACAAGGGGCTAGACATATGTCTCAGCGGTTAAGGCATTTGCCTTTAAAGCCTAATGCCTCCGCGGTTCGGTTCCCCATTACACACGTAAGCCAGATGCACAAAGTGGCGCATGCATCTGGAGTTCATTAGTCGAGGCTGGAGGCCCTGATGCGCCATTCTCTCTGTTTCTCTGCTTGCAAATTAGTTTAAAAAAAGAAAACAAGGGGACAAATAAGGGTTATGAAATCTTGGCAGCCCTTCACTCCAGCTGCTCTCATTTTACAGGTGTGGAAACTGAGGCCCAGAAAAGCAGAGGACTGCTAAGACTGCACACTTAATGTCCACTAAGGTTTTATACAACGAATTTAGGAGGGACCCCCTGCTTCTGACCCCTGTTTTCTTCCTGGGACTCCATTCCTTCTCCCTACCTTCAGCCCATGTGGCGCCTGTGTCTCATGACATTCCCCACCTTATCAAACTTCAATCCCAGCAGGAACTAGATCTGGCCAATCAGCGTCCACCATTTCTCTGGCTGTGATGATTGGCTCCCGGATGGGCACGTGATCCATCGCTTGAGAAATAATCACAACTCGCTTACAAGTAAGTCTTTATTGGGAGGGTGAGAATGTCAGCCTGGGGCCACACAGAGACCAAAAAGCATTAGACAGAGCCTGGAGAGGGCGAGAGAGAGAGAGAGAGAGGGGGGGGTGTGAACGACCATTTTTATTCACGCGGATCAAGCTGTGCCTGAAGCTGCCACATAGATTTTTTTTTTTTTTTTTTTTTTTTTTTGGTTTTTCGAGGTAGGGTCTCACTCTGGCCCAGGCTGACCTGGAATTCACTATGTAGTCTCAGGGTGGCCTTGAACTCACAGCGATCCTCCTACCTCTGCCTCCCCAGTGCTGGGATTAAAGGCGTGCGCCACTACGCCCGGCTCGCATAGAATTTTTCATTTCTGTGAACCAGTACACTTACACGCTTCTGTGAGTGAGTTACACTTCCTTCGTTGATCACAACATGACCATAGATCAGTTAGACCCTAGTTGTGCCTTCTCCTACACAGGAAACCCCATCCTATGTGGGACTGGCATTTTTCTCTTTGCCCAGCCCGTCTGGCAGCTCAGGATAAAAGGCTATCAATTTCAGGAAGTGGGAAGGAAAACACACACTCGAATGCACACAACTGTCTTGTATCAGTGGACCACGTGCCCCAGCTTTGTTCACCAACCCGAATGTTGTGTCCTTTAAAGCGAAAGAGAACTTTTATAAGATCCCAGGCTTAAGTTCAAGCCCAGAGCTGGAGCAGAGGTGTTCACATTAGAGTCTTGATCCAAAGCATGGGGATCTTTGAAAGAGGAGTCTCAGATGAGGCAGGCAGGGAGGAAACTGGACTTGGTCCTCCAGCATTGCTCAGGGGTTCTATAGGCCTGGGGGAGGCGGACAGAAAGCTCTGAAATTTTCCAGGATGGATGGATGGATAGGTGTGGGGATGCATGGGAGGATGGATAGTGGATGGATGGGTAAGTTGATGAATTATTGGGTGGGTAGATGGATGGATGGATGGGTGAATAGGTGTGTGGGTGGATGGAAAAATGGTTGATAGATGGGTGTGGTAGTTTGAATGAGAGCCCCCCCCCCATAAACTCAAGTGTTCTGAATGCTTGGTCCCCAGCTAATGGCATTTTGGGGAGGCGGAGCCTTGCTGGAGGAGGTGTGTTGTTGGGGACAGGCCTACGTGTGTGAAGCTGCTCCATCTAGCTAGAATCACTGTCTTGATGCTGTTTTCCACCCGCTGTGGCCAAAGTCACATATCTAGCCTTTAATGTTATGCTGTCCCCTGATGGCATGAAGCTTCCCCTAAAGACTGTTTAAGCCAGAATAAAAACTCAAGCAGCTCTGCATCAGCTGCTTTTGGTCAGGTAAGAATGGGTGCTAGATGAGTGGGTGGGTGGATGATTGATGGGTGAGTGGATGGATGGAAACAGACATGAGTGCTTCAGTGGGTTGATGGATGGGCGCATGGCTGGTAGATGGGTGAATAGACGGATATATGGATCATCTTGTCATATACCATATTGCTGTTTTGCTCACAAAACCTTAACCTCATTGAAGGAAGGAAACATGCTGTATTCCCCATTGTACTGTGGGAGAGCTGTGGGTCACTGTGGGTGCTGAGTACATAACAGTTGAAGGAATGGGGAGACAGCACCTTCCATTTATAGGTGAGGGCATGGAACAACAAAGATCTCCCTTCTCATATCAAGTCCCTGGCAACCACACCCAAGTCCCCTTTGTCCTCCTGAGATTCTCCCATGGCTGACCTTGACCCTTCTTGGACCATCCACGATCCTGGCTGGAATAGCCTGGACAGTTGATGGTGTTCTAACTATTGGCATCCCTAGAGGTCGCTGGGATGTCTGGCCTTGGAATTAAACCTTTAATATCCCTGAGGGCCTCAGGCAGAGAGACAGGAAGCCTGACCTCCTGACTGAGTCAGAGCCCTACCACTCGATTCCTGAGCCCGGATTTCCCGCCTGGAAAACAGGAGCGGTGGGAACAGCCTGCTCATCACTCACTGGGCCCTCCAAGGGTTTCCTGAAGTGAGGTACTGAAAGGGTTTAGAGTGGGGCTTGCAGTGTCATGAGAAAAGTTGGCTGCTGTTAAAAGTTCAGTTCTGAGCCTGGTGTGGTGGCGCACACCTTTAATCCCAACACATGAAAGGCAGAGGTAGGACGATCGCCATGAGTTCGAGGCCACCCTGAGACTACATAGTGAATTCCAGGTCAGCCTGAGCTGCAGTGAAACCCTACCTCAGAAAAAAAAAAAAAACCTTCAGTCCTGAGGCTGGAGAGATGGCTTAGAGGTTAAGGCGCTTGCCTGTGAAGCCTAAGGATCTAGGTTCTATTCCCCAGAACCCACATAAGCCAGATACATATGGTAGTGCCTGTGTCTGGAGTTTGTTTGCAGTGGCTAGAGGCCTTTGCATGCCCATTCACTCTCTTTCTCTTTCCTTAGAAATAAATAAATAAATATATTAAAAAGAAAAAGAAAAAAAAGTTCAGTTCTGAGCCTGAAGAGAGAGCATTCCGTCTTTTTCAACTTCACTCGCTGTGGGTGGATTCTAGATAATTGGAGCCTGGCCGGATGCGGTTTCGGGTTATAAAGCCTCATTTACCTTTCTGGGCACCTGCTTGATTGGTGTGATTGTGTGACATTGAGCCTTATGTGGAAAACAAGTTGTTCCCCCCCAAGGTCAGAAACACCCCGAGGACCCTGGGATAGCAGAGAGAGCAAGGCCAAGTCCCCAGCCACTGTGGGCTCAGCTCCCAGACTCTCAACTGGAATGACTCCTCTGGGGCTTGGGCTTGGGGACTCCCAAGAGAGAGGAGGTTTTGGTGAGAGGGGGAAAATAAGTCTTTCCTCACCCACCCAAGGGACCTCACCTCATTTGCTGGCATGCAACCATAGAGGGTTTTTTTTAAAAATATTTTTGTTTATTTTATTTATTTGAGAGCAAGAGACAGACAGAGAGAGAAAGAGGCAGAGAGAGAGAGAGAGAGGGAGAGAATGAGCACACCAGGGCCTCCAGCCACTGTAAACGAACTCCAGATGCATGTGCCACCTTGTGCATCTGTCTTACATGGGTCCTGGAAAATCGAGCCTCGAACTGGGGTCCTTAGGCTTCACAGGCAAGTGCTTAACCGCTAAGCCATCTCTCCAGGCCCTTTAAAACATATTTTATCTATTTATTTATGAGCAAGAGAATGGGCACACCAGGACCACTAGCCACTGCAAATGAACTCCAGATGCATGCACCACCTTGTACATCTGTACATGGATACTAGGGAATCAAACCTGGGTCCTTAGCCTTTGCAGGCAAGAGCCTTAGCTGCTAAGCCATATCTCCAGCCCTCCACCTTAATTTTTGGAGACAGAGGCTCTCTATGAATATAGTGCTCATTGATTCTGCCAGACTAGCTATCCAGCAGGTCCTAGGATCTTCCTGTCTCTGCCTCCTTAGCTCTGGGATTACAGGCACTTGCCTCCATACCTGGCTTTTGCATGAGTGTTGGGGATGGGAACTCAGGCCCTCATTCTTGCCTAGCAACAGCTTAGCCACTGAGCTGTCTCGGCAGTCACTGGAGCTCAGCTTCTTCAGCCTTCCAATGTGGAAGACCACTGGCTCTCCAGGGATCGTCCAGACCTTCAGTGTCAGATTAAGACTGCTGAGGACTGCAGCTTTGTGGTAGGCTGAGCAGTGACCCAGTTCTTTGAGGCCCTAGCCTGTGGACAGCTTTGTTGGACTGCATAGCCCATCTAGTATAATCTAATAAATCCCCTTCATAATATTTATTTATTCTATCAGGTCTGTTCCTCTAGCCCTGATTAATACAGACTGCGTTATTTAAGGAACATGCCCTCTGGGTGGGTAGAAGCAGGCTTTTCAAAAAATTATTTGAGGGCTGGAGAGATGGCTTAGCAGTTAAGGCATTTGCCTGCAAAGCCAAAGGATCCCAGTTTGATTCTCCAGGACCCACATAAGCCAGATGCACAAGGGGGCACATGCATCTGGAATTCATTTGCAGTGGCTGGAGGCCCTGGCATGCCCATTTTATCCCTCTTTCTCTCTCTCTCTCCTCTTTCTCTCTCTGCCTTTTTCTCTCAAATTAATTAATTAATTAAAAATGTGAAGTTTTTAAAAAAAATTACTTGAGAGAGAGAAAGAGAGAGTGGGAGCCTCAGCCACTGCATTCAAACTCCAGATGTTTGCGCCACCTAGTGGGCATGTGTGACCTTGCACTTGCCTCACCTTTGTGCATCTTGCTTACGTGGGATCTGGAGAGTCGAACATGGGTCCTTAAGCTTCGCAGGCAAGCGCCTTAACCACTAAGGTATCTTTCCAGCTCAGAAGCAGGCTTTTTTTTTTTTTTTTTTTTTTTTTTTTTAGAGAGAGAGAGAGACAGACAGACAGACAGAGAGGAAGAGAGAATGGGGATGCTAGGGCTTCTCAGCCAATGTGAATGAACTCCAGACACATGCGTATGTGCGACATTGTGCACTTCCGTCACTTTTGCATCTGGCTATACGTGAGACCTGGAGATTCAAATGGGTGTTCTTAGGCTTCGCAGGCAGGCACCTTAACCATTCAGCTATCTTTCCAGCCCAGCAGCAGACTTTTGAATGAGGGAGGCCTGCTGGGCTGAGAGAGTGAATGAATGAAGAGTGTGGCCTGGTATGACCTGGTGTTGATACTGTACAGTGCATAAAGGGGGTGGGCAGTGTTCAAAGGTCTCTCTGTGCCAACATTAGTTTTGTAAGTTCCCTCCTCCAGATTTTGTTAGGACAGTGCCACACCCCTGGCAGCCACAAGTTGTTGGCATCTTCCCTAAGCAAAAGGCAGCTGCTGACCTGGACTCTGACCACAGGACCAGGTCCCTGGCTGGGGGTCATGTTGTTCCTGCAGCCTCCCTCTCTCATCTGGCCCATGATCCTGATGGAGGGCAGCGTGAAGACAGCCCAACGGTTCTCACCTCACCTTGGGCCTCAGCCTCGTGTCCCCCACCTAGTTCCAGACTCCCACCTTCTCCTGTGGTGTCTTCACCTACTTCTGGCCACAGGATGACAGCTGGAACCAGAGCCGTGCGACCTTCAGGTCTCTGGAGTGTATTCCCACCTTTGCCTGGAAGGTGAGGCCTGTGTGCATGCATTCACGGGGCCTCAGGGACAGTCCAACCCATCTACAGGGAGAAGCAGGCCCCTGTGCAGTAGGGACTGGGGGGGGGTCCCAACCCCCAGTGCCTTTGTATGCCCTGTTAGTGTCTCAGAATCAAGCACACAGTTTCTCAAAACCAATAGCCCTTCAGAACACCTGTGGCACTTGGCAGTGTTCTGGGCACTGTGACCATGCAGGTGCTGGATGGGGGGGGGTGACGTCCTGTATTTTAGCAAATAGGATGTCCCAAAGGCAGCTGCCATCCCACAGGGCACCTTTGTGCAAAGCAGAGAACAGTGCCATTCTTCCCGGTGCTATCCTGCCACCTGCTGGAAGACGATTGTCATCACTCTGCAGAGCTGTGATGACCTCAAGTGACGTTCCAGAGTTGTGCAGTGCACAGCCTGCTCACTTCTACCTGGCCACTCACTAAGCAGTGCTAGGTTTGACAATTGTATGGCACAATGCAGGTCAGGCCCTAGCCAGACCGCATGCTAAAAGAAACCAGGAAGTGGCTTCTGTGGACGTGGCATCCTGCACAGGCCTGGCATGACAACAGCTACAGTCCCATGCTCACGAGCAA
Organism: Orientallactaga sibirica; assembly: GCA_036365145.1. Classification (NCBI taxonomy): domain Eukaryota; kingdom Metazoa; phylum Chordata; class Mammalia; order Rodentia; family Dipodidae; genus Orientallactaga; species Orientallactaga sibirica. The sequence continues at coordinate 8,623,772 of JAEOAD010000026.1, forward strand.
CTTGCTGTGAGATGGTCTGTCTGGAGACAGGCTGTCATTGGTCACAAGAAAGGGATCACCCCATACAATGATTGGCCAGCCAAACCCTCTAAACCCCTCCACTTCCTTGAATAAACGAGTCTGCAGCAGCTCGCCCTCTGCCTGCTTCCACCCAACTCCGTGAGTCTGTGTCGTGACTCCGTGCCTCTCACTCCCTACTCTGCAGAGACCCTGCGGTCACTCCTGGGCTGGCCCTAGGAGGGACCCAACAGACAACAAATGAAAAGATGTTACAGTTGATCTTAATAACAAAGGGGGATGGGGAGAATGGATGTTTGCCTGGTAGAGCATCTGTGACGAAAGAACATACTGCCTTCAAAACTGACCACAAGCTGGGCGTAGTGGCGCACACCTTTAATCCCAGAATTCAGGAGGCAGAAATAGGAGGATCGCTGCGAGTTCAAGGCCACCCTGAGAGTACATAGTGAATTCCAGGTCAGCCTAGGCTATAGAGAGACCCTGCCTTGAAAAACAAAACAAAACAAAACAAAACAAAACAAAACAAAACAAAAAGCTGACCACAAAACACTCACTCGGTGCTCCTCCTAATTCTGGTGCTGCCATCAAATTAGCCGAGTTTTCTGAGGCAAATGACTCCGGTTCTCCAAACCTCTGTCTGTATATGAGAAAATGGGGTTATAATAGCATAGACCTGTTGGGTCAGTCAGTAGAAAGCATACCCACTGTGGTAGTTTGAATAGATGTGCCCCAATATATTCAGCGTTTTATTGGTTTATAGTTTGCATCTGCAGCTCCTGGCTGGAGGCAGTGTGTCACTGAGCGAATCTTAAGGTATGGTGGTGGGTTTGAGATTTCAGTCTAAAGATATGCAAAGTGTGCCTAGCTGGAATTCCTGAAGTGTGCTGTGTGGCTTTTTGGCTTTGCCTGTCTGTCTTTGGTCCTGTGAAAGCAGGCCAGCTTCTTCTGCCGTTATGGAACTTCCCCTGGATCTGTAAGCTTCAATAAATCCCTTCCTCTGTAACTGTGCCTGGTCTGGAAGTTCATCTCAACGAACCTAAAGCTGTCTGCTACACCCATGAACCCTTTCCTACCCTTTTTTTTTTTGAAAGGGGGCTGGAGAAATGGCTTAGTGGTTAAGGCGTTTGCCTGTGAAACCTAAGGACCCCAGTTCAATTCTCCAGGTCCCACGCAAGCCAGATGCACATGGTGGCACATGCATCTGGAGTTTGTTTGTAGTGGCTAGAGGCCCTGACACGCCCATTCTCTCTCTCTCCACCTCTCTGTCTCTAATAAATAAATAAATAAATATTTTAAAAAATCTTTAAAAAACATTTTTAAATTTTTATTTACTTGAGAGGAGAGAGAAAAAGAGAGAGAATGGGTGTGCTAGGGGCTCCAGCCACTGCAAACAGACTCCAGACACATGCACCACCTTATGCATCTGGCTTATGTGGGCCCTGAGGAATCGAACCTGGGTACTTAGACTTTGCAGGTAAACGCCATCTCTCCAGCCCCCAGGGTGACATTCTTAATGCTCCCCACTCCTTTGCAAACCTACTTCTGGCTATCTGCCCCGGCCCCTTTGTCTGTCTTTCATCTGTCCATCCACTCTGTGTCATCTTTGCCAGAACTACCATTACACAGCTGGGTAGACTGTTCATTTCACAAACAGGCCTAGCCAAGAGCCCGAGGAAGCTGACATCAAGCCTGTCCTTCACTTGCTGTGCCCGTCAGCAGGCAAGGCTGCATCTGCCCAGAAGAGCCGCTTTTCGATGGTTCCCACGGAGCTTCTCGGTGCAGTAGCCTAAGCCCAACGACAACTCTCATCCGCTCTTTCTCTACCAGCTCTCACCTGCGCTGTGTGACAACAGGCTGCCACCCGTCCTCGCCTCACACTGGACAGACAGGTTCTGCAGAAAGGAAATCACATCTGGCCATACAAGGCTTCTGGTGGCCTTCTGAGGGAAGCCCAAGCTACTCCAGCAGGCCCAACACCTCCCTCCTTCCCTCCCTCCCTCCTTTCCTCCCTCCCTTCTTCCCTCCCTACCTCCCTCCCTCCTTCTCTCCCTCCCTCCATCTCTCCCTCTCTCCCTTCCTCCCTTCTCCCTCCCAGTCTTGCCTCTCCTGCTCTGCCAGGCTGGCTTGCTCCATTCCTGCCCCCATACAGCCTCCCCTCTCTGCTTATGTCTTCCTCCTTCCTTCCCTCCCACCCTCCCTCTGCCACCACCTCCTAGGGGGCATGAGATGGTATCTTGTTGTAACTTTGATTTTCATGTCTCTATGGACCACTGGTGTACCTTTCAGGGTTATTAAATTTTTTTTGTTTATTCTTTATTTATTTATTTGAGAATGACAGACACACAGAGAGGGAAAGAGGCAGAGAGAGAGAGAGAGAGGCAGACAGAGAATGGGTGCACCATGGCCCCCAGCCACTGCAAATGAACTCCAGATGCATGTGCCACCTTGTGCATCTGGCTTATGTGGGTCCTAGGGAATCGAGCCTCGAACTGGGGTCCTTAGGCTTCACAGGCAAGTGTTTAACCACAAAGCCATCTCTCCAGGCCCTTTCAGGGTTATTTTTGTTTTGTTTTTGTGTATTTGGGGGAGAGTCTCACTATTTAGCACATTCCTCCCACCTTATCCTCCTAAGTGCATAGATGGAGAGCACAAACGAGTAGGTAGGTGGTGAATAAACTGATGGGTGGATCGGTTGATATGTTAGTGGATGAAGGGAAGGATGGTTGGTAGTGGGTGGGTGAATGAGTGGATGTGGGCAGATATGAAATATGGGTGGATTAGAATATTGTTGGCTGTATGGAGAATAAGGAATAGATGGAGCGAGAGAAGGCCTAAGTGTGCAGATGGGTGGTGGATGAGTGAGTGAATGGATGTGTGGGTGGAGGGATGGGGAGAATGAATTAATTACAAATGAGGAATAGGTGGGTGAATGGGTAGCAAGATGGGTGAAAAGGTGATCAAGGGAGTGGGTAAATAAAAGCATTCATGAATTTATAATTAAGTGAGTGGATGGGGCTGGAGAGATGGCTTAGCGGTTAAGGCATTTGCCTGCGAAGCCTAAGGACCCCAGTTCAATTCTTCCAGGTCCCACGTAAGCCAGATGCACAGGGTGGCGCATGCGTCTGGGGTTCATTTGCAGTGGCTAGAGGTCCTGGTGTGCCCATTCTCACTCTCTATCTCACTCTTCCCCCACTCTCTATCTCTAATAAATAAATAAATAAATAAATAAAAAGAAAATATTTTAAAAAATAAATGAGTGGATGGATGGATGGGTGAGTGGATGGATGGATGGGTGAGTGGATGGATGGATGGGTGAGTGGATGTACGGATGGGTGAGTGGATGGATGGATGGGTGAGTGGATGGATGGATGGGTGAGTGGATGGATGGATGGGTGAGTGGATGGATGGATGGGTGAGTGGATGGATGGATGGGTGAGTGGATGGATGGATGGGTGAGTGGATGGATGGATGGGTGAGTGGATGGATGGATGGGTGAGTGGATGGATGGATGGGTGAGTGGATGGATGAATGGGTGTGGATGGATGGGTGGGATAAGTGGATGGATGAGTGGATGGATGGAGTGTGGTTCATGGGTAGAAATGTGGAAGAATGGGTAGATGGATGAGTGGATGAACTGATGGATGGATACATGGGTAGAAGTGTGGAAGTGTGGATGGATGGGTGGGTAAGTGGATAGATGGATGGATGGGTAGATGAACTGATGGATGGATACATTGGTGGACATGTGGGTGGATGGTTGGGTATATAGATTGGTGGATGAACTGATGGATGGATACATGGGTAGAAGTGTGGAAGTATGGATAGGCTGATGGTTAGATAGAGAGTGGGTGGATGGATGGATTTATGGGTAGAAATGTGGAAGTGTGGATGGATGGGGGGTGAACTGATGGGTGGATAGATGAGTGGAAGTGTAGACAGATTGATGGGCAGGTGGTGGGTGGTCGATGGCAATATGGGCAAATGAGTCTTGGGTTAGAAGATCAGCCTGTGTCCCCTCTATCCATACTCTGGATTTCCTTTCCTGCTGCCTCCAGCTGCCTCTACCCTTATGGGCTTGCTGGTTTTCCCAGTCACCCTGGCCTCCTCATTCGCCAAAGAAGTCTGTGAGAGCTCCTCCATGGACCACAATGGGATTTGCTGGCTGAGCTGGGGCTCTGCAGCTGCCATCTTCAACGTGGTCCTGGCTAGCCTTCCACCCATCATTGGATGGTCTCCCATGACCAAGGTCTAGGGAACAGCCATCCTCTTCTCCAGCGACACCAGAGAATCATGTTCATACCAGAGATGAGCAAATAAAAATCTCCTTGGAAGGGTGAAAGAGAATGTCCATGCCATAGTCATGTAGAATGGCTATACACTCAGGTTCAACTCCCATCTCTGTTGCTTCTATTCTGTGTGACCTCAAGCCAAGCACTTCACCACCTCTTTGGGCCCATTTCTTTCTTTCCTTTTTTGCTTTTTGTTTTTTGAGGTAGGGTCTTGCTCTAGCTCAGGCTGACCTGGAATTCACTATGTAGTCTCAAGGTGGCCTCAAACTCACAGTGATCCTCCTACCTCAGCCTCCCAAGTGCTGGGATTAAAGGCGTGCACCACCACACCACGTCTGAGTTCTTTTTATTTTTCTGTAAAATAATGAAGGTGGAAACAATGCCTAACTCATGGGGTTGTTATAAGAAAGAATGTGAGATAATTTGTGTAAACAAAGCACTGTGTTTGGCACAAGAACGCAGACAGCATTAGCCACTGTTCTAATCCCTGAACTGCAGGACTGTGGTGAGAATAGAGTGTATTTATGTAAAGCATGCAGGGCCATTGTGTGCGTTTGATTGTCAAAACCTCCATCTTTTTCCTGGGCACACACATGTTTTCTCTCTTCCTTCCTTTCTTATGGTTCCTCTTCTCTGAAGGGTGGAGTTAGGGCATTGCTCCCAGAGAAAGGGCCATACGATGGGCAAAAGCAACAGATGAACCACCACCTGCCACTGTGAGCAGCTTGCACATGCATACATCCCAGGGAAGGAATCTGATTAGCCAGCACTAATCATGTGCCCATGGTGGGGTGGGATGTGTCAGCAGTCTCCTTTAAAAAGCTATATTTGGGCTGGAGAGATGGCTTAGCGGTTAAGGCGCCTGCCTCCTAAGCCTAAGAACGCTGGTTCCAATCTCCAGGTCCCACGTTTAGCCAGATGCAGTGATGCAAGGGCACAATGCTGCACTTGACCACAAGGGGGCGCACACATCTGGATTTTGTTCACAGCAGCTGAGAGGCTGCTGGCACTCATCTCTATCTGTCTTCCTCTCCCTCTCTCTCTGTCTCTCTCCAAAAATAAAATAAAATAAATTTAAAAATCTATATTTAGGGCTGGAGAGATGGCTTAGCAGTTAAGGCGCTTGTCTGCAGAGCCAAAGGACCTAGGTTCAGTTCCTCAAGACCCACGTAAGCCAGATGCACAAGGTGGTGCATGCCTCATTTGCAGCAGCTGGAGGCCCTGGTGCACCCATTCTCTATCTGCCTCTGTCTCTCAAATAAATAAATAAATAAATATAAAATATTAAAAAAAGAAAGCTATATTTAGAGTGGATGCTGTTAGCAGAAAGGGAGACAGGTACATAGACACAGTTGATAACCAGCTGTCTCTTCACTATTCTCATTTCACGGAGGTGAAAATTGAGGCAGAGAGAGGTAAAGTCACTTGCCCAAGGCCACAAAGCTAGTCAGTGGTAAAGCTAGGAATTGAACCCAGATCTCTCAGATGCTCTGGTGCAGAAAGATGACTCCTGGATTTGCTTTCTACTCAATCCACTGCGCTTACATGGATAAAATCTGGCTTCAAATGTTCACCCAACTCTACCCACAAGCAACTCTGTTAGCCCGAAAACGCACATGCCAGAGAAGGTAGCTTGTGTATATTCTCCAGAAACCCGAGCGCTGTTTAAATGAGTGCATAATAGAAAAGGAAGGCGAGATGCTCTAATGGCTAGAGAGGCCACGGGGCATGGAAGCACTTTGCCATGAGTCAGTCTTGGGTGGAGTGTGTGTGTGTGGGGGGGGTGATTCCTTGGAACCCAGACAGTTTCTGTTACAAAAAGTAACATGGGCCGGGCATGGTGGCGCACGCCTTTAATCCCAGCACTTGGGAGGCAGAGGTAGGAGGATCGCTGTGAGTTCGAGGCTACCCTGAGACTACAAAGTTAATTCCAGGTCAGCCTGGGCCAGAGTGGTGAGACTCTACCTCGAAAAACCAAAAAAAAAAAAAAAAAAAAAAAAGTAACATGGGGGGGGGTCGCTGGAGAGATGGCTTAGCAGTTAAGGTGCTTGCCTATGAAACCTAAGGACCCAGGCTTGATTCCCCAGGACCCACATCAGCCAGATGCACAAGGTGGCACACGCATGTGGAATTCATTTGCAGTAGCTGGAGACCCTGGTACACCCATTCTCTCTGCCCTCTCTCTCTCAAATAAATAAGTCAATAAAATATTAAAAATGAACAAAGTCACATGGTGGTGAGCATCATGTAAAAGCTCCAGCTCAACTCTTAGGTCACCCTTTCTCTGTTCACCTCCCAGTGGTCCCCAGTGTCACTAATCTCCTCTTTACATTGTTCTGGGACTCCCAGGGTAGCAATTCCCAGCCCGCATAGCAAAGCCACTTACAGAGACCTGGCTCTGACACCAGGCAGCCAGATCTTTGCACATGCCCTTCTCTCCATCAAAGAGCTCTGTACCGACAAAGGCTGGAAATTCTTGTGCCAATGGAACTGAAAGTCCCAGGTGGGGAAGGAAGAGCTTGGAAGAGCTCCACATGGCTTCCCAATGCGATGGAAAATCCCCAGGGAGCTGTAATGGCCCCAGTGGCCAGTCACCTTCCGCTGGGGTGACTTTGCAACTGACTGCTGCTGTGCCTGCACTTCTGCAAAGGTCAAATAATCACACTCTTCTAGAATCCTGTCCCGTCCTGAGCGTGGATGGGGCCCCTGCCAAGAACAGAGGGACGCGCCTCACCTCTCCCATCACGCAGCCCCGGAGCCTGCAGCTCCCCATTGCCAGGGCCCCTCTGACAACCTGAGCAAGGCCGGGCCTCAGGGGAGATGAGGTCCCAGCCAGAGCATCATTGCCAGCCATGGGGGTTGGAGTATGGCTCCATCAGAGGAGAGGCCTGGGACCATCCAAATCCAAGGTGAGCTTTACTGGCCTCATCTCACAGACATGAAGGCTAAGGTTTCAGAGAGGTAAAGTGATTTGCCCAGGGCCACATAGCTGTAAGTAGTAGATCTGAAATCCAAAGTCTCTGTTCTTCAGAGTGGGTGGGGATCGATGGAAGGAGTTTCATTGGCACTGGGAGAAAGTGATGCCAATTTCAAGCCTTCTCTAAGGCTTTGAAGAAGAAAGCTCATCAGATGTGACGGTGTCTCCAATGACGCCCAAACCCTTACTTTATCTCTTCTTCTTCTTCTTTTTTTTTAAATTTAAAAAAAAAATTTATGTACTTTTGGAGAGAGACACAGAGAGAGACAGAGAGACAGGGAGAGGGAGACAGATAGAGAATGGGTGCGCCAGCAGTCTCTCAGCTGCTGTGAACGAAATCCAGATGTGTGCGCCCCCTTGTGGGCAAGTGAGGCATTGAGCCCTTGCATCACTTTGCATTTGGCTAAACGTGGGACCTGGAGATTGGAACCAGCATTCTTAGGCTTAGCAGGCAGGCACCTTAACCACTAAGCCATCTCTCCAGCCCTTCTTTTTTTTTTTAAAGGAACATTTTTGTTCGGTGGGAATTTTAAAAAATATATTTTTTATTTATTTACTTGAGAGGGAGGGAGGGAGTGGGGGGGAAAGAATGGGAGCTCCAGGGCCTCCAGGCACTGCAAACGAACTCCAGACGCACGCGCCACCTTGTGTATCTGGATTATGTGGGTCCTGGGGAATCGAACTGGGGTCCTTTGGTTTGCAGGCAGACGCTTTAACCTCTAAGCCATCTCTCCAGCCTACTTTATCTCTTCTTTTTAAAAATTTGCACATGTGTGTGTGGGGGAGAGTGCGTGCCAGGCTTTCTTGCTAATGCAAATGAATGTCTGTCCAGCTTTATGTGGGTGGCTGGGGAATTGAGCCCAGGCCAGCAGGCATTGCAAACTAATGCCTTTAACCGCTGAGCCATCTCTGCAAGCTGCCATCTCTGCCAAGCTGTTCTCTTTCTTTCTTTTTTTTTTTCTTTTTTTTTTTTTTGTTTGGTTGTTTTTGAGGATGACCTGGTCTTACGTAGTCTCAGGCCCAGGCCTGTCCCGAGTGCTGGGATTCTATTTCCCTTTCTCTCTTTCTCTTTCTTTCTTTCTTTCTTTCTTTCTTTCTTTCTTTCTTTCTTTTTTTCTTTTCTTTCTTTTTTTTCTTTTCTTTCCTTCTTTTTCCTTTTTTTTCTTTTTTCTTTTCTTTTTCTCTCTTTTCTTTTTTCCTTCTTCCTTCCTTCCTTTTTCTTTCTTTCTTTCTTTCTTTCTTTCTTTCTTTCTTTCTTTCTTTCTTTCTTTCTCTCTCTCTCTTTCTCTTTCTTTTCTCTCTCTTTTCTTTTTTGGAGAGAGACACAGAGAGAGACAGAGAGAGAGAGGGAAAGGAAGACAGAGATGGGCGTGCCAGCAGTCTCTCAGCTGCTGTGAATGAAATCCAGATGTGTGCACCCCCTTGTGGTCAAGTGCGGCATTGCGCCCTTGCATCACTTTGCATCTGGCTAAACATGAGACCTGGAGATTGGAACCAGCGTTCTTAGGCTTAGGAGGCAGGCGCCTCAACCACTAAGCCATCTCTCCAGCCCTCTGTCTCTCTTTTTCTTCTGGTTTTTCAAGGTAGGATCTCACTATAGCTCAGGCTGACCTGGAATTCACTATGTAGTCCCAGGCTGGCATTGAACTCACAGTGATCCTCCTACCTCGACCTCTCCAGTGCTGGCATTAAAGGTGTGGGCTACCACGCCCGGCCTATCTTCCTATCTTTGAATCTGGATTCTGGCCAATAGAATGCAGCAGAAGAGGCTTTACTCCAGCAAAGCCCAGCCTTCGAGAGGCTCTGTCTGCCTACGTCTGCTTGCTCTCAGAATCCGCCATCATGGCCATGGAAACAAGCCCCAGACAGCTTGCTGGGGATGAGAGACCTAAGACTTGGCCAGGCCACGTGTCAGAAAGAGAAGTGCATCTCCAGCATTGCTGGAACACAGGCACATGAAGTCCAACCAGAAATAGAACCTTTCCATTGAATTTATCCCGTACTGTTCACCCACTACGTCTTGAGTCATTTGTATGGTAACAACTGGCTGATATAAGGAGCTACGTGCCTGGATCTGGCTGTGGAAGGACCAGTAGGCCGCCATTCTGACCTCACCAAGGCTTGGTATGAGTGGGGTGGGAAGACTATGTCTTCAGAAGTAAATATTTTTATTTCTTTTTTGTTTTTGCATGTGTGTGTATATACATGTGTACATGTGTGGGCCTGTGTGTGTGTATGGGGAGGCCAGAGGACAACCTTGGGTGCTATCCTCAAGAACACTGTCCACCTTTAAAAAAATATTTTATTAGCCTGGTGTGGTGGCACACACCTTTAATCCCAGCACTCAGGAGGCAGAGGTAGGAGGATCGCCATGAGTTCGAGGCCACCCTGAGAATACAGAGTGAATTCCAGGTTAGCCTGGGCTAGAGCGAGACCCTGCCTTAAAAACCAAAAAAATATTATTGATTGATTTATTTATTTGCAGGTGGTGCAGAGAGAGACATAAAGAGAGACAGAATGGGCGTGCCAGGGCTTCTGGCCACAGCAAATGAACTCCAGACACATGTGCCACCTTGTGCATTTGACTTTACATGGGTACTGAGGAATTGAACCTGGGTCCTTAGGCTTCACAGGCAAGCGCCTTAACCGCTAAGCCATCTCTCCAGCCCTGTCCATTTTTTTTTTTTTTTTTTTTTGGAGACAGTGTTTCTCACTGGCTTGGAGCTAGTCTGGCTGCTCAGTGAGCCCTAGGGAATCTTCCTGTCTCCATCTCCCAAGTGCTGGGATTATAAAACCCGTGTCACCAAGCCCACCATTTTTGGTACATTCTGGAGATCAGGTCTCCTCCTGTGTGTCAGGCAAGCACCTTACCCACCTTGCCATGTCCCCAACCCTGCAAGCATCCTTCTTTCAAAATAAAAGTCCCCAGCGCACAACAAACACTGACACAGTGTCAGTTTCTCTGCTCATATATATTTTCTCTGTTTACAGACACAATTCTTCAGTAAACATTTACAACATACTTGGGCAACACTGAAAAAGACAGGCCACTCTGTGAACAGAATGACTCCCACATATCCAATACCATGACACAAGGACACACACACACAAACACACACAAACACACACATCCACACACACACATACACGACAGATGTCGGCTGGGAAACCGAATAAATACAGGTCACTTCAAATGGCAAAAACAAAGCAAAACAAAACCAAAAATCCCACACCACACGCTCTGAGGAACGCACGAGGAAGCAGAGAGGCGGTCTTGTGCTATGCTTGAGGCGAGTCTGTTACAAAAATAAATAATAATCCAGAGGTCTGGGACCTGGTCTTTGCTAAGTAACATCTTCTGTAGCGAACGGCTATTGGCAAAATAAAACTTTTATCTGTCGGTCTTCCTTTCCGTGAGTCCTCCCATCTCAGGGAGCTGGAGTTCCAGGCTGGGGAGACAGGGCTCTTAAAGCAGGTGAAGACCTGTCACTTTCAGTCCTGTTGCCGTGGGAGGGGAGCAAAGGCTACTCGGGGCGTCTCTGTCCACCCTGTACCCCTGGACAGAGGGCTGCGGCAATGCAGCAGAAAGTGGGACAGAAAAGGAGGCCATGGCACACTAATAGGGCAGGACTTATAACCCATCCTGGTTGGCTCGGTGGAAGGACCAAGGTGTCCCCTCAGCTGAGGCTTCAGTCAAGCTTCCCCCTGTCCCTCCGCCCGCCCCCCACTAGCTTTCATCTCTTGTCAGGCCACAGGTCTTCCTCCCAGCCTGCTGCTGTTTCTCCCCATTTGGACATTGTGAGAGCAGCCAGACTGCTGGGCTGGAGGGACAGGTGGGCGAGCTCCTACCAGGTCTGTGAAGTGCCCAGAGGGCTATTCTCAGACCCAGCTCTGACTCTCGCTCCCTGGTGGGTATTTCCCGAGGGAAACACGCTAATCCTACGTGGGACAACACCCAGCTCGTTCTACCCCTGTCCTGAGTGAGCAAGGCGCTTAGAGGCTTAGGGGCATCTACAAACATACGTTTTCAGCCACAGGCGAGAGGGCCATGGGGTTGGACTCTTGCCTGTTTGGTTTGGGGGTTTTGGGAACCCTTCTCCTGCCCACAGACACATCTAGGTTCCCAAGATACTTGAATGAAAGAAAGAGGGAAAGAAAGAAGAGAGAGAGAGAGAGAGAGAGAGAGAGAGAGAGAGAGAGAGAATCTTCTGGGATCAGGCAGAGGAGGAAAAATGAGAAAGTACATCAAATGGAACCCCAGTCTCCAAGAGAGATGGTGGTGAAAGACCTCTGTGTGCTTTTCCTAACAGAGTAGGGGAGGGAGCTCAGAGAGAGGATGGCTTAGGTATGTTGGCTTCTTAAAGGGGCGGGGGTGAATTTGCCACACAAGGGACATATGGCAAAATCTGGGGATTTTTTTGGGTGATCACAGTGGGGGGGCATGTGTAACTGGCATCAGTGGTTGTAAGGTGGGGAAGCTGGTCAATTTCTTGTATAATACACAGCCCAACCCCCTCACAAGGTGATTTCTGGCTTCAAATGTCACTAATCATGTCAAGGGGTAGACCAGATTGGAATGCTCTGGAATCTCTCCAAACACCTCTTGCCAAGTCCAGAGGCATCTCCTACACCAATTTCCCAAATAATGCCCCCCACCCCCCGTGCCACGTGCACAGAAGAGGAAGGGACAGGGGAGGGAAGAAAAGAGCAGGGACAGGAGCCATCTCCATCCACTTAGTACCCCAACTCCCAAGAGGGAGAGATCCCAAACTCGGGCGATCTTTGGTCAAACAGGAAAACGACGTAAGGCTGAACTGAGGGGGGCCACCCCCCGACCCCAGTGCCCAGTGGCCCAGCTCCAAGGAAGGAATTGCTCTCTGCACAGAAGTCCAAGCTGAAGAGCAGACACCAGGACCCCGTGCTGGGCTGCACGCTGGCGGGAGGGAAGGGGCAAGGAGGACAGGCAGGGGTGCCAGGCTGGCACCGCCCTCACTTGTTCTCAATCAGTGTCTGGACTTTGTACACGAGGTCCCGGGCCAGCTTTAAGACCTGCTTTGCGTTGTGCCGCTCGGCCATTTCTGAAAGAGCAGAAGATAAATCTGGTAAGCCGCTTCTGTATCCAGCCATGGGAGATACCCACCCCAGCAACCAGCACAGGCTCCTGGGCATCCTGACCACAGAGTGACTCTGGACACTGGGATCTGAGGGAAGCCTTGAAGCTCCAGACCTCAGTTTACCCATCTGTAAAATGGGAACAGAGCACCAATCCACTGCACAAGGTGGGACAGAATGCAATGCTGGCTCCTGTGTGTGTCCTTGCCTCCTCACTCAGAATCGCTGGGAATGTCTGTTAACAAGTTTTGTTTGGGGAATGGAGGGATGGTTTAGCTGTTAAGGCTCTTGCCTGCCAGCCAAGGACCCTGGTTCAATGCCCCAGGACCCACGTTAAGCCAGATGCACAGGTGGCGCATAAGTCTGGAGTTTGCAGTGGCTAGAGGCCCTGAAATGCCCATTCTCTCTCTCTATGTATGTGTGTGTGTGTGTGTGTGTGTGTGTGTATGCATATAATTTCTTTTTTTTGGAGAGCGACAGAGAGAGAGAGGGACAGGAAGACAGATAGAGATGGGTGCCAGCAGCCTCTCAGCTGCTGTGAACGAACTCCAGATGCATGCGCCCCCTTGTGGGCAAGTGCGGCATTGCGCCCTTGCATCACTGCATCTAGCTAAACGTGGGACCTGGAGATTGGAACCAGTGTTCTTAGGCTTAGCAGGCAGGCGCCTAAACCGCTAAGCCATCTCTCCAGCCCTGTAATTTGTTTTTGAGATTGGGTCTTGCTGTAGTCCAGGCTGATCTGGAATTCATATGTGGTCCCAAGCTGGCCTTGAATTCACAGCGATCCTCATACCTCTGCCTCCTGGGTTCTGGGAATAAAAGCTTTTTAAAAAATTTATGTTTATTTATTTATTTGACAGAGAGAGTGAGAGAGAGAATGGGCATGCCAGGGCCTCCAGCCACTGCAAACGAACTCCAGACATGCGCGCCCCCTTGTGCATTTGGCTAACGTGGGTCCTGGGGAATTGAACCTGGGTCCTTTGGCTTTGCAGGCAAACGCCTTAACCACCGAGTCATCCCTCCAGCCCAAACGTTTTAACAAGTTTTGTTAGGGGCCTGGCAAGATAGGCAAAGCACTTGAAATGTGAGGACCACAGTGCGGATCCTCAGCACCCATGTCCATGCTGGGAGTGCTGGTAGGAGCCTGTCATCCCAGCACTTGGGAAGCAGAGACAGGTGGCTCTCTGGGGCAAGATGGCAGCTAGACTAGTCATATCAGGGGGCTCTGGGTTCAGTCTGAGACTCTGTCTCAACGAAGCAGATGGAGAATGATTAAGGAAAACCCCAACATCAACCTCTGACTCCCTCACATACACGTATGTGCATGCATCCCCCCCCCCACACATGTGCCCACACACATATGAACACACACATGCAAAAAAAAAAAGGTAATTTCAGGCCAAGTGTAGACATATACAGCCATAATCCCAGTACTCAGGAAGCTGAATTCAGAGAATTGAGAGTTGGAGGCCAAGGGCTGGAGAGATGGCTTAGCGTTTAAGGTGTTTGCCTGCAAAGCCAAAGGATACCGGTTCGATTCTCCAGGTTCTTGGTTAGCCAGATGCACATGGGGGTGTATGCATCTGGAGTTTGTTTGCAGTGGCTGGAGGCCCTGGCATGCCCTTTCTCTCTCTCTCTCTCGCTCCCTCTTTCTCTCAACATATGTGTGTGTGTGTGTGTATATATATATATATATATATATATTTTTTTTTTTTTTTTTTTTTGAGGTAGGGTCTCACTCTAGCCCAGGCTGACCTGGAATTCACTCTGTAGTCTCAGGGTGGCCTCAAATTCATGGCGATCCTCCTACCTCTGCCTCCCAAGTGCTGGGATTAAAGGCGTGCGCCACCACGCCTGGCCATAAAATGTATTTTAACAAAGAGTTGGAGGCCAACCTGGATTAGTGAGATTATGTCTCAAAAAACAAAAAGTCTTAAATATTCTGTAGAAGTGAGTGTAGCAAACAATGAAGGACATGGAAAGGAGAGAAGAAAAAAGAGAAAAGCAGACGGTTCTATCTCCAAACTCTTTTTTTGTTGTTTTTTGAGGTCTGGTTCATGCCCAGACTGGCCTGGAATTCATTATAATGTCAGGGTAGCCTCGAACTCACAGCCATCCTCCTATTCTGTGGGATATTTAGTCATTTGGGGGGAACCACGGTGACACTGCACATCTGTTGAGCACTGCCTAACCCGCTAGCTGGAATGAGTTCATACATGACCCTACCTTCCTCTCGGTGACGTTGTACCTGCACAAAGCTAGGTTCACTGTGATCAAAAGCAAGCTCCGGGGCTGGAGAGATGGCTTAGCGGTTAACGCATTTGCCCGTGAAGCCAAAGGACCCAGGTTTGATTCTCCAGGACCCACATAAGCCAGATGCACAAGGGGCACATGTGTGTGGAGTTCGTTTGCAGTGGCTACAGGCCCTGGCATGCACATTCTCTCTCTGTCTGTATTTCTTCTCTCTATCTCTCTCTCTGCTTCAAATAAATAATTTAAAAATATATTTAAAAATATTATTTAAAAAAGCAAGCTCCATATGAGAGGCATATCAGGGAACAGTGCACGAAGGTGGTGACATGCAATCTCCTTTCAGCAACTGAAAAGCTATGTACAGCCCAACAGGGCCATGCATTCCTAAGTGACCACTTAGTTAAAAATGATATAAAATGTTATTTTTTCATTTATTTATGCCATGTTTTTCAGATAGCTTCTAAGTTGTAAGAACATGTCAATTTTCTTTCTCTTTTCTTTTTGTTTGTTTTGTTGAGGTAGGGACTCACTCTTGCCCAGGCTAGCCTGGAACTCACTCTGTAGTCCCAGGCTGGCCTTGAACTCACAGTGACCCTCCTACCTCTGCCTCCTGAGTGCTGGGATTAAAGGTATGCACCACCATGCTCGGCTATAACAATCTTTTATAAAAAACTATTTTTTAATTTGCATGCGCACGAGAGAGAGAGACAGAGAGGAAGAGGTAGAGAGAGAATAGGCACACCAGGGCTTCTCAGCAGCTGTGAATGAATTCCAGACACATGCGCCCCCTTGTGCGCATGTGCGACATTGTGTTTTTGCATCACTTTTGCATCTGGTTAACGAGGGACCTGGAGATTCGAATGGGTGTTCTTAGGCTTCGCAGGCAGGCGCCTAAACTGCTAAGCCATCTCTCCAGCTCCTAAAAAGCTATTTTTATTTATTTATTTGCGAGGGGAAGGATGGAGGGAGAGAGTGAGTGAATGAGCGAGCAACAGAGGGAGAGAGAGAGAGAGGATGGGTAAGCCAAGGCCTCTTGCTGCTACAACAGAACTACAGATGCATGTTCCACTTTGTGCATCTGGCTTTACATGAATGCTGGAGAACTGAACTCAGGCTGTCAGGCTTTGCAGTCAAGTGCTTTTAGCCACTGAGCCATCTCCTTAGCCCATAAGAATCTTTGTATTTTAGAATATATGATGTGTGTGCAAGTGTACTGTATGCACGTGTGTGTTCACATGGACACCCCTCCAAGCACACACATCTGGAGGCCAGAGAACAGTGTCAGGCATCTTCCTTTCTCATTCTTCTGCCTTATTTCCTTGAAGCAGGGTCTTTCACTGGACCTGGAGCTCACTCCATTTTTTTGGTTAGACTGGCTGACCAGTAAATCTGAGTGATACTCTTTTTTTTTCTTATGAAAGAGAGAGAGAGCAAGAGAGAGATCAAGTGAGAGAGAGAGAGAGAGAGAGAGAGAGAGAGAGAGAGAGAGAACAGGTGTACTAGGGCCTCCAGCCACTGCAATCAAACTCCAAACGTGTGTAGCACCTTGTGCCCATGTGTGACCTTGTGCACGTGCATCATCTTGTGCATCTGGCTTATGTGGGTCCTGGGGAATCAAACCTGGGTCCTTAGTTTTCACAGGCAAGTGCTTAATCATTAAGCCATCTCTCCAGCCCCTGAGCCTCCTTTTTGATGCTTATATGCTTATACTAGTCCCCTCAGCCAGGTCCAGGAGAAAAATACATTCTCAGGCTGCAGAGATGGCTTAGCCATTAAGGCGCTTGCCTGAAAAGTCTAAGGACCCATGTTCTACTCTTCAGATCCCACATAAGCCAGATGTACAGGGTGACGCAAGCTCACAAGGTGGCACATGTGTCTGGAGTCCGATTATAGTGGCTGGAGGCCCTGGCACGTCAATTCTCTCTGTCTCTCTCACTCTTGCTCTCGCAAATCTCTCTCTCTCTCACACACACACAACACACACACACACACACACACACACACACACACACACACACACACACTATAGTGCTAGTCCTTCTAGAAACTTGCCTAAGTGGGCAGAACCGCTCTCCACCCCACCCCCAGCACTCATCTCAAACCTCTCTTCCCCTTCCCTCACAGGAGAGCAGATCCCGTTGTACCATTGAAGAATTTGATGATGTCCGTGAAGTCCATGTTGTTCTCCAGGATGATGTCGCGGTAGACCTCCACCAGGGCCAGCGCAATGAACAGCACGTAGTGGGAAGAGGACACGTGCTTGGCCGCCCAGATCGTCTCCCAGACCGAGAAGACATCATCGTAAACGAGTTCTATGGGGACATCAACATATAGGTGCACGGGACACCATACGTGACGGCCACCTGCCTGGCATCTGTTCTTCTGTGACAATCCCAGAAGCCTCAGTTTCTCCAGCCATAGCTTGGGTGGTGTCAACGGCTAGGGTCTAAGTTCCTTGCAGCGCTTAAAGCCTATGCATGGAGACTCTGAGCATGTGCAGGCTTGATTGACATGGGCTTGGAGATGGGCCCTCCATCTTCAACAGCACCCCGGGCAGTGTCTCCCCTTCCCCTGAACACAACAGAGCTGGCTGCTACCGCCTCAGCCTTCCAGGAAATGGCAAAGGGTGGCCTTTAAGAGCAAGGCTCCTTGATACTGAAAACCTACAACAGGGGTAGTCATGAGCCCGAGGGTGTAACGTCTGCTGGTGTCTGGCTAAATGTATATACTATGCTCACCAAACTACCTAGTAAGCACTTCTCTTAATGTCCACACCCATATATTAATGTTACTCTCATTTTTGGTTAGAAAAGCTTCTCTTTTCAGATGGTGGTGACCTTGGGATGACTCAGAAGGCACCATGGTGCTGAGAAGAAGTGACAGAGGAGTGCTCAGCACTGAAACATCTCTAACACACCTTCCAAGGCTCAGGGTCCGCTGCGGAAGAGGTGGCAGAAAGAATGTAAGAGCCAAAGGAAGGGTAGGACTCCTTACAACATGCTCCTCCAGACACAAAATGGCCTGGATATCCATGACCTCACAGTGCCTGACACTACCTACACAAGACCATCATAATTAAAAGAGAGACTGGGGCTGGAGAGATGGCTTCGCGGTTAAGGAGCTTTCCTGCTAAGCCTAAGAATGCCCATTTGATTCTCCAGGTCCCACATTTAGCCAGACACAGAGATGCAAGGGTGCCATGTCTCACTTGCCCACAAGGGGGCGCACGTGTCTAGAGTTTGTTTACAGCTGCTGAGAGGCTGCTGGTGCGCCCATTCTCTCTCTCTTCTCTCTCTCTCTGACTCAAAAAAAAAAAAAAAGGAGAGGGGGAGACTGATTGAGAGGGGGAGGGGATATGATGGAGAGTGGAGTTTCAAAGGGGAAAGTGGGGGAGGGAGGGAAGTACCATGGGATATTGTCTACAATTAAGGAAGTTGTCAATAAAAAATTACTCAAAAAAAAAAAAAAAAAAAAAAAGAGCAAGGCTGCCATGTCTCAATAAACTATCTTGAAGTCTTAACACCCTCACTGACCAGTTAAGGGGCCACGGTCTGTGACTTCCCCCCAGCCTCTCTGCGCCTCATCTGTATGTGGGGTGCCACTGGCCGTAGACGGCAGAGTTCCATGAGGGACACTTAGTTAACACCTCTGTGTATGTTCATTGGTATTAGCACATGGACTTGCGCCAGAGCACGTGACATCACTTCTAACTCATGCATGAAGTCACCTCACCTCCAAAGGCTTCAGGCATCTCGGTTTCTGCTATAAGGAGCATGACAGAACTTGGCTTTGGAGGTTGAGGCAAACTCGGTCACTGGGTCCACTCCTCCTACCTCTGAAATGGGACTTTTCCCCCGCCTCAGTGTTCCCATCTGTGAAATGGGGATCCTAACAGCCCCTATGGCACAGAGTCCTTGCACAATAAGGCAGGTGCTGTGACGAGCAGACCTCCATCACCAATGCTCTCCTCTGTTACCTCTGCTCCAATGGCCCCTCGACCTTCCTGTCCCCACATCTCCTCCCCCGAGGTTCTGCTCCAAAGAGCGCCCCAGGGTACCTCGCTTGAAATCCAGCAGAAACCAGCGGTAGCAGAAGTAGAAGTGGGTGTAGTCCCCATTCTGATGCATCAGCTCAAAGAGCTCCGAGTCCAGGATCTGTCCGAGGAAAGGAATAAAGAGCATCAGCTTCCTGGGGAAGGGCAGGGCCAGGGGACAGCGATGGTGGCACAAGTCCATACTGCATGGCGGACAGCTTGCAACAAGCCAGGTGTGGTTAACAGTGGGCAAAGGATATGACCAGCTATCTAAAAAATACATAGAGATAGATTTGGACCAACATCTCTCCAAAGATGATGTCTGAATGGTCAGTATACACATGTGAGATGGTCAACATCATTAATTACCAGGGAAATGTGAGTCAAAACACAGCGAGAGGGCAGGAGAGATGGCTCAGTGGTTAAGGCGCTTGCCTGCAAAGCCAAAGGACCCAGGTTTGATTCCCCAGTACCCATGTAAAGCCAGATGCACAAGGTGGTACATGCATCTGGAGTTTGCAGTGGCTAGAGGCCCTGGTGTGTTCATGAGAACGATATCCAAGGTTGTCCTCTGGCACCTACACACATATGAACACACATACATAAACATAAGTCACCCCCCCCACACACTGTATACCACATCCTAAACCCCAAATTCCTGAAAAAAAAAAAAATTGAGGGCCGGGGAGATGATTCAGTACTCAAAGGCACTTGCTTGCACACCTGCCAGCCCGAGTTCAACTCCCCAGCATCTGTGTAAAACCAGACACAAGGTTCCACAAGCCTCTGTGATCCCAATGTGCCTATGGCAATGGGAGGTGGAGCCAGGAGAATCCAGAAGCTCGCAGGCCAGCTAGACTGGTGCACACACAGTGAAAAAATAAGGGAGACCCTGTCTCAAAATAATAGGTGGATGGAGGGGACAAACACTCTGAGGTTGTCCTCTGACTTGTATTGTGAAAATACAGATAGAGGGGCAAACACTTCGAGTTTATCCTCTGACTTGGAAGTGGTTCGTGCATCCATGCACACTCACACACACGCACATACATAACATTAAAAACAAGCGAGCTAGGGCTGGAGAGATGGCTTAGTGGTTAAGGCACCTGCCTGTGAAGCCTAAGAACGCCTGTTCGATTCTCCAGGTCCCACATTTAGCCAGACACAAAAAGTGGTGCAAGCGCACAATGTCACACATGCTCACAAGGGGGTGCACGCATCTGGAGTTTGTTCACAGCGGCTCAGAGGCTGCTGGTGCACCCATTCTCTCTCTCTCTCTCTCCCCTCTCTTCTAAAAAAAAAAAAAAAAAAAAAGCAAGCTATAAACAACCTGAATATCCACCCACAGGACAACGGGTACACACAAGATGGGGTCCAGTGTGTCATATGCTCCCAGAGAAGCAGGCTGCATGTCAGGGAAGGAAGGACTGCGTTGTTGCTGAGGCGTCCCATGCACCTGTTACTGAGCAGAGTCAGGTTTCAGGGACTGGGGAGATGGCTCCGTGGAGAAAGCACTTGCCGCCTAAGTGTGACAACTTGGATTCAGACCCCCAGCACCCACTTGAAAGCTGGATAGGTGTGGCAAGCAGCCCGCCTGTAACCCCAGAGTTCTGGAGGTGAAGACGAAGGGTCCCCTGGGCAAGCTGGGTAGGTAGACTAACCAAATCAGCCAGCTCTGTGTTCACACAAGAGACCCTGCCTGAATAAATAAGGTGGAGAGTGGTCGTGAGAAACACCCAACTTCAATATGAAGGCTAGCCTCCGCAGAGGCACACGCATACGTGCGCATACATGCAGACATGCGTGCACAGCCACAAAATACACACTCAAAAAATAAGGTGGAGAGGACAAGAATGGGCATGGGAAATTAACAAGGGTTCCATTAAGGCTGAAAAATCTACACCAAATGCTTTATGTCTTAGGCAGAAAACATGAGCATTCATTATTTAATTTTATTTTTTTCTACTTATTTATTTGCAAGCAGAGAGAGAGAGAGAGAGAGAGAGAGAGAGAGAGAAGAGAAGAGAAGAGAAGAGAAAGAGAAGAGAAGAGAAGAGAAGAGAGACAGAGAGAATGGGCGTGCCAGGGCCTCTAGCCACTGCAAATAAACTCCAGAAGCATGCGCCACTTTGTGCATCTGGCTCATGAGAGTACTGGAGAATTGAACCTAAGCCCTTACTTAATCTTCATAGGCATGAACCTTAACCACTAAGCTATCTCTCCAGGCCCATTATTTTATTTTATTTTGGTTTTTTTGAGGTATGTCTGCATTCTATCCCAGGCTGACCTGGAATTCACTCTGTAGTCTCAGGCTGGCCTCAAACTCATAGTGATCCTCCTACCTCTGCCTTCCAAATGCTGGGATTAAAGGGGTGTGCCACCACGCCAGGCTTTGAGTATTCATTTTAATGTTTTTATGTCTAAAAGTGTGATGACTTGAATCAGGTATCTCCCCTATAAACTCATGTGTCCTGAATACTTGGTCCCCAGCTGTTGGCAGTTTGGGAGGTGGAGGGTGCTGGAGAAGGTGTGTCACTGGGGGTAACCTTGAGATGGATTGGCCCCAAGTTTGCCATTGCTAGCTCTGTTCACTCTCCTGCTGCTGTTTTCCACCTGCTATGGCAAAGAGGTGATGTCCAGTCTCTGCTAGAACCATGCTCTCCCCTGCCACCAAGAAGTTTTATAAACAACCTGAATATCCACCCACAGGACAACGGGTACACACAAGATGGGGTCCAGTGTGTCATATGCTCCCAGAGAAGCAGGCTGCATGTCAGGGAAGGAAGGACTGCGTTGTTGCTGAGGCGTCCCATGCACCTGTTACTGAGCAGAGTCAGGTTTCAGGGACTGGGGAGATGGCTCCGTGGAGAAAGCACTTGCCGCCTAAGTGTGACAACTTGGATTCAGACCCCCAGCACCCACTTGAAAGCTGGATAGGTGTGGCAAGCAGCCCGCCTGTAACCCCAGAGTTCTGGAGGTGAAGAGAGAAGGGTCCCCTGGGCAAGCTGGGTAGGTAGACTAACCAAATCAGCCAGCTCTGTGTTCACACAAGAGACCCTGCCTGAATAAATAAGGTGGAGAGTGGTCGTGAGAAACACCCAACTTCAATATGAAGGCTAGCCTCCAGTGAGAGGCACACGACATCGTCGTGCGCATACATGCAGACATGCGTGCACAGCCACAAAATACACACTCAAAAAATAAGGTGGAGAGGACAAGAATGGGCATGGGAAATTAACAAGGGTTCCATTAAGGCTGAAAAATCTACACCAAATGCTTTATGTCTTAGGCAGAAAACATGAGCATTCATTATTTAATTTTATTTTTTCTACTTATTTATTTGCAAGCAGAGAGAGAGAGAGAGAGAGAGAGAGAGAGAGAAGAGAAGAGAAGAGAAGAGAAGAGAAGAGAGAGAAGAGAAGAGAAGAGAGACAGAGAGAATGGGCGTGCCAGGGCCTCTAGCCACTGCAAATAAACTCCAGAAGCATGCGCCACTTTGTGCATCTGGCTCATGAGAGTACTGGAGAATTGAACCTAAGCCCTTACTTAATCTTCATAGGCATGAACCTTAACCACTAAGCTATCTCTCCAGGCCCATTATTTTATTTTATTTTTTTTTTGAGGTATGTCTGCATTCTATCCCAGGCTGACCTGGAATTCACTCTGTAGTCTCAGGCTGGCCTCAAACTCATAGTGATCCTCCTACCTCTGCCTTCCAAATGCTGGGATTAAAGGGGTGTGCCACCACGCCAGGCTTTGAGTATTCATTTTAATGTTTTTATGTCTAAAAGTGTGATGACTTGAATCAGGTATCTCCCCTATAAACTCATGTGTCCTGAATACTTGGTCCCCAGCTGTTGGCAGTTTGGGAGGTGGAGGGTGCTGGAGAAGGTGTGTCACTGGGGGTAACCTTGAGATGGATTGGCCCCAAGTTTGCCATTGCTAGCTCTGTTCACTCTCCTGCTGCTGTTTTCCACCTGCTATGGCAAAGAGGTGATGTCCAGTCTCTGCTAGAACCATGCTCTCCCCTGCCACCAAGAAGTTTCCCCTCGAGACTTTCCTCCCTTAGGCTGGAGCGATGGCTTAGCGGTTAAGGCGCTTGCCTGCAAAGCCCAAGGACCCATGTTCGATTCTCCAGAGCCCATGTAAGCCAGACGCACAAAGGTGAGGCAAGCGCAAGGTCGCACATGCCCACTAGGTGGCGCAAACGTCTGGAGTTCAATTTCAGTGTCTGAGGACCTGGAGCACCAATTATCTCTCACTCTCTAAAGTAATAATAATAAAAACACTTTCCTCCCATCTGTGGCTTTTGGTCAGGTGTTTTGTGCCAACAATGAGAAGGGACTACAACCAAAAGACTTTTTAAACTTCACCAAAAAGAAACAAGAACAAACTTGGCCGTTACCATTGCTGATCAGGGATAATGATGTTCTCTGTCATTTCCTGGGGTTAATACCTCACCACTCCCTCCACGCCAAGAAGCAAACATTTAATCCCTCTGGGGAGCAGCTGTTGTGACCACAGTGGACGCTGAAGAGCCCGTATCTGCTACATCCCCATTTGCAAGACAGCAAGTGCCAGAGTCACCTGTGGAACTCCAAGAGACCCAGACTGCTGGGTGCACATCTTGCACGCTCTGATTGGGAGTCAGAAGAGTAATGTGCATTTATTTTGTTTTAAATATTTTTATTTATTCCTATCTTCTCAGAGATAGAGGAAGAGAGAGAGAGAGAGAGAGAGAGAGAGAGAGAGAGAGAGAGAGAGCACACCAGTGCCTCCAGCCACTGCAAACAAACGCAGATGCTGCATGCACCACTTTGTGTATCTGGCTTTCATGAGTACAAGGGAATCAAGCTTGGGTCATTAGGCTTTGCAGGCAAGTGCCTTAACTGCTGAGCCATCTCTCCAGCCCTCTTTTTTCATGTGTCGTACGCATTGTGTATGCACTGTACATGCAGATATACAGTCAGTATGCATGTGTGTGGAGGCCAGAGGAAGACATTTCTATGTCCTTCTCTGATGTCTTCCGCCTTGTTTCCCTGACAGAGTCTCTCACTGAGGCTGGAGCACCATCCCTTTTTTTGGTTGAAGTGGCTAACCAGCAAGCATCAGTAATCCTCCCGTCTCTGTCTCTCTTAGCACTGGGATAACAGGCATAGTTATGTCCAGCTTTTTAGGTGGGTGCTGGGAATTGAGCTCAGGTCTTTGTGCTTTTATAGCAAGAGCTCTTCCCCACGGAACCATCTCCCCAGACCCAATAATTTGCATTTCTAACAAGTTTCCAGATTTACCTGCTATTGCTGCACAGTGGCAGACACTGCTCAGTGCTATAAACACATTCATTATCCCATTTCCCTGGCTGTTATACTTCATTTATGAATCATATAAATGGGAAAGCAACCCATTTTCCAGGTGGGGAAACTGAGGCCCAGAGAGATTAAAAACATATGCTTGAGTTAAAAATTTTTTTTTTATATTTCTTTACTTGAAAGACACAGACAGAGGAAGAGAGAGAGAGAGAGAGACAGACAGACAGTATGAGCACCAGACCCTCTAGCTGCTGCACATGAACTCCAGACACATCTGCCACCTTGTAGATCTGGCTTTATGTGGGTTCTGGGGAATCAAACCTGGGTCCTTTAGCTTTGCAGGTAAGTTCCTTAACCGCTAAGCCATCTTTCCAGCCCATGCCTGAGTTTTCATTGCTAGCAAGTACCAGAAACAGTATTCAGCCCAGGTTTGCTATACATAGCTCAATCCTTTTTTTTATTCTTTTGAGACAGGGGCTCACGTAGCCCAGGCTGGCTGCAAATTAGCCATGTAGCTAAGGACAACCATGAATTGCTGATCCTCTTGCCTCCACCCGGCAAACTGAAATTACAGGAAGGCCTACCACCCACAGTTTATGTAATGCTGGGGATTGAACGCGGGGCTTCGTTGCATGCCAGGCAAGCACTCGACCAACTGAGCTATACCCTCACCCTGCAAACTGCTTAGTCTTAAACCGCCCACTTCTGCTTCTGTTTCCTCCACAAATCGGAAGCAGGAAGACACTGTGTCTTACTTGGATCAGCGACCTCATGTTGGCAAAGTGTGTGTCCATGGCACCTCCATGGGGGAAGTTCTGGTTCATCCTCTTCATGAGCTCTGTGAAACAGCTGAAGGCCAGGGCCTCTAGGGGGACAGCACAGGACAAATGGTTAGCTGAGCCACTGTCCTGGGTACCCAAACTCCCAAAGGAATGGTATAAAGCCCCAGAGCTGGTATACAAAGTTCACGGCCAAGTGAGAACGAAGCAGACAGAATGGGCCCAGTGCAGCCCATTCCAACAGATGCTCCCGAGCTTAAGTGAATTGCAAACATCATGCTTGACAGAGCCAGGTCTCCATCCCTGGTCCTGCATTTTCTTGTGATGACCTTGTCTCATGGTACCGAAGAGGTGGCCGGCCCTTCTTGGAGAGCAGGCCTCAGTCAGTGAGGTGGGATCCTGCACTCTTTAACTTCTCTGTGTTTTTTTCCTTTTCTATCTTTTCCCTTCTTTCCTTCCCTTCATCTTCCTTCCTTGTTCATCCCTCCCTTTCTTTCTTCCTTTTCATTTTTTCTTTTTTGAAAAAGAGTTCATGAGGAATTATTCTTTTTGTTTTTTTTTTTTTTTCCGAGGTAGGGTCTCACTCTGTTCCAGGCTGACCTGGAATTCACTCTATAGTCTCAGGGTGGCCTCGAACTCACGGCGATCCTCCTACCTCTGCCTCCCGAGTGCTGGGATTAAAGGCGTGCGCCACCACGCCCGGCTGTGAGGAATTATTCTTTGTTTTGTTTTTCGAGGTAGGGTCTTGCTCTAACCCAGGCTGTTCTCGAATTCACTATGTAGACTCAGGGTGGCCTCGAACTCATGGTGATCCTCCTACTTCTGCCTCGTATTGCTGGCAGAAATCACCCGACCAAGAGCAGCTTATGGGAAAAAAGGTTTATTTTGGCTTATAGACTCCAGGGGAAGCTCCATGATGGCAGAGAAAAATGATAGCACGAGCACAGGGTGGACACCACCTCCTCGTCAACATCAGATGGACAACAGCAACAGGGAGTGTACCAAAACACTGGCAAGGGGACACTGGCTATAACACCCATAAGCCCGCCCCCAACAATACACTGCCTCCAGGAGGCATTAATTCCCAAATCTCCATCAGCTGGGAATCTAACATTCTGAACACCTAAGTTTATGGGGGACACCCGAATCAAACCACCAAGTTCCGCCCCTGGCCCCCATAAACTGAGAACCATCCATGATGTAAAATGCAATGCATTCAGTCCAACATTAAAAATCCCCATAGTTTTTATCAATCCTAGTAATGTTCAAACATCCCCACAATCCAAGGTCTTTTAACTGAGCCATAATACCAAAAAATCCACCCCCATGTCCCATAATGGCACAGAGCAAACACTCACACTGCAAAAGATGGCACTGGACATAGCAAAGAAATATTCAACCAATACAAGATTTAAACAGGGCAAACATCAAACCCTGTAACTCCAAGTCCAACAACTCTAGTCAGTGACAAATCTCCAAAAGCAATAATGCTAACCAGCCACGAGTCTGGAGTTCCAATTCTGCCCCTTCAGCTAGGCTACTCACAGTCCTGGAAAACTTCATCCAGGGCTGGCAGCTTTCCTTAGCAGCCATCTCGTGGTCCTGGCATCTCCACTGGGTCTCCACCGCAACCCATGGTTCATCCTCACGGCTCCACTGGGTCTCCATGCAGGCATCCAGCAAACCTGCTTCACACTGCCTATGGCCGTTTCCAAAACACAAGACCGTGTTGCAAATTCAATGACCCTCTCTTTCCTGTGTTTCTTACACTCCATAATATCAGGTAGGGTGCCAATTTGTTAATCCAGGGGGAAATAAAGCAGACTTTGAAGAACAGGACATTCATTGAGCATTTAGGCCCCTTCAAAAGAATCTACATTCTTCCTGTTGCCCCAATCTCAATGGTTCTAATATTTCATACAATTGCAGTTGAACAGGCAGCAGTTCTGGCCCAAAGATTTCATTTTTTCTGTGCCATATCCCTCTGTTCACACCAGTCCAGTTCTATGCAATGCAACCCTGCACAAGTTCTCAAGACATGGTCATATAGCAAGCCTCTCACACAAACTGCTTCTAGCCCAGTCCAGGCAAAGCTCTTTCTCACCCTCATAAGCCAAACCTCACAGTTCAGGTCTTTCAACTCTGACTAGAATAGTCCATCAAGCTGTACTTACAACATTGCAAGGCATCTCTTGGGCCAATGTTTCAAATCCTTCCACATTCCTCTTAAAAATCAGCTCCAAAGGGCCAAAGCCACACAGTCAGGTGTCTAGCAGCAAGTGACACCACTCCTTGGTAACAACATTACTGTTGCAGTCAGGTTCGCACTGCTGGAGGAAATCGCCCAACCAAGAGCAGCTTGTGGGGAAAAGGGTTTATTTTGGCTTACTGAATTGAGGGGAAGCTCCATGATGGCAGCGTAAAATGGTGGCACGAACAGAGGGTGGACATCACCCCCTGCCCAACATCAGGTGGACAAGAGCAACAGGAGAGTGTGCCAAACACTGGCAATGGGACCCTGGCTATAATACCCATAAGCCCGCCCCCAACAATAAATACACTGCCTCCAGAAGGTGTTAATTCCCAAATCTCCATCAGCTGGGAATCTAACATTCAGAACACCTAAGTTTGTGGGGGACACCTGAATCAAACCACCACATTGGGATTAGAGATGTGAGACACCACGTTTGCTAATTATTTTTACTAAGTTTGGCAGCACTCACACCCATTAGTCCATTTGGGTTCAGGCCTCACATTGTTCTTATTCATTGTAACCAGTGGCTAAGGGCTCTGAGTTGGGAGCTAAGTCACATGAGGGCTTCTTGTTCCACTGCAACTGTGACCAGCTCCTTCCTGTGCTGACCCATTCTGTGGAGTCACAGAGTGAGGTTTATCCCATGCCCAGCACGGCACTCCCAGCTCTGGATCACAGAGGACGCACTCACCATCATCCAGAATGACCAGCAGTGGGGCCAGGAGGTCACACATGCCCTGGACATAGCCGATCTCAATGTGCTGCCAGATGTAGCTGCAAGAGACACAAGTCCAATGATGAAACCCCATCCTGTCTATCACACATCTCTTTCTCTCTCCTTTCCTGTCTGGTCCTCCCATCCCTTCCTGGACAATGCCCTCAGCCCAATGCCTGCATCCCCACCCCCACTCTTACAGTCATCATACATCCTAGGTTCTCAGGACACCTGTCCTACCTCCCACAAAGGGCATACTGCATGTTCAGAAACCGTCACACACTCCTGCTGCCATGGAATGTTGTCCTGATCATCGCTAGGTACAAGGCACTGAGAGCCTCCTGCACCTCATCCTCCCAGCTCCACATGTCCCCTCCCTGTGCCTTTTCCTCTCCAGGCACATAGAGGCATTCGTTCACTTTGCACGAAGAAGTCCCTCATTTACGCCTCTGTGGCTTCTGCCTAGTAATTCCTTCTCTCTGGAATTTCAATCAGCTGCTTACTGCGAACAGTGAATCTCTACCAAACACTGACTGCATTTACAGCCCACTACGTATGCCTTGCACCCTTGAATTGTCACCATGATCATACAAGCAAAGTACTATTAGGATCACATGTCACAGACAGGCAAATTGGCACACCCAAAGTCACCCGATAAAGAGTGGCAGAGGATTGGGGAGATGGCTTAGCGGTTAAGGTGCTTGCCTGAGAAGTCTAAGGACCTGGGTTTGATTCCCCAGGACCCACATAAGCCGGATGCACAAAGTGGCGAATGTGTCTGGAGTTTGTTTGCAGTGGTTGGAGGCCCTGGCATGCCCATTCGCTCTTTCTCTCTGCCTCTTCCTCTCTCTCTTAAATAAATAAATAAATAAAATATCTTTTTAAAAAGTTAAAAAAAAAAAAAGAGTGGCAGAGGCACCCAGCAGGTCTTGCTTTAGTGTATGTGATGATTTTGCTTTTGCATTTTAAAAAACGTATTTTATTTACTTATTTATTAGAGAGAAAGAGGGAGAGAGGGAGAGAGGGAGAGAGAGAATAGGCACACCAGGGCCTCTGGCCACTGCAAATGAACTCCAGACACATGCAGACATGTGCTACCATGTGTGCTGGGGAATCGAACCTGGGTCCTTAGGCTTCACAGGCATGCGCCTTAACCTCTAAGCCATCTCTCCAGCCCGTATGTGATCTTAAAAAAAAAATTTACTTATTTGAGAGAAAGAGAGAGAAGGGCACACCACCCGTCCCCCGTTCCCAGGCTCCAGACACCTGCACATGACGTTGCGCAGCTTCTCCAGGTTGGCGGGCGTGAAGTACCAGTAGTTGCGGTCACACCTCTGTACATCCTTCTCAATGCGGTGCAGGTTCACCGTGTACATGTCCAGCAGCTCCGGCTGCACACGTGAGAGGAAAAGAAGAGAAAACTTACCCCGAGCTTCCCCACAGGGCCAGGGTCTTCAGTCCTGTCCTTGACCTTCTCCCTGGGCACAGTGAAGACACCATCTCCTGCCCAGCCCACTCCAGGATTCCTATGGCTTATTTCTTTGCATGTTTTCTGGGGAAAATCACTTTTTTTTTTTTTAGAGAGAAAGAAACAGAAAGAGAGAGAGGAAGAGGCAGAGAGAGAAAGAATGGGTACACCAGTGGCCTCTCAGCCACTATAGACGAATTCCAGATGTGTGTGCCCCTTTGTGGGCAAGCACGGCATTGCACGCTTCATCACTTGCATCAGGCTAAATGTGGGACCTGCAGATCGAATGGGCGTTCTTAGGCTTGGCAGGCAGACACCTTAACTGCTAAGCCATCTCTCCAGCCCGGAAAACCACTTTTATTGTTGAAGAGAGATTAGAGACTTCAAGTGATCTGAAGATCTCATCTAGGACTAAGCAGAACGATGAAATGAAAGAGAAAAGCTTGAGAAGATTTATCTAACAAACATTCAGTCAATAATGTGCAGGCCCGGGCCGAGCTGCCAGTTATGCTCATCAGCCAGAAAGCGCTAGGCAGCTTGCTCAGCTCCAAGCAGGCAGACGCAGGTCTCAGACATGGTTGGTGCAAACACTCGGGAGACCCAAGGTTCATCAGAATGACAACAAGAAGAAAGCCAGGCATGGTAGTGCACACCTTTAATCCCAGTACTCAGGAGGCAGAGGTAGGAGGATCTCCTAGAGTTTGAGGCCAGCCTGAGACTACATAGTAAATTCAAGGTCAGCCTGAACTAAAGTGAGAACCTAACTTGAAAAACAAACAAACAAAAAAAAGAGAGAGAGAGAGAGAGGGAGAGAGAAAAGAAGACGAGAAAGACACTAGGGCTTAGCCCAGGACTCAGGGGACATTGCATAGCATGGAAAAAACCCGGGGCTGTTCTCACCACTAGCCGAGGAGCTGCCTCTATGGAGATGGTGGTAGACTCTGAGGAGACTCAAACCTCCTCAAAGCAGAAAATGAGAGGCTGTTGAGAGCTCAGCACTAAAGGAGATTTCTAACACCTTTAAGGTGTTTCTAACCCTTTAAGGACTGTCACGGAATGTGGACGTTGGGGTGGAAAGAATGTAAGAGCCACAGGGTGCCTAGGGACATGTCAGAGTGTTGCGTTCCCAACATGGACTGACTGGTGCATTCACGATCCCGCAGTGGTTGTCATTACTCCCACAAGACCAGCACCGTTCTGAGCTCATCAGTGGTTTGACATGGAGGATGGAGGATAAAAGGCACAGGATAACAGAACAGAGGAAGGACTGCCTTGAAAGAGTCTTCCAGGACACTGGGAGTGGGGGAGAGAAGGGAGATGGATAAAGGGACGGGAACATGATATTAACATTCTTAATAAAAACTATTCAACCAGAGGTATTGGTGGGGAGAGACAATGGCGAAGCAGAAATGGCTGTACAAACACCAGAAGAGAATGTGCCAGAACTGAATAATGACACCAACTTGCAGATCATAAAGCTCAACACACCAGTGTCTGAAAACCGTAAAAAGAAATTCACATGCAGACACACAACCCCCAAAAGAGGATCTTTCTTTCTTTCTTTCTTTCTTTCTTTCTTTCTTTCTTTCTTTCTTTCTTTTTTTTTGGGGGGGGTAGGGTCTCCCTCTAGCCCAGGCTGACCTGAAATTCACTCTGTAGTCTCAGGGTGGCCTTGAACTCACGGCAATCCTCCTACCTCTACCTCCTGAGGGCTGGGATTAAAGGCATGTGCCACCATGCCCGGCTCAAAAAGAGAATCTTAAATGTAGTCAAAAAGAGAAGATGGGGGTTGGAGAGATGGCTTAGCGGTTAAGGTGCTTGCCTGTGAAGCCTAAGGACCCCAGTTTGATTCTCCAGGTCCCATGTAAGCCAGATGCACATGTGTCTGGAGTTCATTTGCAGTGGCTAGAGGCCCTGGCATGCCCATTCTCTCTCTCTCTCTCACTCTCCCTGTCTCTAATAAATAAAAATTAATCTAAAAAAAAGTGTTTAAAAAAAGAAAGAGAAGATGGTCTTTAAGGGGCTGATTAGAGACTCCTGACTTCTCAGAAGGGATGGAGTTTGGAAGACAGAGGAACAATGTGCTAGCCGTCTGACAGACTCATCCTGAGTTGAATCTGGAATGTTCACTGGATACACCTGGCCTGCTGAACGTTCCGGCTGAGCCACAGCACACACGTTGAGGTGTACGTCCCCTGTGAGCGCATGGCTGACAGTCATGCCACTACCATGACACTGCATGGTAAGAGCACATCAGACCGCCTACAGTTAGCCCAGAAAAAGACCTGAATTCCTAATGCAAAGTATGATTCCTACAGAGTGTCTCACGCTTGTAAAGTTGAAAAAAAAAAAACCCATACATCAAACTATCAGACCTTTTGTGAACTATGGAGAAGTCACTACAGTATGTGCTCGAGCAAAACAAGGTATAAGGCTGGAGAGATGGCTCAGCAGTTAAGGCGCTTGCCTGCAAAGCCAAAGGACCCAGGTTCGATTCTCCAGTACCCATGTAACCTGGAGTTGGTGGTGGCTTGGAGGCCCTGGTGCACCCATTCTCTCTGTCTCTGTGTGTCTCTCTCTCTGCCTCTTTCTCATAAGTAAATAAATAAATAAATAAATACATAAATAAAATCTTTACAGTGTAAACTAAGAAAAAGGAAAACACACAGGGCCTAGGAGAGAAGGGAAAGTTGCCTGGAGATAGAGAGAGGAGGTGGGGACTGCCAAGTGTGCACAGCTGAGGCCTAGGCTCTCACAGGGAGCATTCTTTTTCTTCTTTTTAAAAATTTAAAAAAATCTTTTTATTGATTTATTTATTAGAGCCAGAGGGAGAAAGAGAGAGAGAGAGGGAGGGAGGGAAGGAGGAAGGAAGAAACAGAGAATGTGTGTGCCAGGGCCTCTAGCTGCTGCAAATGAACTCCAGATGCATGTGCCACCTTATGCATCTGGCTTATGTGGGATCTGGAGAATTGAACCTGGGTCCTTAGGTTTCACAGGCATGCGCCTTAACTGCTGAGCCATCTCTCTAGCCCTCACAGGGAGCATTCTATAGCTACACAGAGTGAATAGAAAACCCGACGGATGTTTGAGGTGAGATTTATAAAACTAGTGAAGAATTTGGAGCCATGACTCGATGGCAACTATGTAGCATACTAAGAAAAAGAAAACAGACAAGAAAATGAAAACCCATCCAGGAAAAACGAATACTTTGGATTGGAGGATGACTCAGCGGTTAAGGCTCTTGCCTGTAAAGCCTAAGGACCTGAGTTCGATTCCCCAGTACCCACATAAGGCCAGATGCACACAAGATGGCACATGCATCTGCAATTTGTTTGCAGTGGCTAGAAGCCCTGGCACACCCATTCTCTTTTTTTATATCTGCCTTGTTCTCTCTCTCCCCCCCCAAAATAAATAAAATAAATGAAATATTAAAAAAAAACAAATATTTCTACAGAAAGAAAAAGCAAATGCAGCTTGCCACATCGCTGGACATGCTCGCCGTTCTAACCATGTGAACACTGAACAGTGATTTAGCTAAAAGCATCACGCAGCTGTATGGGGAAGATGAAGACGGAACAGTGTGCCTTCAATGGTGAGGGTGGGGAAGGAATTCCAAAGGGATGGCCAGTAGATAATGCTCAAGATAGTGTCTGAAGAAAAACAAGTCATGAAGCAGCCGTACAAATGTGTTTGAGATGTGGGATAAAACTCAAATGATTTGGGTAATAACATACGAAAATATGGCCGGGCGTGGTGGCACAATGCCTTTAATCTTAGCACTCGGGAGGCAGAGGTAGAAGAATTGCCATGAGTTCGAGGCCACCCTGAGACTATAGAGTGAATTCCAGGTCAGCCTGGGCTACAGTGAAACCCTACCTCGAAAAAAAGAAAAAGAAAAAAGAAAAAAAGAAGAAAAAAGAAAAGAAAATATGATTGCCCTTGGGAAGGCTCGACAGGGAGAGAATGGAAAATATGTATTTTAAGAGTCTCACTGTGTTGCTCACCACGTACTGAACCACAGGACTTTAGCATAGTAATTCTAAAAGTAATTTGGAAAGATGGTACAGTAACACATAGGGAACTACAAGAACAGAAGGACAAGGTCATTTTCTGAAGTTGGGTTTGAACCCAGGACTCTTTACTAAGCCTCTGCTCTTGTTTTCAAAAAATATTTATTTATTTGGGGACAGAGAGAGAGAGACTATGAATGGGCACCCCAGGGCCTCTTGCCCCTGCAAACTCCAGATGCATGTGCCACTTTGTGCGTCTAGTTTTACAGGGCACTGGGGAATCGAACCCTGGCCAGCAGGCTTTGCAAGCAAGTGCCCTTAACCACTCAGCCATCTCTCGGGCCCAAAGCCTATGTTCTTTAAACATGTTACCAATGGAGCATTCTTTATCTGAAATGCTTGGGACCAGAAGCACTTGGGAATTTGTTTTAAAAAATGGGAATATTTATATATATGTAATGAGATATCATGGGGAGAGACTCAGATCTAAACATGATGTTCAACTTTGCTTCACATACACCTTACACACATAACCTGGAGGTTAATCTTTTACTACATGTTAAGCAACCCATTCCACAAGGCTGGTGCAGAATATCGTACTTGTGATATCATGCTGGCATTCACAAATTTTTCATATTTTGGAGCATTTTGTTAAAGAGATGTTTTGGTAAAGATTTTGGGGTGGGGTTCACTCTGTTGCACAGGCAGGTCTCAAACTCCCGAGATCAAGAGATCCAGTCTCCCAATTAGCTGGGACTATTGCTCAGCTTGGAACATTCTGGAGTTTGGATTTTTGGATTTGGCATGTTCAGCCAGTATTATCTTGTCTCTCAAATGGATTTCTTACCACGACTCCCTATGAAACAAACCAGAGGTCTCACTTTTGGAGCACTTGGGTATACATGGGGTCTGTGGCCAACCGCACCCACCAGAAGGGTAGAAGAGAGCCTCGCGGTGACTCACAGAGTAGGTGACGCCACTGGAAGACACAGGTGACACTTCGTTATTGGCAGAAGCGGCCACGACCAGAGAAGCCAGGGCGGGGAAGAGACTTTCCATCTCAGGCTCCTCGGAGAGGTTGTCCTCACCGTCCACCTGGCTGTGCTTGTCCGCCTCACTGCCCCGCCAGCCCTCCACTGGGGCCCCGTCCTTCTCAGGCAGGGCCATGTCCAGGCTGCCCGGGATGGACATGAACTCGTCCATGCTCTCATTGGCCAGCAGGTCACTCTCCAGGCTGTCCTGCACAGCCAGCTCCTCCCGAGGGCCCTCGTCTCGTGAAGTGGTGGCTTCACTGCTCTGTCCGTCATCCACGCTACTGTCCCCAGGTCGGAACACAGCGGGGACACTCCTCTGGGCATCCAGGACACTGTCTTCCGTGCTTAGGCTGGGCTCTGAGTGCTCCGAGAGGCCAGACGAGAAATTATGGGAAGAAGGGTGACCGGAGTCAGGGGAACAAGTGCCATTGGCCAGGTTCCCGTTGGGGACCTTGGGCTGCTTCTCCTCCAGTCTCCCTTCTGCTTCGACCTCATCCACAGACTCGAACACCTACGGACAAGGTGTATAAAAACAGATGGGCCAAGATGCCCAAGGCAGCATTACTTAGAGCAATGACCTCAACATACACTAACGGGGGTCCATTTAGAAGGGAGCATGCATGCCGTAGAATGCCATTCAATCAGTGAAAAGGCAGAACAAGGCGTAGAGTGTGTTCTTGCTTATGACAAAGATGTAAGGAATCTACGTGCCGTATATGCATGCAAGAATTCAGAAAGAAACAACAAAAACATTGCAGTTGGCTCTGGCAAGGGTTACTATGGAAATGAAATAGGGGAGAGGGTAACTTCTCATCATACTTACTTAAACTTTATTTATTTGTTTATTATTTTTATTTGTTTTGGATTTTTGTTTGTTTTGTTTTTCAAGGTAGGGTTTCCCTCTAGCTCAGGCTGACCTGGCATTCACTCTGTAATCTCAGGCTGGCCTCGAACTCACAGCGACCCTCCTACCTCTGCCTCCCGAGTGCTGGGATTAAAGGCATACGCCAGGCTTAGAATTTATGTGTGTGTATGTGTACACACAAGGTCTCCTGCTGCTGCCAATGAATGCCAGACACATGTGCCACTTTGAGTCTGGTTTTACGTGGGTAGTTGGAGAATTAGACCTAGGGTGGCAAGCTTTGCAAGCAAGCACCTTTAACCACTGAGAAATCTCCTCAGCTCAGCCCCTTATTATATATATTTTTAAAATGTACACATAATTATACAGACGTGATGGCACGTTCCTGTAATCCCAGCCATTGGAAAGCAGAGGCAGGAGGATCTCCAAAAGTTCCAGACTATCCTGTACTAAATAGCAAGTTCCAGGGCAGCTGGGGTTATATAGTGAGACGCTGTCTTGAAAAGCATACCCACCCCCAAAAATATATACATAATTTTTTAAAATTTATTATTTATTTATTTATTTGCAAGCAGAGAGAGAGAGAGAGAGAGACAGAGAGAGAGAAGAGAGGCAGACAGAGAGAGAATGGGCATGCCAGGGCCTCTAACCACTGCAAACGAACTCCAGGTGCATGTGCCCCTTGTGCATCTGGCTTACGTGGGTCCTGGAGAATTGAACCAGGATCCTTTGGCTTCGCAGGCAAACGCCTTAACCGCTAAGCCATTTCTCCAGCCCCTATTTACATAATTTTGATCAAGTAAGAAATAGCTTAAAGAGGCTGGAGAAGATGCTTAACCACTAAGGCATTTGCCTGCAAAGCCAAAGGACCCCGGTTCGACTCTCCAGGGCACAAGGTGGCGCATGCATCTGGAGTTAGTTTGCAGTGGCTGGATGCCCTGGTGCACCCATTCTCTCTCTCTCTCTCTCTCTCTCAAATAAATAAATGAATAGCTTGAAGAAAATGCCATATATTTATCTGGCTGATTAACATGAATCCATTTTGAAATGTTAGGTATCTATGAAATATGAAACTATTTTCATTATATATTAAACAAAAAATTTTTTTTTTTTCGGGTAGGACTGACCTGGAATTCATTGTGTAGTCTCAGGGTGGCCTCAAACTCATGGCAATCTGCCTACTCTGCCTCCTGAGTGCTGGGATTAAAGGTGTGCACCACCATGCCTGGCTTCATTTTAAAGATTTATTTGTGTCTCTTTGTGTCCATTAGTCATTTCCAGGCCATGTGATTATTTCTTCTCTGTGCCTTTGCTCTCAGCTTGACTTGGACTTAGTTTGGCATATTTCTGTGTGCGTGTGTGTGTGTGGGGTTGTTGCTAGGACTCAAACTCAGGGCTTCTCACAAGCTAGGCAAGTGCTCTACCTCTGAGCTACATCCCAGCCTATCTGTGTGATTTTAAATATTTTTTCTTGTTTTTTGAGAAGAGACAGAGACAGAGAGAGAGGGAGAGGGAGACAGACAGAGAATGGGCACACCAGCAGCTTCTCAGCTGCTGTGAACGAGCTCCCCTTGTGGGCAAGTGCGACATTGCACCCTTGCATCACTTTGCATCTGGCTAACCGTGGGACCTGGAGATTGGAACCGGCTTTCTTGGGCTTAGCAGGCAGGTGCCTTAACCGCTAAGCCATCTCTCCAGCCCAAATATTTTTTTATTCAACTGAGCACGAGCTATGACTAACCCAGAGGGGATGTAAAGTCTATGTCTGCAGGTGAAGCAAGTGGAGGATGACTCGTTTTATGCACCCGTCATCTTATATGGGAACTTGAGCATTCTTGGTATTTGGGAAGAACCTGGATCTAATTCCCAGAGGATACAAAAAAATTCAATTTCTTTTGCATGTGCATGTGTGTGTGTGTAGAGGCCATTTTTGATGTAGGCAATGACCTTCTAATCCCTCTGCACTTAACTGACTGAGACAGGGTCTCCGACTTGAACCGAGAGCTCACCCATTCGCTTAATCTGACTAGCCAGTTTGTCCTGGGATTCTTTGTCTCTGCCAACCAAGTGCTAGGATTATAGGTGCACAGCACACCCAGTCTTCACGTGGGTGTTGGAGATCTGAACTCAGGTCTCCACAGTTTCCTCTTGGCAGGTACTTTATTTACCCGGGTGGGCTATCTCCCCAGCTCCTTCAACATTCATTTTTAATATTAGTAATTAAAAACCAAAAATGCGGGGCTAGAGAGATGGCTTAGCGGTTAAGGTGCATGTCTGCAAAGCCTAAGGACCCCGGTTCAATTCTCCAGGTCCCATGTAAGCCAGATGCACATGGTGGCACATGCATCTGGAGTTCATTTATAGTGGCTAGAGGCCCTGGCACGCCCATTCTCACTCTGTCTCTCTCCCTTTGTCTCTAATAAATAAATAAATAAAAATAAAATATTGGGCTGGGGAAATGGCCTAGCAGTTAAGGCATTTGCCTGCAAAGCCTAAGGACCCCGGTTTGATTTCTCAGGACCCATGTAAGCCAGATGCACAAGGGGGCACATGTGTCTGGAGTTCATTTGCAGTGGCTGGAGGCCCTGGCAGGCCCATTCTCTCTTTTTCTCTGCCTCTTCCTTTCCCTCTCTCTCAAATAAATAAATAAATAAATAAAATAAAAAATAAATAAAATCTTTTTAAAGAGTTTGAAAAACAAAACAAAATAACAACAACAACAGAAACACAATTAAGAAGCCAGTACATATATCCAACCCTCCCAACCCCAAGCCTGAGGGTGAGGCTTGCACTTGTGGGGGTGGGGCATGGGAGAGGGGGCTGGGCTTCTGAGGGTCACCTGTGTGCTGCTGCTGGAGTCACTCTGAAGTCGCAGGTTCTGGCGGCCAGAACTGCAGCTCTGGGAAGACTGAGGAGAAAAGAAACAGGAGGGACAGTGAGAGGCTGCCTCGGAGTGAATGCTGGACTGGGGGCCACAAGATCTGGGTCTATTCTTTGTTTTTAATTTAACTTTAATTTATTTTTTATTTATTTGAGAGAGAAAGAGGAAGAGAGAAGGAGGGAGAGAGAGAGAGAGGAAGAGAAGAAGAAAGAGAGAGAATTAATGGGCACGCCAGGGCCTCCAGCCACTGCAAATGAATTCCAGAACCAGGCACCACCTTGTGCACCTGGCTAACGTGGGTCCTGGGGAATCGAACCTGGGTCCTCTGGTGTTGAAGGCAAGCACCTTAACAACTAAGCCCTATCTCCAGCCTTTGGTTCTATTCTTGTTCCTGGCTGGGAAGAGCACCCCCTCCCAGGACCTCAGCTTCCCAACTATGAAGGGAAGGGCCACTCTTGCTCCATGAAGGCCTCCTTGGAGATAACAGGGGCCTCTGGGTCCCCGTTGCCCATCCCCTTCAATCCCAGTAGCCCACCTAGTATGTGGTCATCTCAGAGTAGTGGGTGGTATCCATGGCTCAGTTTCCTCCCTGCATATGTTTCTGCTGTGGGACCTCATGGCTGGTGCCCATTCTGATGCTAAGTCTGGCCATGCAGTTGGCTTCAGCCTGTGATGTTAGTGAGCTCCACAGAGCGGAGGCTTCAAGCATGGATGGGTGTGTTTTCTGTCTCTCCTTAGCTTCTGCTCTTCACTTAGCCTGCTGGAGTCACCCAGAGAGGCCCCAGGCACTAACAATCTCTTAGATGACCAGCCCCTAACAGCTGGAGCAGGAGCAAAAATAATACACACAGGGCTGGAGAGATGGCTTAGCGGTGAAGGCGCCTGCCTGCCAAGCCTAAGAACCTGAGAACGCCTGTTCGATTCTCAAGGTCCCACGTTTAGCCAGACTCAAGTGATGCAAGCATGCGATGCTGAGCTTTCCCACAAGGGGTGCACACATCTGAACTTAGTTCACAGTGGCTGAGAGGCCACTAGCACACCCATTCTCTCTCTCTCTCTCTTTCTCTCAAAAAAAAAACAATGAACACAGCATGGCTCATTAGAAGCCACTGACTTTGGGTGGGTACTTGTTACTCAGTCTTGTGGCAGTTGATGACAGATGGATCATGGGGAACGTGGGCTTGTTTCTGAGCTCCTGATTTAGGTTGATCAAAGGGGAAGTTGTGTGCGGGGAGATGCCTATCTTGGCTACTGGAACATTCTGGGCATTTCAGATAGTACCTGCCATGTCGTTGGTATCCAACAAGCATCTGTCGAATATATGGACGTCAGACACCGCACTGGATGCTTGATATAAACTATCTTGTTAAAACTGTCCACAGACTTTCATCGTTCCCATTATAGAGATGCAGAAACTGAGCCCTGAGGGAACGCTAGTTACAAGAGACCCCAGAGCTAGTGCTGGGATTGAACTCAAATCTGATCCTGAAGCTATCCCTCTCCTCACAAAGAAGCTAACGGGTTAGAGATACGGCTCAGAGGTTAAAAGCTGCTTGCTTGCAAAGCCTGTTGGCCCAGGTTCAGTTCCCCAGGACCCATATAAAGCCAGATGCGCAAAGTGGCGCATGCATCTGGAGTTCACTTGCAGCAGCAGGAGGCCCTGGCGCACCCATTCTCTTTAATAAATAAAGAAATAAAATGAATAACTTATAAGAAGAAGCTAAGGGTACGACTGTCCAAAGGTTCTCTCCCCGCCACCAGTCCCCTAGGTCACCTGTCTGTCACCTCATTGCTGACGGTGGAGTCCCTGTGCACCATGCGGTGAAGGTGACTGTCCAGGCTGGCCCCCGATGAGCACTTGGCCAGGGCAGCTGCGTGGGACTCCCGCTCCCTCTGCCTCACGATCGCCTCACAGCCCAGCCACTCCGACATGGTCTGGGCATAGCATGCGTGGATCTGCTCATCCACCTGTCAGGGCACGCACAAGGTCACATGCAAGGTCACCTGAGGGCCCTCCCCAGGAACACCCCCCCCCCAGCACAGCCAATACAACCAGGAAGAGAATGGTTCTGACCCACCCAACACTCACACCTATGGTTTTAACTACAGGTGTCCTGCACCACAAAACACCATTGAGCAAGGCTACTTCCTTGCCCTCCCACTCTCCCTCCCTCTTTCCTACCTTCCCTCCCACTCCATTCCAGCCTCTGCTTCTGCTGTCACCTCTTCATCCAATTCACCAGGAAAGCACTTTCTTCAAGAATATTGTTCCAGGGGACTTTTTTTGTTTGTTTGTTTTTGTTTTTTTGAGGTAGGGTCTCACTCTGGCCAAGGCTGACCTGGAATTCACTATGTAGTCTCAGGATGGCCTCGAACTCACAGCGATCCTCCTACCTCTGCCTCCAGAGTGCTGGGATTAAAGGCATGCACCACCACGCCCAGCTACCATGGGGCTCTCTTGACCAGCCTCCTTCTCCCTGCCCCGCTTAGATGCTGCAAGGCACAGCTCTGGAGTGGTCTCAGTCATATCATCAACCGTTGCCCCCTCAATTCACCACAAGGAGCCCAGCTAATGCACCTCTCTATCTCCAACTGAGTGGGACCCCAGAATCACCTGGACCCCAGGCATGGGGTGACGTGTGGACAGGCTCACGAGGAACTGAGGTGACATTGGACAGTTCACTAGAAAGGGACTTCATACTGTGGGACCACAGGAAGTTCCCACTTTCTACCTTCCTGCAGCTCTGTCCCTGGGGGAAGGGGTTGCTATGCACTGCTGTGTCATCCACACCTCTCTACACGTGGGAATCTCCTTTTTTAAAAATCATTTTGTTTTTTATTTTTATTTATTTATTTGAGAGCGACACAGAGAGAAAGAGGCAGAGAGAGAGAATGGGCGCACCAGGGCCTCCAGCCACTGCAAACAAACTCCAGATGCATGTGCCACCTTGTGCATCTGGTTTATGTGGGTACTGGGGAGTTAAGCCTCAAACCGGGGTCCTTAGGCTTCACAGGCAAGTGCTTAACTGCTAAGCCATCCCTCGAGCCCAGGAATCTCCTTTTAAAAAGTTACTCTTGGGCTGGAGGGATGGCTTAGCCGTTAGGGCGTTTTCCTGCAAAGCCAAAGGACCCAGGTTTAATTCCCCAGGACCCACATTAACCAGATGCACAAGGGGGTGCATACATCTGGAGTTCAATTGCAGTGTCTGAAGGCCCTGGCACGCCCATTTTCTCTCTCCCCCTCTTTCTCTGTCACATAAATAAGTAAATAAAAATAAAATATATTTTTAAAAAAGTCACTCTCAGCCAGGTGTGGTGGCACACACCTTTAATCACAGCATTCAGGAGGCAAAGGTAGGAGGATCACCATGAGATTGAGGCCACCCTGAGACTACATAGTGAATTCCAGGTCAGCCTGAGCTACAGCGAAACCCTACCTCAAAAAACCAAAACCAAAACCAAACAAAAAAGAAGTCATTCTCAATTGACACGGAAGAATTGTACATATTTATAGTGACATATTGTCTGATAGAAAGTGTCTCCCACAGGCTCATGTGTGAAAGCCCGGGTGCCCAGCTGGTGGCACTATTTAAGGATGTTCTGGTAACCTAACTGGAGGAAGTAGGTCGTGGGGCAGGGGCGGGTCCTTGAGGAGATGCTGACCCTGGCTCTTTCCTGTCTGTCTCTCTGCTTCCTGTCAGCCATGAGGCAAAGAGGTTCCTCTTCCAAATGATCATAATGTTCCCCCCACAGGCATGGTGCCAACAATCAGTCATGGAACCCTCTGCAACCAAGAGACAAATAAATCCTCTTTCCTATTTACGCCACAGCAACTGCACAATCGCCAATACATGGAGTATGGTGTGTCATTTGGTATGTGCATATGTTGTGTAGTGTAGATCATATTGGGGCTTCTCTCTCCTTGAAACATTGCTCATTTCCTTTTTTAAAAAATAAACCAGGCATGGTGGTGCATGCCTTTGATCCCAGCACTTGGGAGGCAGAGGTAGAAGGATCACTGTGAATTCCAGGCCACTCTGAGACTACACAGTGAATTTCAGGTCAGCCTGGACTAGAGCAAGACCCTACCTCAAAAAAAAAAAAAAAAAAAAAAAAAAAAAGAAAGAAAGAAAAAAAGAAAAGAAAGAAAGAAAGAAAGAAATTTTAAAAAATGATTTTCGGGCTAGAGAGATGGCTTAGCGGTTAAGGTGCTTGCTTGCAAAACCAAAGGACCCAGTTTCGATTCCCCAGGACCCACATAAAGCCAGATGCACAAGGTAGCACATGCATCTGGAGTTCATTTGCAGCGGCTACAGGCCTGGTGCACCTATTCTCTCTCCCTCTCTGTTTGTCTCTATCTGCCTCTCTTTCTCTCTCTCAAATAAATAAATAATATATTAAAATTAATTTTATTTATTTATTTATTTGCATGCAAAGAGAGAGAAGAGAAGGAGATAGAATGGGTGTGCTAGGACCTCTACCCATTGCAAATAAGCTCCAGATGTATGCATCACTTTGCGCATCTGGTTTTCCACGGGTACTCGGAATCAAACCAGGTCATTAGATTTTGCAGGCAAGAGCCTTAACTGCTGAGCCATCTCTCCAGCCCCAACATTGCTCACTTCTTGATGGGAGGAGCCTTTAAACTCTCCGTTGTGGAGCAATCTCCTCCTAGCTGAAATACTGAATTGAACTCCCTCGTTGAGGGAGGAGGGAGGCCCAGCCCACTCAGGAGGTAATTAAGTCTGGGAGAGCGGAAACTTCCCAGGCCACAAGACTTCCTCAAGGTGATAGAAGCCGAAACCAACTTCCAGGGAAGAGAGCCTCCCAGCTTGTACCGAGGTCTCCAGTGAGGCAGGTTCTGCGAGTCTCCCTCCCCCTATGCTGCAGTGAGCTTTTCTGACGCTGCCTTTGAGTCAGTCACCTGTGCTTTGTAGGTAATCCTAATAAATCTACCGGTTCCCCAAAATTAGATTTCGGGGCAGTCGTGTTTTGTCTTCTCGTCTGTTACCCTATCTCCTCAGTTTCACATAAGTCTCCCTGATTCTCCCTTTTACAAGGCAGGCTTTATGTAGGCGCAGCATCTATTTAGAACTGAGCTACATCACTTAGTCTGATTTATTTTTACAGCTTCTGACATTCTTAGCAAGTCGTGCTGGGTTCCTATTTAAAGCAAGGATATAAATATCTTTGAAAATAAGTTGTATGGATTTTATGCGCCTCAGTTTTTTTTTTTTTAAGACAAACGTCAAGTCAATAACTGCACATGCGTCCACAGAAGGAGTATAAAATAGCAGCAGGGTTAGAGCAGAATAAATGGAGGGAGAAGGATCAGTGGCTAATGAGCTCGCCACTCAGGTGTGAGTACCTACGAGTTTGGATTCCCCAAAGTATAATCTACAAACATCTAGGCTGTAAGTTGGGCATCATCAAAAATTAAAAGAAATTGTCTGCCAAAGATCTTATTAAAGGGGCTGGAGAGATTGCTCATGGTTTGGTATACTGCCCGTGCAAGCGTGAGGAGGGCCTGAGGGGATCTGAGATTGCCTGAGTTCAAATCTCCAAGTAAAACAACAATTCAAGAACTGTGGTGGGAATACAACATGCTATAGCCACTGCCAAAGTTATGTATTTCCTGACAAAACTAAATATGCAACTGTCACGTGACCCAGTAAGTTCACAACTGGGCATGAACTCCAGAAAATGACAGCATATGCCCAGCCCCACGCAAAAGCCTGTACATGAACGCTCATTGCAGCTTTCTTGCTAATAGCCAGAAAGTATAAATGAATAATAATAAAAAAACCCTGGAAACGGGTGGACAGTGAACCTGGTATATCCAGACACTGGAGTATGCTTGGTCATTTAACTGTTTAATCAACTATGACAGAATTTCTTGGATGAATCAACAGAGATTTATGCTGAATCAAAAAATCAGTGCCCACAGTTTATATAGTACATTGTTCCATTCATCCAACATCCTGGAAATGTGAAAACTGTAAAGAGGTGGACAGAGGAGTGGGGATACAAGGGATAGAGCCTAAAGACTAGGGAGGGAGGGAGGGAGACATGGCAAGAGAACACGGGGCTTCTTACAGAGCCGGCGGTATTCTATGCCGACACTGGTGGTGAGCACAGGTCTTCACAGGAAGGGACTGGACAGAACTAAACACACACACACAAGCACACACACATACAAGAAACGTTCTTGTGTTGACAGCGGTGGTGAGCACAGGTCTCCACGTGAAGGGACTGGACAGAATTAAACACACACACACAAGCACACACGCATAGAAGAAACATTCTTGTGTTGACAGCGGTGGTGAGCACAGGTCTCCACGTGAAGGGACCAGACAGAATTAAACACACACACACAAGCACACACGCATACAAGAAGCGTTCTTGTGTTGACAGTGGTGGTGAGCACAGGTCTCCACGTGAGGGACTGGACAGAATGAAAGGCACATACACAAGGACACACATGTACAAGAAATGTTCTGTGTTGACAGCGGTGGTGAACACAGGTCTCCATGTGA
This sequence comes from Orientallactaga sibirica, assembly GCA_036365145.1. Lineage (NCBI taxonomy): Eukaryota > Metazoa > Chordata > Mammalia > Rodentia > Dipodidae > Orientallactaga > Orientallactaga sibirica. Next base: position 8,668,302 of record JAEOAD010000026.1, read on the forward strand.
GGGGACTGGAGGGAACTAAATATATGCACACACATATACAAAGAAACGGCTACAAGCAAACCTGGAGAAATCGAATAATACAATAAGGCATACACTGAACCAACCTCAGTACTCTGGTCCGGATTCCACACAACGGTCCTACTAAATGTTACCATTAGGGGCAGCTGGGTAACGGATACCCAGATCTCTGCGGTGTTTCTTACAAATGGATATGCATCTGCCATGACCTCTAGAAGGTTTAATTTAAACATGCCATATGTGTTTGGTGTCATATTTCCTTTTTTGTAATTTTTTAATGAGAGAGAAAGAGAGAGAGAATGGCATGCCAGGGCTTCCAGCCACTCCAATCAAACTCCAGACGCATGTGCCACCTTGTATGCATGTACGACCTTGTACACTTGCATCACCTTGTGCGTCTGGCTTATGTGGGACCTGGAGAGTCAAACATGGGTCCTTAGGCTTCACAGGCAAGCGTCTTAACGAGTAAGCCATCTCTCCAGCCCTGGTATCGTATTTCTGTTACACACCAATGCCATTGAGGTACCTGTCTCTCCACCCCCACACCAATCTCACTGTCCCACTGTGCCACTAAATGGAACCAGAACCACCCCAGCTCCACAGCACCAACCTCTTTTCTCTCCGTCTCTGTCATCCCGAACTGGTAGTGGCCCAGCAGGAAGGGCCACACGGCCCTGCGGATCTCGGGCTGGATACCCCCGTAGTAGATCAGCCGCAGCAGCTCCTGTTCCTGGTAACTCTGCAGAGGGCGGGGGAAGGAGGGGAAGCAAAGGGTCTGCTTCACAGAGAAGCAGCGCCAGCTCTGTGGCCCCAGTATTGTCTGTGGGACCAGCCCTCAGGCATCATGGAGTGAGCAAGCAAAGCCATAGAGTCTGTGTCTGGAGTGTTCCCGGAAGACCACAGGAAAGGCTTGGTCCCCAGCTTGGTGCCATTGGAAGATGGGGGAACTTGTAAGAAGTGGGGATCAGTAGTAGGGTCACTGGGTGGTGTGCCGTCAAAGGGAATAGTGGGACCCCAGCCCCAGAGTCTTCCTATCTCTTTCTCCTTAGGCTCCGAGGATTGCCTGGCCTTCTTACCCACCAGGCCATCGCACCACGATGCACACACTGCTGCCTCAGGCCTAAGTGGCCATGAGCTGAAAGCTCCGAAACTGTGAGCCAAGATAAACCTTTTCTCTTAACACGCTGACTGCCTTGGATATTTGTTACAATGGACAGTTGAGTAACACTCTGTACGTGTCCTGATATTCACTGTGTGAAAGGGCCAAACCCTAGCCACTCCTCAACCAGCGGATGCACACACACTCCTGCTTGGGTACCCCACACAGGGACATGAGGTTTAATTACAAAGACTTAGATAAAAGATGCGTAGTAAGCAGTAGAAAGAACAAAATGCTGAACGTGACTAGGGTAAACCCATTTATGTAGGAAAGTTGGGCACGCTGTATGCCTGTAACCACAGTGGTCAGAGGGCAGGTGGGGGTCAAACATTCAAGGTCACCCTCAGCTACATAGCTAGCTTGAGACCAACCTGGGCAATAAGACCCTGCCTAACAAAAGATAAAACAACAACAACAACAACAACAACAACAACAACAAAAGCCACAAAGTTGGTGGAGGACACAAAGGCCAGTATATAATTAATTGAGAACTCTATTCAATTCTTCTTGCAAGCGCATAGCATGTGTGGTGTATGCACATGTATGTTCTGATGTGGTGTCCTGTGTGCTCATCCATGGTAGCTGAAGACAAGCATCAGTATTTTCCCCCTCCTTCTGCTTCTTGGTTTTGGAGTCTCTTACGGATTCCGGAGCTTGCCATCTGAGAGCCCCGGCAGGTCTCCGCTCCCCACTTACAGCTGGGCATGGCCAGGCCCAGGTGCTTTATGAGGGTTCTGGTCATTCACTCCAGTGGTGGCCTTCATGTTTGCGCAGGAAACACACTTAAGGGCCGAGCCATCCCTCCCGTCTAATTCTATAGTTAAGCTTTAGTCATTCTTCGAAGTGTGCTTTTTGGGAAATGTGTCACCGTGAGTCAGCGCAAAGAAAATGCCTCTAATGCAAAGTACTCCGCGATGAACGGTTCTAATTGCTGCTCCACACACTAACTTTTACGCACACTATGAAGACTTGAACGCATTGTTGTTGTTGTTGTAGTGTGGAGAGGATTCTTCCCACCTTAAGAGAAATCATCTTCAGACAAGATCTTTGCAGTTAGAATGGCTGAGTTGAGGGCTTAATAGGTCACCATTGTGTGTGAAGAACAGACCAACAGCTGCTGCGAGGGGAAGGGCCATTTCCCTGCCTTTACTTCACATCTTAAATCTAGCCTTAGGTGTAGACAAACACCGTGTCGAAGCCTGTCATTCCTCTGCCTGTGCTGGGAATGGATGCAGATAATTGTTTAAAAATCAGAAAGTTTGGGCTGGAGAGATGGCTTAGCAGTTAAGGTGCTTGCCTGCAAAGCCTAAGGACCCAGGTTTGATTCCCCAAGACCTGTGTAAGCCAGATGTACAGGTGGTGCATGTGTCTGAGCACATCTGTAGTGACTGGAGGCCCTGGTGTGCCTAATTCTCTCTCTCAAATCAAATAAATAAATAAAATATTTAAAAAATTAGAAAACTATTTGTGGCCAAGGGTGCAAACTCATTTTAAAAATCCTTTCTCGGGCTGGAGGGATGGCTTAGCAGTTAAGGCGTTTGTTTGCCTGCCAAGCCAAAGGACCCAGATTTGATTCCCCAGGACCCACGTTAGCCAGATGAACATGGTGGCACATGTGTCTGGAGTTTGTTTGCAGTGGCTGGAGGCCCTGGCATGCCCCATTCTCTCTCTCTCTCTCCCCACTTTCTCTGTCAAATAAATAAATAAATAAATAAATAATTTAAAAATGTTTTTAAAATCCTCTTCTCAGGCTGGGGAGATGGCTCAGTGGGTAACAGCACCTTGCCCCACAAGCATGAGGGCTAGAGAGGGCCTGATTCTCCCTGAATGATTCTCCAGAACTCTTGTAAACAGCTGGCTATGGCCACACACCCTGTAACCCCAGTCCTGTGGGGAGTGGACTGGAAATGGCAGCTCCAGGTTTAGAGAGAGACTCCATCTTAAGGAAAAAAATCCCAGAAGGTGGGCTGGGAAGATGGCTCTGGTTAAAAGCATTGGCCTGCATAGTCTGCCGGCCCAGATATGATTCCCCAGTGGCCACACAGAGCCATATGCACAAAGTGGCGCATGCATCTGGAGCTTGTTTACAGCTGCAAGAGGCCCTGGTGTGACTCTCTCTCTCTCTCTCTTTCAAATAACTAAATAAATAAAAATGTCAAAAACCCCAGAAGGACAGAGGACACCCAACATTCTCCTCTGGCCTCCACATGTGTGTGCACAAGTTGAGTACATCTAACACAGAGAATACACCACACATACAACACACACGCATGTGTGCATGCACCACACTATGGCACACCACACTATAGTACACACACACACACAGAAATCTTTTCCTCCTGGATTCATCACTAGACCTCCATTTCCCAGGCTCCTTTGCAGCTATGGTCATGTGACAGCTTCTGGCAAATAGGATGCAAGGGAAAATGGGGTAAGAAGGTGGGTTTTTTGGAGTCTCCATTTCTGCTATAGGCGACTGAAGGCAGGTGTTCAGTCATGAGACGGGAGGGCGGTGGCATCACAAGATAGATGTCGCCTGAAATCTCAGGTGAAGAGAGATACCCACCCTCCAAAAACGCTCACCCAAGACTGATCAGTGAGAAGTAACTCCTAATGGTGTCAGGTGACTCAAAGAGCAGGGATTGAACCGACCCTTAAGTAGGACGAACACATGGCCAAGGGCTGGAGAAATGGCTTAGCAGTTAAGGCGTTTGCCTGCGAAGCCTAAAGACCCAGGTTAGATTCTCCAGGACCCACATAAGCCAGATGCACATGGTGGCACATGCATCTGGAGTTTGTTTGCAGTGGCTAGAGGCCCTGGTGTGCCCATTCTCGCTCTCTCTCTAATAAATAAATTTAAAAAACTTTAAAAAATTAAAAAAACTTGATCAAACAGGTGTTCACTGAAAAGCATTCACTTTTGGTTACTTTATTTCACCTAATTTGACCTGAGAGTGGTGTCTCTCAAATGCTCTTGGGGAACTTTCAAAAAATCATGCGCTCTTGAACTCCACTCTCAGAGATATTAACTCCATAAAGCTGGAGCTGAGCCCAGAGATCTCTAAACCTGTTTTTTTCCCTAAATATTTAGTTATTTGAGAGAGGGAGAGAATGGGTGTGCCAGAGCCTCCTAGTCGCTGCAAAGGAACTGCAGACACATGCACCACTTTGTGCATCTGGCTTTATGTGGGTACTGGAGAATTGAACCTGGGTCCTTTGGCTTCGCAGGCAAGCACCTAAACCACTGAGCCACCTCTCTAGCTCTCTAAATGTTTTACATTCCCTAATGCTGGGACCAAAAGGGTTTGAGATTTTTCTCGGGTTTGGAAATATTACATGCAACGAGCTACATGTCAGCATGATGTTTCATGTGTTTCATATACACCTACACACAGGGCATGAAGGTGATTTTTATATACTGTTTTAGCACAGCTGCAGTGTGTCTGTAACGCGTCTGAGGTCAGGTGTGGAATTTTCCACTGTGATTTCATGGGAGCCCTCAACAAAGTCAGGGATTCCGGAGCATTTTAGATTTCACGTTTTTGGATCTTTCACCCTAATGTGAAAGTGAGCTGTGGCTCTTGGAACTCTCTAGAAGACGGAATCTTTAAAGTGCATTTGCAGAACCCAGGGGTGTCAGCCTGCACCCCCACCAGTCTCAGATGACAAGGTGGCCCACCTCCGTCTCTGCCTGTGCACTGTACCAGCCGTGCTTACTGTGCTGTCCTGAAGGTACTCCTCCCAGATGATGGCCGTCAGCCCCTGGCCGGCATTGCAGGGAAGGTCTGGTGAGACGATCATGTGGTTGACAAGGGCCGACAGGTGCGTCCTCACGGTGGACAGGTGTCTGCAGTAGGCGAGCCCTGGCCAACGAGGACAAACAGGCATCACCTTCTGCCTCACCCCTGGTCTGTTCTCCATACAGCAATCCCGCTCCTTCTCTTCCTGGACCCCAAACCCAGCCACTTGTCACATCCCCCTTTCCAGATAAGAAAAGCAAGGCTTGCAGGGTGCTGTCACTCAACGTGCTTGACTACTAACCCCTAGGGACACCTTTCTCAGGCTTGGTGGGAGTGACACCACCCTTGTCTACTGGAAGGGAACGCATTTAACAGACAGGCTGTGGACAGAGTAGGGACAAGAAGGAAGGGGGCCAGGGACTCCCGGGCTCACTGCCTTCTCATGCCTCCCATCCCCACTGAGAGATGGGAGAAGTACGCATTCCAGCCGGAGAAAGAATGTCACGGCAAGTCACTGCCCAGGACAGGCTAAGCTCTGGCGTCCTTTCCAAGACGGCCATGTCCTCTCAAAGGAATGTCTGCCACAGGCTCCCCACCCCTCCGCTCCACCGCACGCACAGGATGTATTTTCAGCATAGTGTGCAGCACACACTGAGGACGTGGCCAAGGATGGCCTGTGTCATTCTCTGACCACGCCCCTTCCACTTGGCTCTCTCGAGCCTTCTCATCCCTAAAGCAGAGAGGACCTGGAGCCTCGGGATTCACTCCATCCAACAATGGGGATGAGGGCACAGCAACGGTGAGGGTGAGGCCTACAGAGTCAGAGCGCGTGTGCTCCACGCCAAGGTCATAAGCCAGAATTTGCATAACTCAGAATTAGCATAACTCGGAATTTGCATAACTCAACTTATTCATTTCTCACCACAATCCTACAAAATAGGTATTATATGATCTTCATGGAATAGATGAGGAAATTGAGGCACAGGCATTCCCAAGTCACACTGTTAGGAAATGTGGAGCTGAGATTTGGACCCAGAACTCCTGGCCTCCCCACCTAGGGTGTGATGCTAGGCTAACAGAAATGTGCTGAAATCAATAGGGTAGGGGGGGAAAACAGGCTGCAGAGTCAGGAAGGCCAGGGTTCAAGTCCAAGTTCTCTTGCTTATTAGCTGTGTGACCTTGGGCAAGTCTCTTTACTTCTTAGTGCCTTATTTCCTTGTATGTCCATTAAGAATAACCAGAACACATGCATTATGGATCTATTTTCTTTTCCAGGTAGGGTCTCCCTCTAGCCAGGCTGACCTGGAATTCACTATGTTATCTCAGGGTGGCCTCGAATTCATGGTGATCCTCCTACCTGGGATTAAAAGCGTGCGCCACCACGCCTGGCCCATGAATGGATTTTTTAGGTTTTGGGGGGAGAGATAAGATCACCTTCTTCTGCCCACAGGAGAAAGGCAGTGGCATTTACTGAGCACCTACGGCATGCAGCGTTTTGTGCTAGGAAGGTTACCTTCATTTCATTCAGAAAACAACCTTCCAGGTGGGGCCGGGGGACAAAACTGTAACTAAACCAAACTCCCCCAACGGGCTCCAGTGTCCACTGCCCTCTCTTAGGACGTAAGGATAAAGTTGATGCCCAATTGGTAGATGGGGATCGAGGTTTGGAGAGGCCAACATAACCTCAGTGACATGAAGGAAATAAATCCAGAACAGAGGAAAACCTAGACGCAGGCTCTTTCCTGACATTTGCTGCATACAGTAGGCACTAATATATGCTTCTCAGAGAGGATGGCAGCAGGGGGCACCTATACGCACATCCATAGAAGGCTCTGGAAAGGATCTGGTACTTCATGTTGTCACAGAGCAGTTTCAGAGGAGCCCTGCACGGTGAAGAGGAGGAAGAGGTTAGAAAAGCCTCACACAGTCTGAGTTCTGGTGGGGGGAGGGGTTGCAAATGGCCCTGGGGCAGATTCAGATCAGCCTGTTCTGGAACGGAGGGAGGGCTCTGGAGTTTCCACCCGCACAGCATCATTAGCCCCACTTCTGCAACCAGCACCTCAATTTCCCTTGAGGGATCGCTCCTCTGTGACTCTGTCATTGTGGTTTGGATGCAGATAGATGACCACCAGTATATGACTCTGGCTACAGTGATTCTGATTGGCTCAGGGATGGTCATATGACTCAGCCTGGGAAAATGAGAATCAATCTCGGTTTTTCGAGGTAGGGTCTCACTCTAGCTCAGGCTGACCTGAAAGTCACTATGTAGCTTCAGGGTGGCCTCAAACTCACAGTGATCCACCTACCTCTGCCTCCTGAGTGCTAGCATTAAAGGCATGCACCACCATTCCTGGCTTGCACATCTATTTCTTTTATAGTTCTATTTATTTTTTATTTTGTATTTATTTATTTATTTATTTATTTATTTATTTATTTATTTATTTATTTATTTATTTTTGGTTTTTTGAGGTAGGGTCTCACTCTAGCTCACGCTGACCTGGAATTCACTCTGTATTCTCAAGGTAGCCTCGAACTCATGGTGATCCTCCTAACTCTGCCTCCCGAGTGCTGGGATTAAAGGCGTGCGCCACCACGCCCAGCTAGTTTTATTTTTATTTATTTATTTGAGAGTGTGAGAGAGAGAGAGAGAGAGAGAGAGAGAGAGAGAGAGAGAGAGAGAGCGCGCCAGGACTTCCAGCCACTGCAAATGAACTCTAGATGCATGCACCAGCATTTACATCTGGCTCGAACCAGGGTCCTTAGGCTTCGCAGGCAAGCACTTAACCACTAAGCCATCTCTCCAGGCCCTAGACAGTACTTTGTGATGCGTAATTTTCAGTGTCAACTTGGTGGGATTTAGAGACACTTTGGAAACAAACCTCTAGTTCTTCTATCTGCAGCCTAAGCCGTGCCTATATTTTGTGATTATAGCCATTGGTTGGGTGGGACTGGGGAACACAGCTCTCACCTGGCTCAGAAGCCCCGCCCCCGGAGCTGACTGGTGCTCGGAGATGTGAGCTGAGCAGTGCCGGGCAGCCCCACCCCTACCTTTTCCATCGGGTTGCCCAAGCCCCGCCTACCTCTCATGGTTGCAGCCATTGGTTGAGCTGCCATCAGCTGAGCCACTCTGTGAACAGGATGAGCAAGAGGACTTCCGAGGACCCGGTTGCCATAGTGACGGCAGGTTGCTCACTGACACATCCATCAGATCCTGAGGGACTGTGGGGTGTAGGAGAAGAGATCTGAGAAGAGCCCCGGTTAAATCTATGTGGGTTTCCAAAACCTCACCCCAAAGCAAGCAGTTCCCTGACACTGCCCCAGCGATAGGGAAAGACCTTGAATGTCACAGTCAGAAAATGCATTCCGATTATAGCCTGACGTGGGTCCTTAGCCCGCCTGATGGACTGAAAGCCACCACCATGATTCGGAGGCTCTGGGAAAGTTCTGAGTTGATGATAGCCAAATGAGAAAGGAGAAGACAAGAGAGAACAGAGGCAGGGGGAAAAAAAGGCCCAACCAGAGCAGGAGGCCTTGCCTTGCCATGTTGTCATTGAGTTGCCACAGGATGGTGACAGGAGGGAAGGGGACCCTTCTGGATGCTTCTGGAGAAGGCTAAGGGCCTGAGTCATCAGACACAGAGCTCCTGGGGGCTCCTGGTGGTGAGAAGGGGTCCATCATAACAGACAAGGCAGGGATCCAGGGCGAGGGATGCTATGTGGAGGACCTGGGTGAACCTGCTGGCACTGTCCATGGTCCTGAGCTACAAAGCTCCATCGATAATCAGGCTCACATGAGGGGCTCCATAAAAAGCCATGTGCCGATCAGGTTTGATTTCCCAGGACCCACGTAAAGCCAGATGCACAAGATGGCACATGCATCTGGAGTTCATTTGCAGCAGCTAGAAGCCCTGGCACGCCCATTCTCTCTCTCTCTCTCTGCCTCTTTCTCTATCTCAAATAAATGAGTAAATAAAAAATATTTTTAAAAAGCTATGTGCCTGGGCTAGGGAGATGGCTCAGTGGTAAAGTACTTACCACACCATCATAAGGACTAGAATTTGGAGCCCGGCAGCCGCAGGAAAAGCTAGGCATAGTGAGGTGTCTAAAATCCAGTGCTGGGGAAGTAAAGATATGAAAATCCCTGGCTTTTGCAGAATCAGTGAGCTTTGGGTTCAGGGAGAGACCCTGTCACAAAGAATAAGGTGGGACTAGTGGTTCACGTCTATCATCCCAGCACTCAGGAAGCTGAGGTAGGAAGACACCATGAGTTCTAGGCCAGCCTGGTCTACAGAATGAATTCCAAGTCAGCCTGGGTTAGAGTGAGAGCTTGCCTCAAAGCGAAATACAACAAGAACAACAAAAAAGAGAGAACACACCCAACGTTGACCTCTGGCCTCCATATGCATGTGTGCCCACACATATGAACATGCATGCATACTACATAATCATATACATGGGCAAAACCAGAAAAGCTGAGTGGATGTCCATCTAGAACCCCTACCTACTGGATCAAAATTTCCTGGAAACAGAGCCCTCAAATTGATGTCCTTTGAGACAATTTTGACACAGCACCACATTTACATGACCCTGACCTCCTAACCCATGCACACCAGGGGTCCTGAGCTCCCCGGATGGAGCACACAGTTTCTCTGATTACTTCCTTTCTTTCCAACTCCAGGAGGAGATGTTTGCAAACTGCAGCACAGTGGTTTTGGGTGCAGCACAATTCCTTGTTCGTGGAAGCACTAGATGAGGATGAATGCAATTTCTCTGGCAAAGCTGGGAAATGTTTTCAGTAAAAATCCAGGTAGCGGGCTGGAGAGATTTCTCAGCGGTTAAGGAGCTTGCCCACAAACCTAACAACCTGAGTTTGTACCCACAAAAAGTAGCCACATAAAGCCAGAGGCATGATTCTCTCAAATAAGTGGAGAAGATAGCTTTTTTTTTTTTTTAAATAAATGGGCTGGAGAGATGGCTTAGCAGTTAAGGCACATGCCTGTGAAGCCTAAGGACCCTGGTTCAATTCTCCAGGTCCCATGTAAGCCAGATGCACATGGTGGTGCATGCATCTGAAGTTCGTTTGCAGTGGCTAGAGACCTTGGTGCACCCATTCTCTCTCTCTCTCCCTCCCTCCCTCCCTCCCTTTCTCTGTCTCTAATAATCAGTAAATAAAATAAAACCTAAAAAAATAAAAAAGAGGTTACATGCATCTGGAGTTTGTTTGCAGTGGCTGGAGGCCCTGGCATGCCCATTCTCTCTCTGTCTCTCTGTGCTTGAAAATGAATAAATAGATAAATGATATGTTATTTATTTATTTATTTATTGGAGAGAGACACAGAGAGAGACAGAGAGAAAGGGAGAGGAAGACACATGGAGATGGGCGCGCCAGCAGTGTCTCAGCTGCTGCGAACAAAATCCAGATGCGTGCGCCCCCTTGTGGTCAAGTGTAGCATTGTGTCCTTGTGTCACTGTGCATCTGGCTAAATGTGGGACCTGGAGATTGGAACCGCTGGAGACTGGAACCCGTGTTCTTAGGCTTAGGAGGCAGGCGCCTTAACCACTAAGCCATCTCTCCAGCCCTGATATGTTTTTTAAAAGGCCAGGTAGTAGTTTAGGTTTATGCACCATTTGGTCTCTGCCAGTCCAACTCTACTGTCCTGTCACCATGTAGAGTGGCTGTCACAAAATGCAAGTGACCGTGGGTGTGTTCCATAGGATGTTGCCCATGGATACGGCACTTGGACTTCCTGTCATTTCCACATATCACAAAATACAAAACATTCTTCTGATTTTTTCTTCCTTTTTTGTTGCTTGCTTTGTGACAGGGAATCACTGTGTAGCCCCCGCTGGCTTCAAATCCATGATCCTCCAGCCTCACCTCCTCGACCTCAAGAAATACACCATTAGGCCTGACTTTTTTTTTGTTGTTGGTGTTTTTAGCCACTTAAGAACATAAAACCAGTCTGGAGAGATGGCTTAGTGGTTAAGGTACTTGCCTGCAAAGCTAAAAACCCAAAAACCCAAAGTTTGACTACATATGCCAGATGCACAAGGTGGCACATGCATCTGGAGTTCGTTTGCAATAGCCAGAGGCCCTGGTGCACCCATTCTCTCTCTCTCTTTCTCTGTCTCCTCTCAAATAAACAAACAAACAAAATAAAAAAGAACATAAAACCATTCTCCATTGGGCTGTAGAGAATGAGGCTGGATTTGGCACACAAGCTGTGGCTTGCTAATCTCAGCTCCAGGAAAAGAGATTGGAACTCATTTTCCCAACAGCATGGCCCCTCAATGACAACTGGTATTTTCCAATCTGCCAAAGCCCCATTCAGCAGCTGAGAGGGTCACTCTTCCCCATAGGACACAGAAGAAAGTGGGCTACAGAATGTGTGTCTTGTGCCCGTCCCCCAAGGGGCTTGTTCTAATCTTCCTCCCCCTCCCACTAACCACTGAGCTGGGCAGCCAAGAAAGACCAGGGAGCCACACCCATAAAGCATTTCAGCAAAACCCTAGTTCTCAGCCGGTCTCAGGGAAGCGTTGATGCACTCATCAATGCCCAGGGGTGGTAACCAAGCCCCTATTCCTGTGCTCAGGCCACGCAGGCATCACCAGAGGGTCCCTTTACCACAGAACCCCCCCCCCAACGCCTGCCTTCTGAAGGGCAGAGCCTGATGGCACAAGCCCTCCTCCTTTTTCTCCTCTTTCCATCTTCCCTGGGACCAAGACTCAAATGACAACATGGCAGAGGTGGCTGGCACACAATCCCCGGGGAAGAGGAGAACCAAACATTACTGAGGGGCTGCTCCTTCAGTCCTGGTGTGGGGCAGGCAGGGTCCCCTTTGGCTTGTGCCCACTGGATCTCCTTGGCCACCACCAGCATGGACTGGCCAGCAGGAAGCATCACCCAGGCAGGGCCCACGGAGATGGGGCAAGGGCTGCCCATGTGGTCAGGGGCAACTTGAGACAGAAAACAAAGAGGACTGGTGAGGTGGAAGGTCTGAGGTGGGTGAGACAGGGAAACCAATTCCCTTGGGCTCAAACTCTCCCCTGCCTGGTCCCCCCCAGGAGGCAGAGTTGATTGGAAGCAGAAGGAGTATGGGTATTTAGACAGCGTCTGCTCCGCCCTGAGTGCTGGGCCAGGTTTGCATTTCTCCTTCGGTCACCATGTAAAGACGGCAATTATTGGGCTGGAGAGAAGGCTTAGTGGTTAAAGTGCTTGCCTGCAAACCCTTAGGAGGTATGTTCCACTCCCAGATACCATGTAAGCCAGACGCACAAGGTAAGCAAGCGTGCCAGGTCACACATGCACACAAGGTGGTGCATGCATCTGGAATTCGATTGCAGTGGCTGGAGGCCCTGGGGTGCCAGTTCTCTCTCACATAAAATTTAAAAATAAAAATAAAAAAGAATGCGGGGCCTGGGGAGATGGCTTAGCAGCTAAGCGCTTGCCTGTGAAGCCTAAGGACCCCAGTTCGAAGTTCGATTCCCCAGGACCCACGTAAGCCAGATGCACAAAGTGGCACATGTATCTGGAGTTCTGTTCTGTTCCACAGCCACCTACATAGTGCTGAATAAAGGCCAGGCTCCCTCCGGGGTGCCTGTCAGATAAGAGACCACTGGAGGGCTGGAGAGATGGCTTAGCGGTTAAGGCATTTGCCTGCAAAGCCACAGGACCCAGGGTTTGATTCCCCAGGACCCATGTTAGCCAGATGCATAAGGGGGCGCACACATCTGGAGTTCGTTTGCAGTGGCTGGAGGCCCTGGCATGCCCATTCTCTCCCTCTCTCTCTGCCTCTTTCTCTCTCTCAAATAAATAAAAAAAATATATTTTTTAAAAAAGAGACCACTGGAGGCTCTAAGGTCACGGGCATCTCAGTGGTGAATTGTCACCCATTGAGGTCTAGTTCCCACAAATCGTCATCCTCACCTTCATCATCATCACCACCACCACCACCGCCTTGGCTTGGCATTCCTTCTGTTCATGTATCGCTCCCCAAAGACCTCCTACACACAAGCCCTTATCCCGCGGGCCTGCACCAATCACCTTCCCTTCCTAATGATTCCTCATGGTAACTTGAAGTGAGAGTCCACGAGCCACCAAGCATCCATGTGCTCTCTGTGCCCGAAGCATCCTGCGTAGCAGGTGCTATGAACATCCCTGTTCAATAGATGACCAAACAGAGGCGGGAGGGGTAAACCCACCTGCCCAAGTTCTGCCAGGATTGCAGAGTCCATGTCACTGTCGCTACTCTATCTCCTCCTGCCCAGGGGCATCTTTATTAGCTGGGTCGAGCGACTATTTGTTCTCAGGAAAACAAAGGCCACGAAGGTACTTACTTCTTCACTCTGAGTCTCTCTGCCGGCCAGACCGCTTGTGTCCTGGTTGCGAACCTTTGAGGTGGTTTTCGGGACCAGTTAGCGGGTGGGTTGCGGGGGCCGAGGGACAGGGCAGCTTACCAAATTCAGACTGCATGCCAGGGTAGATGATGCGGAACACGTAGTCGGTGGCTTCTTCGTCTTCCTTGTCTGAAGACGTGGACTCCGAGGAACCCTGCGGGCTCCGTTTACGCAGTTTGGGAAATACCTTGCCCTGAGAGAATATATCCAAGTGCCAATCTCCTGAGGTGACCAACCTGTCTCTGTAGCCAGCGCCACTGAGGGGCCCATGGGGAGTGCCCATCAAGTCACATTGGGGCCCAGAGGCAGGAATGGCCACTCCCATGGCTGACCTCCCCCGCTCAGGCTTCCCTGAGTCCCCCCGGCCAGCCAGTCCCTCACCTTTCCCCGCTGGGACCAGAGCGGTGGGTCCAGCTGCCCATGTGGAAGCAGCCCATTCTCCAGACACGAGAGGAACTGCAGCAGGTGCCCGCCCTTAGGGAAGCGGAAGGGTGGCCGCTGGATCCCGTCCTGGTTGACCAGCACGACGGTCCCACCACTGTCCACTGCCACCACCACACAGAGAGGGCAACGAAAAGTCACCGTGAAGCAGGGTCCAGTCCCCGCTCTGTAAATACATATCCCTCCTCCAGACAGGCCAGACTCAGGGGTCCTGCTCTGGGGCTCTTCTGGGCCGTGGCTGACTGTAGCTAACATGCATTGAATGCTTACTGCATGCCAGCCACTGCATGCTAAAGGCGCTGTCTTACTGTAATGTTCACAAAATCCCCATGAGATGGATCGCTGCCTGTTTTACACATGATAAAAGCAAGGCTCAGAGAAAGTTTGGCACCATCCCCAAAGTCACACCGTTGATAAGGGACAAAGCCTGGATCGGGAACCCAAGTCTGTGTCATTAAAAAAAGCCAAGCTCAGGCTGGAGAGATGGCTTGGCAGTTAAGGCACCTGCCTGCCAAGCCTAAGAATGCCGGTTCCAAGCTCCATTTAGCCAGATACAAAAAGTGACGCAAGGGCGAAATGCCGGGCTTGCCCACAAGGGGGCTCACACGTCTGGAGTTCGTTCACAGTGGCTGAGAGGCCGCTGGAGCACCCATTCTCTCTCTTTCTCTCTCAAAAAAAAAAAAATAGGAGCTTAGATCACCACGTTCCATGCCTCAGGGAAACACAGACCACTTGCGTTACAAAGCAGCCTCCAGCTGTTCCTCTGGTGCTATTGGAACACTGCAGCTACTGATCTCTGGCCTGTAAAGCACTGACTTTGGAGCCATAAAGCCATGGGTTGTTCAAGACTGGTCTCTGGAGCTAACTGTGTGACTGTGTGACTTGGGCCCAGCTGCTTCTTCACCTCGAATGTGAGCATGGTGTCACCACCCATCACTGAGTTGTTGCAGTGACTAAGTCACAGGCACGTTCATATTACAGAAGGGACACCCAGGCTCAGAGAGGTCAAGACACTTGCTTGAAGTTGCAGTGGAGACCCATCACAGAAGGGTGGAGGTGGGGGGCCCAAGATGAACCACATCTAGCCGTCTGCTGCCCCCTGCGGGTCCTACCTTGCTGGTGGCAGTGCAGGTAGACGATGTCCTCCAGGCGGATGGTCACTGCGTAGTCCCAGTAGACACTGAAAGGAGAAGGAGGACTGGACTTGCCCCATTGTGGGAGGAGGGGCTCAGGAAGCCAGCAGACCCAGGGCTCCTCCACCCTTCTCACCAGGACTCCCACCCCAACATCCGGGTCCTGGAGTTGTCAAAAGGTTCAGATCTTTTACATTCTGGGGAGAACAACTTATCTAACTCATCCACTTGATAGAAACGGGAAATGGCTGGCTGGAGAGATTGCTCAGTGGTTAGGGCATTTACCTGCAAAGCCTAAGGACCCAGGTCTGATTCCCCAGTACCCACGTAAAACCAGATGCACAGGGTGGCACATGGGTCTAGAGTTTGTTTCAGTGGATGGAAGTCCTGGCACACCCATTCCTCCCTCCCTCCCTCCCTCCCTCCCTCCCTCCCTCCCTCCCTCCCTCTCTCTCTCCCGCACGCGCAAATAAATAAATAAAAAATTTAAAAAATAAATGGAAAATAGAGGCCCTGAGAGGTACAGTGACATACCTCAGGCCCCCCAGCATAGCCTTATCTATTCACTGGGTCATGGGCTGCCTTCCCCAGTGTGCTGTGAGCTACCTCTCCTGCAGGTGGTTCAGCAGCAGGGAGCAGGTGCCCAGCAAATACTGGTGGAGTGAACTCAGGCTCCCATCTTCCCTGCTCCATTTCCCAGAGATCATCTGAGCATCCACCATGCGATACAATCCGTGGATATGAAGTGAGTGAGGCAGAACTCATGTCTTTAGAGTGGTGGGGGAGAAGATAGGTTGGTCACGTGACCACCACTGTGTAAATGGGGACTCAGGAGGTCACAGAAGGCCTGATACCAAGGCTCTAGGTGAACAGGATTCAGGCCAACAGCATCTCCTCAACCCTGTGCTTCTTCCTAAATGAGGGTCTGGAGCGGAGTGATACAGCTGGGCCACCTGCAACTCCCACTGACTGCTTCCGAGGACAGGTGGAGGCCTCTGAGAGGACGTGACCAGCATAGAGGATGCTTAGTCATTCCAGGGCCTAATGTGAAGTGCAGGAGGCTTGAGATGACACAGGACAGCGGAGTGTTTTGTCTGCACTTCTTTTATGTAAAAAAAGAATCATCATAGGGGCTGGAGAGGTGGCTTAGCGGTTAAGGCGCCTGCCTGCTAAGCCTAAGAATGTCAGTTCTAATCTCCAGGTCCCACGTTTAGCCAGATGCAAAGTGACGCAAGGGTGCAATGCCGCACTTGCCCACAAGGGGGCGCACACATATGGATTTCGTTTGCAGAGGCTGAGAGGCTGCTGGGGCGCCCATCTCTATCTGTCTTCCTCTCCCTCTCTCTCTGTGTCTGTCTCTCTGTGTCTCTCTCCAAAATAAAAAATAAATATTAAAAGAAAAATTTAAAAAATCATCATAAAAAGCGTTGGGGGCTGGGCATATGGCTCAGTGGATAAAACTTTTTTTTTTTTTTTTCGAGGTAGGGTCTCACTTAGCTCAGGCTGACCTGGAATTCACTATGTAGTCTCAGGGTGGCCTTGACCTCATGGCGATCCTCCTACCTCTGCCTCCCAAGTGCTGGGATTAAAGGCGTGCGCCACCACGCCCAGCTGGATAAAACTTTTATTGCTCAACTCTGACTACCCAAGTTCAGATCCTCAGACCCCATTTCTTTTTTAAAGCAGGCTGGAGAGATGGCTTAGTGACTAAGGTGCTAGCCTGTGAAGCCTAAAGACCCAAGTTTGATTCCCCAGGATCCAAATGAGCCAGAGGCACAAAGTGGTGTATGCATCTGCAGGTCATTTGCAGAGGCTAGACGCCTTGGCACGCCCATTCCCTCCCTCCCACTCTCTGTCTGTATCTCTCTCTCTCAAATAAAGAGCATATTTAAAAAATGTTGAAAAGCTGGAAGCTGTGGGAGGCTTCTGTGAGCCTAGTGCACCTACAGGCAAGAAGGGAGGTGGAGATGAGAGATTTTTCCAGAAGTTCAGGAACAGAGCAAGGAACAAGAGACCCTGTTTCAGGGGCTGGAGAGATGGCTTAGCGGTTAATTCTCCAGGATCTACATTAGCCAGATGCACAAGGGGGCACATGATCTGGAGTTTGTGTGCAGTGGCTGGAGGTCCTGGCAGTCCACTCTCTCTCTTTCTTCAAATAAACAAATAAATAAAATATTTTGGGGGGGGGTCAGCTTGCAGAGGCGGATCAGTGTCATGCCACTTGCAGGTTCAAGGATTTGTCAGAATGACGCCTCTCCGGGTGGCAGAATCAGCAGAGCACAGCTTACCAACCCACTCTGCACCTCACCCCCCCTCCCCCGAGGCTCTTTCCAGTTGTTTCCAGATCCTCCAGAGTCTCGGAGTCACTGGTGAGGCTCAGCTGTGGGAGCCTGGGCCAGGTAACTATAGCAACCAGGCAGTGCGGCAGGCAGGGGTAGAGAACATCCCCGTCGGTCGGTGACGCTATGCAGGGTAGTAGGCGGAAGCTAGATCACTGGGGACTGGTCCTCGAAGGGGACAGTGGGACCCTCTCCTCAATACAACAGTGAGAATAGGGGACGCACAACAGAAGCAACGCCCTACCTCTTCTCGTAGTCTAGGTCCCCCACAGACCCATTCATCAGCTGGTTGGGTGTCCATTTCAAGGTCATGACGTCAGCCGTCTGGTGCAGGGACAAGTAGCCCGGCACAGCTTCCATGTCATCCCTCTACAGAAAGAGAAGCATTGGGGCCTGGCCACGCTGCTCACCCCAGTAGACCTGGGCCTGGCCTCACTGACTCAAGCATGCATAAGCTGAACTGAGAGTATCTGTAACCACCAGCCAAGCTGGATTCTGTGCTGGTATACCCTCCTGAGGCTGAGGGGGTCCCCCATCCCAAGGTTCTGTGAGATCCAACAAAGGGGGCTGTCCCTCTAACATCAACATTGTCAAAACAAGGCATTTTCCCGGCGTGGTGGTGCACGCCTTTAATCCCAGCACTCAGGAGGCAGAGGTAGGAGGATCACTATGAGTTCGAGGCCACCCTGAGACTACAGAGTGAATTTCACGTCAGCCTGGGCTAGAGTGAGACCCTACCTCGAAAAACCAAAAACCAAACCAAAACAAAACAAAACAAAAGAGCAGCAACAACAAGGCATTTGTCTTAGTCCAAATTAAGGGAGAGAGGGAAGCTGGGCCCTGGCGCCCAAATCTCCAAAGATGTTACCCAGAAACCTGTTCCCCAATACCCCATCATGCTCTGGTTTGGCAGCCAGTCCCTCTACCTGTCCAGAGTTTGCCCACAGGACCTGTCATCTGCTTTACTTCAGCCTGGTAGGAGGGTCAGTGGAGCAATGTCATCATCCTCCGCTACAAAGGCGGCAGCCCCTCCATCAAGCTCACCTCCACACGAGGCAGAGAATGACGTTTCCCAAGCACCCCTGGGTCTCAGTCTCCACACACCTTGTCTTGTCTCACTCACAGCCCCAGGAGAGAGTGCCATACAGCCCAACACCTCTCTTGAGAGGCACATTCTGTTCTTTTCACATGTAAATGTCCCTGATGTGGGGATGTGTCTCATCTCCAGTGGCAGTCACAGCTGTGACAGGTTGTGATTGCTGATGCGCAAACTGGGTCACAGCTGTCACCCTGGCAGTGGAGCTGTGGGCACGGCTGTGATTTGGCAAAGAAGGACAGGGGCTTGGGTGTGACTCAGCTTTGAATTGAGCTTATAGTGACTGGGAGACGCTGGAACAGGACAGCTGAGCACCTGGTGATGTTGGGTGGCTGAGGCAGCACAGTAGAACTTTCTGTGTCAAGGAACTGACAGGGAATATATATATGGCTCATTAATGCATATAATTTGCCCTGTATGGGCCTAAGTGTTATCATCTCCATAGTACCCACCTCCAAGGTGGGTGAGGGTAACACGAGTTAATACAGTTGAAAATATTGCTCACACTGAGAACTCCCCTGCCTCTGGCACGCAGCAGGTCCCTGCAAACGTCTGCTGTGTGTGCATAAGGGTGAATGGATGAGGGTCATGGCCTGGTGGACAGGGATGAAAAAGAAGTAGACAAGTGGGAGAGTATGAAGAGGGAGAGATGGGGGCTGGAGAGCTGACTTAGAGGTTAAGGCGCTTGCCTGTAAAGCCTAAGGACCCAGGTTTGATTCCCCAGGACCCACGTAAAGCCAGATGCACAAAGTGATGCTTGCATCTGTAGTTCGTTTGCAGTGGTCAGAGGCCCTGGCATGTCCATTCTCTCTCTCTCTCTCTCTCTCTGCCTCTTTCACTCACTCTCTCTCTCTTTTTTTTCTGGTCTTCTGAGGTAGGGTCTCACTCTAGTTCAGGCTGACCTGGAATTCACTGCTGTCTCAGGGTGGCCTCGAACTCATGGTGATCTTCCTACCTCTGCCTCCCAAATACTGGGATTAAAGGCATGTGCCACCATGCCTGGCCATTCTCTCTCTTAAAAAAAAAAATGCCATGCTTTTAAAAAAGACGAAGAGATGAATGGGTAATGGATATAAATTGAACAAGTGGCTAGAGGCATAAGGGAAGGATGGATGGATAGATGCAGAGAATGGAAGAGGGCTGACTGGCTAGTGATCAGCTGGCTAGAGAGGTTGGTGGGTGTGTGATGGGTGAGTGGATGGATAGGATACACTGCCAGATGGCGAAGCAACAGATGGATGGGTGAGCGGGTGGAGAAATGAATGGTTATCATGGAAGATGAATAGATGGATGAAAATACTGATGGATGAATTAATAACTAAATGGGTGGGTGGATAGATGGATGGATGGAGATCCTGGAAAATGAATGAATGGGCAGATGGTGGGTTGAAGAATGGATCAGTGAGGGAATGGATGAATGGATGGATGGTTGGGCAATATGGAGCCAAAGGGAACTGCCTAGCCTGGAGCCTGCTTGTAGAGATCTGGGCCTGCCACACACTCACCGGCTGAACCAAAACGTTGTTCTTGCCATAGAGCAGGGTGGCTCTGGAGCTCTGGTGCAGGGACTCCACGTAGTCACGGGCAGAGATGGATGGCCGGTCATCCATGCTGCCGCTCGAGTGCCTCTTTTGGATCTGGTAGTGGGATGGGTGACAGACGGCTGGGCCTGTGAGTGACCTTCAGGACATTGATCAGGCTCCCTGACCCTGGTCTAAGCCCAGACCTTCCCACCACCCACCGACTCACACAGAGCGCGGGACGCTTGGTGGGCGAGTCCTGCCGCAGGTGGGAGCTGTGAATACGGTGCCTCTGAACCAGCTCGTCGGCCGAGGGGTCAGTCCAGAAATGGTCCGCAGTCTTCATCTTGGTGTACTCCAGGGCACAGGGCCCCACTGTGGAGCACATGGGGCCCCTACAAAGTCCATCCACCCACTGCCCCAGGATGGGCCCTCCATTTCACCCTGCCTCCCTTCCCTCTAGGCAGTGAGGCTGTCCCAGAATCCTTTGAGAAGGCCCTGGGAGCAAGAGATGGCCATGGGCAGTTTGATGGGCTGGACGGGAGTAGCCTTTGAGGTCCAAAGCCAGAGGCAGCTCAGAGTGGTGGGTCACTCACCCAGCAAGGACGCAAGGATGGGGCCATCCACAGGGTCCATCAGGAGTGCATCCTTCTCATAGTACTTACTAGTGAGAGAGAAAAGAGCACGCAGGTTTGGATGGAGGCCAGCAGAGGGCACACTGCGTACAGACTGGGTTCAATGCCCGTCCCTGTATCTGGTGGGGGCTGTGGGCGGGACCTTCAGTGAAAGGCACACAGTGAGACGTTTAGATAGCATCTGCTCACTGCCCGTTCATGATGCTCCCTTTAGGAGGGAACAGAGCCCGGACGACTATGTGCTTCTGCCTTGTCCTCCACTAGTGAGTCACCGAGACACTCAGATGATATCTGCCCTTCTGCTAATGGAGTAACAAAACGCTGGTTTGCTGGGGTGTGCATTCTCCAAGGCTGCGGGGATAAGAGGCTCTCTCTCCTGCACCCACACATAACTTTGATCATTCTGGCCCGAGATGCAGAGAAGCAAACAAACCCCAAAACTCTGAAAAATTGGTCCTGAGAAACATTACATGATATCATCAATAACGTGTATGTGCAATGGTTTGGGGTTGGCTTATTTGTGAAAGTTATGGCAGGATAATCTCTAGGGCCTTGAAAGCTCGCCTAACGTATACAAATGCACAGAATTTGAAGGTAGGACGGGATCTTGTTCAGATCCCTCCACAGGAGTGACTTGCTAGAGGGCACACAGTAGGCAGATGGAAGTTTGAGTGACAGCAATCAGCTCTTGTGACCATACCACAATGGGGAAGGGGGACAGTATCTGGGGTCTGGGTGGAGAACCCAGCTTGGTCACGCTCCACCTTGCTGTGGGCCTCTTAGCAAGTGAATGTCCTCTCAGAGCTTCGGGGGCCTCTGATATGAAATGGGAGGAATGGCAGAATTCACCTGCCCAGGTTGTCGGAAGAATTCAGTGACCAGCATCATAATAAGCACGCAGAGCTGGACTCGGGAAGTTCTTACCAAATTGTGACGTCATCGTCAACTCAGCCCAAAGAAACCTTCAATTAACAGGAACACGTTCTGAGCTAAAACTGACGTGCGTGAGGGCTTTGCTCAATATCAAATTTATGGGCCAGGCATGGTGGTTCATGCCTGAAATCCCGGCACTCAGTAGGCTGAGGCAGGAAGACTGTCACACACAAGTTCAAGGCCAGGCAGGGCTACAGAGTGAGACCCTGCCTCAAAAAAATTTTTTTTTTCTAGTAAAGTGTTATGACCTAGATTCCCATCCCCCATAAAAAAAAAAACAACAAACAAAAAACACAAAACAAAAACTCAGTGCATATTATTATCTCAATGACTGCCAGTTTTTCTTGATAGAATGTGAACATCACATGGAGAGGAATTCAGCCTTCATTCCTATTCTCCTAGCAAAGGGAGCAAAGAATGCAGTTTATCAGACGATGATAACAATGCCCCGTGCGTGAAGATGGGGTTAGACAAGCAACTTCAAATAATGAAAGATGGAGAAATCCCCAGTTCTCCCTTCTTTCTTCCTTCCTTCTCTCCTTTTCCTTTTCTCCCTCCCTCTCTCTCCTAACCCTTCAGTAGTCGCCCATTGTTCTTGAGATGACATCTAAGCTCTTGCACATCACACCTGGTGCCATGGTGTCCCCTGCATGTCAGTTAGTGCCTGACACATAAAGAGTTGCTCAATGGATGCTGTCTCAAGAGGAGCCACACTATGTGGCCTCCAGTTCCAGTGCACCTGGGCCCGCAGAGGACCCTCGTCTCATTATGCATCGTCAATGTTCCCGGGGCATGCCAAATTCCTTTAACACCTTCTCTGTGGAGGTGGCCGCCCCGTGTTTCTTTTTTCTTTTTCTTTCTTTGTTTCTTTCTTTTTTTTTTTTTTTTTGGAGAGAGACACAGAGAGAGACAGAGACAGAGAGAGAGGGAGAGGAAGACAGATAGAGATGGGCGCGCCAGCAGCCTCTCAGCTGCTGTGAATGAAATCCTGATGCGTGCGCCCCCTTGTGGTCAAGTGCGGCATTGCACCCTTGCATCACTTTGCATCTGGCTAAACGTGGGACCTGGAGATTGGAACCGCTGGAGATTGGAACCAGTGTTCTTAGGCTTAGGAGGCAGGCGCCTTAAGCGCTAAGCCATCTCTCCAGCCTGACGCCCCGTGCTTCTTTACCCAGAGAAGACAACCAAGGCACAAAGAGTTTGTGATTTTCCTAGAGCCTCAGTGATGACGTGGAAGAAGTCGCAGAAGGCCGAGACCCTGTGTCTCTCCATCCTGCCTGAACGTGAAGTCCTGCTTCACAGTCATATTCAGCATCTGAATCTCCCCAAGCTGGCCATGGCCAGGGTAAAATACTCAGGAGGCTCTTTTTAATTTGTTTTAATTTTTATTTTTTTGGTTTTTCAAGGTAGGGTTTCACTCTAGCCAAGGCTGACCTGGAATTTACTCTGTAGTCTCAGGGTGGCCTTGAACTCACAGCAATTCTCCTACCTCTGCCTCCTGAGTGCTGGGATTAAAGGCGTGCGCCACCACGCCTGGCTCACAGAAGGCTTTTATTTAAAGCACTTCTAAACCTTAGCGCATGGCAGAGAGGGAAAAGCAGTTTTATGGGCTGGAGAGATGGTGTAGCCGTTCAGGCGCTTGCCTGCCAAGCCAAATGACCCAGGTTTGATTCCCCAGTACCCACGTAAAGCTGGATGCACAGGGTGGTGCTTGTGTCTGGAGTTCATTTAAGAGGCTTGAGGCCCTGGTGTGCCCATTCTCTGTCCTCTCTGCCTCTTTCTCTCTCAAATATATAAATAAAACAATAAAAAGCTAAAAGCAGTTTTATGCACGTGGGTGCAATTCCAGTGACAGACACCAGGTGCCGGTGGAGTGCATGCAGGTTTGAGCCTCCCCGGTACCTGCTGTTTTCCACAAGGTAGTGCACGATCTTGTCCAGAACCTTCTCAAACAGGGCTGTCCGGATCCACAGGTGCTTGATGGCCAGCGGGGACAGGTTGGGCAGCTTGGGCAGTTTCCGCACGTTTTCCTGCAGGCCCTGTGTCTGGTTTCGCCTTCAACACCAACCAGAGGAGAAAAGACTTAGGAAGGAGGAGTTCGCAGGCCCCGCACACCCGCTCTCGGATAACAGAGGAAGGGATAACGGAAAACAAGAGCCCACGTTACTCCCAGTGAGTGGTCGAGAATCAGCCGCAGCCCGTGGGTGTGAAGACGTAGTGGAACAGACCCCTGAGCACACTGTTGACCGGGAGGGAAGATTCTGATCTCGCCCCTTCCCTCTGCCCACCGCTCTTCTCTGAATCTTTTCCTCTTCCTCCTTCCTCACCTTCCCTCTCGTGGAATGGAATCCTGGCTAAGTAAAGCCTTGGAGTTTAGATTCTTTAAGTGGCGCCCACTGCCCCTAGGAAGACAGCCGTGCACTGTGGCTGCAGGATCCCCGTGGCCTTGCCCCAAGTCCCTCTCCAGTAACAAACCACCCACTACTGGCCCTCCCTCTGTGGTCCAGCCGGCTGCGGCTAGGTGCAGCTCCCCGAAGGAGGCTTCCAGCTCTTCCTGAAGCCCTTCCATGGCCTGTTCTGCTTCCAGATTTTCCACCCCAAGCCACTCCCTGGCTGACCCCCTCTCACACTTTTGTTCCCTGCAAGGAGATCTACAGAATGGACCTGCCAAAACTGCTCCTGCGCTTCTTTGGCCGCTCATTGTTCCCTCGTCTCCCCTTCTACCGATGGTCTTGAGGGTGTAGACTTGGCAATTCACTTTTTAAACACGAAAATCCTAGCTAAGAATCTACCATGTGGCCATCATAGGCCTTTCCCGTTTGTGTCCCCAGGGCTGGCACACAGGAAATGGCCCATGTTATGTGCTCCAGAGCTAGTGATGGCTTAAATGAACACATGTGTTCCCTCATCCAGACCCTGCCCTGGCAGGCCGCTCCTCACACTGAGTAAGCTCTGAATGTCCAGACCTTGAGACGTTTCCTGCAAAATCCTGGGAGTTCAGCAGGCGGGCTGAAGGCACCCAAAGGCCAGGTAGCTTTGAGATCATTTTATTCTTTATTTTTTAAATAAATTAATTTATTTGTTGGTTTTTTGAGGTAGGGTCACACTCTAGCTCAGGCTGATCTGGAATTCATTATGTAGTCTCAGAGTGGCCTCAAACTTGTGGTGATCCTCCTACCTCTGCCTCCCAAGTGTCACCATGCCTGGCTTGGTTTTTAATGTCTTTCTTTCTTTCTTTCTTTCTTTCTTTCTTTCTTTCTTTCTTTCTTTCTCTCTCTCTCTCTCTCTCTCTCTCTCTCTCTCTCTTTCTTTCTTTCTTTCTTTCTTTCTATTTTTGGCTTTTCAAGGTAAGGTTTCACTGTAGCCCAGGCTGACCTGGAATTCACTATGTAGTCTCAGGGTGACCTTGAACTCAGAAATCCTTCTACCTCTACCTCCCGAGCACATGCACCACCACGTATTCTTTCTTTCTTCCTTCCTTCCTCCCTACCCTCCCTCCTTCCTTCCTTTCTTTCTTTCTTTCTTTCTTTCTTTCTTTCTTTCTTTCTTTCTTTTTAAAAATATTTATTTGAAAACACAGAAAGACAAAGAGGAAGAGAGAAAGAGGGAGAGAGACAGAAAATGGGTGCACCAAGGCCTCTTGCTGTTGCAAAAGAACTCTAGATGCATGCACCACTTGGCTTGCGCCTGGCTTTATGTGGGTACTGGGGAATTGAACCTGGACTATCAGGCATTGCAAGCAAGCGCCTTAACCTCTGAGCCATCTCTTCAGCCCTTAGCATCATTTTAAATCAGAGCTGGCAGAGCCATATCCCAAGTTGTAGAACCGGAACAAAGGGTGGGCTCGTTCCTCAGTGGATACAGCCATGTGTTATGACCATGAGTTGGGGGTTGTGCTGGGACTAGATCTGGAAAGGACCCCCAAGGGCACATGTGTTAGACACTGGGCCCTGTGCCACCCAGAGTAGCCATCCTTGTTCTTTATATCCAAAGAGGCAGCCAAGGCACCTGGTGCTTCTGGTAGGTGGTGGGACTTTTAAGACGGGGGAGGCTAAGCCAGGCATGGTGGTGCATGCCTGCCATCCTAGCACTTGGGAGGGAAGACTGCTACAAGTTCGAGGCCAGCCTCAGCTATGGAGTGAGACTGTCTTTAAAAAGTGGGGACTTGGGCTGGAGAGATGGCTTAGTGGTTAAGGCGCTTGCCTGCGAAGCCTAAGGACCCAGGTTCAATTCTCCAGGTCCCACATAAGCCAGATGCACGTGGCACATGCATCTGGAGTTTGTTTGCAGTGGCTAGAGGTCCTGATGCGCCCATTAGCACTCCCTCTCTGTCTTAAATAAATAAGTAAATAAATAAATAAAATAGGGTGGGAAAGATGGCTTAGCAGTTAAGGCGCTTGCCTGTGAAGCCTAAGGACCCTGGTTCCATTCTCCAGGTTCCATGTAAGCCAGAGGAACATGGTGGAAGATGCGTCTGGAGTTCATTTGCAGTGGCTACAGACCCTGGCACGCCCATTCTCACTCTTTCTCTCTCTCTCTCTGACTCTCTCTGTCTCTAATAAATAAATAAATAAAATAAATCAGATTTTTAAAAAAAATTTCAAAAGTGGGGACTTTACTGGGAGATGTTAGCCAGTTGGGGTCATGTCTTCGAAGGGGACTGTGGGACTTTGGTATCCACTTCCTTTTTTTCTGGCTGCATCTCGGCCATGAGATGGACAGTTTCCTCTGCTGGGTGCTCTTGCCATAATGAGCTTCCTCACTACATGACCAAAAGCAGTGGACCCACTGAGTACTGACCGGGACCTTTCAAACCACAAGCCAAAGCAAACTTTTCCTCTTTGATTATGTCACACATTTTGTGACAGCAACACAGAATCGATGAATAACACAGCAGGTTGGTCTCCTCCCTTTCCCTTGCCTGTATCAGACCTGACTGATCAATCTCTATATTCCTTCCCATGATGCCTGTTTGCAGCTTCCAAGTTTTTCTTCTAAGAATCCAAAGCACCAGCTGGGACTGAAACCCAATTACCATCCCTGGCCGGTTGGGGCTTTAGCTGTGTGTATGTGCAGGATCCAAGATGGTGGCTCTGGCCACAGGCGTCCGTGGACCATGCTCAGCCTGTGAGTTTCCCGCGACACCCACAACCAACCACAGGGACAAGTGGCTGTCTTGGTGTGTGCACTTTGGGCAGAGCTCCAGAGTCTAGTCCGGGCAGATGAGACCAAGTTGGTTCAAGGACACTTTAGCCTTGCATCTTACATGGGGTGTGACTTCCAGCTGGCACTTAGTCACTCATCAACTGTGGCGTGGGCATGGATTAGGGACCCTGTTCCAGAGGCTGGGGATACAGAGCATTGCCTCTTCTCATGGAGTCCAGGGAGACAGATTAATAGGTTAACAGCATGGGTGGACAGAAGAATGAGTCATCAACGCGCAGAGGGGCTAACAACTGGGAGAGATAAACACAGTGAAAAGAGACCATGGAAGGAGGGAAAGAAAAATGAATGATCATCAGGACCTAGCCATGGAGTGTTTGATGGGGGAGACTCGACGGGGAGGGACGGGCTCCGGCAGTGCCCTACGAGGGGTGTGGACAGCCCTAGCACGTGCCCCCACACTGCACTCACGCACTCTCGATGAGCTGCTCCAGGTCCTGCACCTTGCGGCTCAGCTCCTCGGCTGGCGGGAAGCTCTTGCCCACCTTCATGAAGAGAGCCGCGATCTTGTTGCTGCGGAGGAAGCCGGCCGCCCGTCGCCGCAGCCCGTGCAAGACGCAGGCCTCCACGGCCGCTGTGGGTGGAGGGGCACGAGCGATGGTTAACAGGCCTGTCTTGTCCATGCTCCTCAGCACCAAGGGTGACTCAGTGCCACAGGTGAACCCACACATCCTGCCCCTTGCTCCCACCACATGGCCCAGAGGCAAGAGAGCTAAGTGGTTAGCCCACAGCTGGGGTCAGAGGATGACCGTCTGGGTTCACGTCCTCTGCCAGCTATGAATGTGCTGTGTGTCTTCCTCCCCTCTCTGCCTTGCGCAACCTGCCCAGGGGTGGGACGCTCTAGGCATAGGCCAACTGGCTCCTTCCCAAAGCTTCACATATACCGCTCAGAGAGTTTTGACAAAGGATCAGGGAGTACAAGAAAGTTCCAGAGGGTTCTGTATAACATTCAATGTCTTCTTTGGTTTTTCGAGGTAGGGTCCTGTTCTAGCCCAGGTTGACCTGGAATTCACTATGTAGTCTCAAGGCTGGCCTTGAAATCACAGCGACCCTCCTACCTCAGTCTCCTGAGTGGTGGGATTAAAGGCATGCACCATCATACCTGGCTTATTCAATTTCTCAAACCCAAACACTGGGATCAGAGTTAGAGAATAATAATAAATCGTTTTCTTTGTGGTTTTGTCTTGGCAGTGTGTTGAGGGTTGAACCCAGGACTTTGTGCTTGCCAGGCAAGTGCTTTAACATTGTGCTACATTCCCCGGCCCTTCCTACACTTTTTATATTTATTTATTTGGCAGAGAAAGAGGGAGAGAGAGAGAGAGAGAGAGAAGAGAGAGAGAGAGAGAATGGGCGTGCCAGGGCCTTCAGCCACTGCAAATAAACTCCAAACATGTGTGCCCCTTGTGCATCTGGTTAATGTGGGTCCTGGGGAATGGAACCTGGGTCCTTTGGCTTCGCAGGAAAGTGCCTAACTGCTAAGCCATCCCTCCAGCCCATCTTTGTACATGTTTTATGTTGAGACAGGCACTGACATCCTACAGCCCAGGCTGACCTTGAGCTTTGAAATCCTGCCACCTCAGCCCTCTGAACAGATGGGATGACAGGACTGTGTCATCAGGCCTGGCTACTGTAATTCTTCCATAGTTTCCTACTCCCCTGTGACTTTAATTTTATTTTTTTAATATTTAATTTATTGACTTGAGAGAGAAAGAGCGAGGGGGAGGGAGAAAGAGAGAGAGAAAATGGGTGCTCCAGGGCCTTTAGCCACTGCAAACAAACGCCAGATGCATGACATCTGGCTTATGTGGGTTCTGGGTAATTGAACCTGGGTCCTTAGGCTGCACAGGCAAATGCCTTAACCGCTAAGCTATGTCTCTAGCCCTTCTCTGTGACTTTAATTCAGGTATGTTAGCAAGTCCTGTCATAGAATAAGTATGCTATTTTATCTACATATGAAAATACCCAGAGGAAAATAAAAACCTAAACATAATGAGATACAAAAGGTATTTTATGTAAGTATAATAGCATTCCAATGTACATATGTATTTAAACATGTATGTATATACATACATCAGTGTGATTAATGTGTGCAAATATGCTTAAACAAACATTTTCTACTTTAAAAGGGAAATCTTGCTCATGGCCATCCAATTAGGAAGTAGCAGAGGTGGGATTTGAATCCAGTTCCACTTAGCTTGTGAAGGTGTTGACGCTCCAGCCTCTGGGCCATAGAATGTGCCCCAAATGTGGTTGGCCCCACAGGGAGCCTTCCAGTCATGTGGATGGGCATGGGCAGGTTGGCCAGGTGTTCTTGTTCAGCCTCTTCCATGGACCAAGGTCACAGGAGGGGCACTTGAATATGTCCTTCACTATGATACATTATAGGCATTAAATAAAGCTTCAAGGAGAAAGAAAGGGACGGGTGTGGTGGTGCACGCCTTTAATCCCAGCACTCGGGAGGCAGAGGTAGGAGGATCGCCATGAGTTTGAGGCCACTCTGAGTCTACAGAGTGAATTCTAGGTCAGCCTGGGCTAGAGTGAGAACCTACCTCGAAAAACCAAAAAAAAAAAAAAAAAAAAAAAGAGAGAGAGAGAGAGAAAGAGAGAGAGAGAGAAAAGCCAGGAGTGGTGGCGCACACCTTTAATCCCAGCACTTGGGGAGGCAGAGGTAGGAGGATCACTGTGAGTTCAAGGCCAACCTGAAACTACCTAGTGAATTCCAGGTCAGCCTGAGCTACAGCAAAACCCTACCTAAAAAACAAATAAATAAATAGATAAAGAAAGAAACTCCACTTATATATGCCCACTACCACCAAATGAAAGCTGACTTCTAGGCCTTGCGACACCTATGTCTGGCCACTGTCCAGGTGTAGTAAGAAGCTGACAGCGAGGTTATTTCTGGCACCTCCCGAGCAGGGCTGGCTTGGAGATGGGATCTGATTCACACTCTGGCCTGGGGTTGGAGGGGTGTGCTGCTCTGCTTAGCCAGCTGGACATGATCCTGGGAATGTCAGTGGCTCTTCTAAAAATGTCCCTAGCCACCCCCGCCTGTTACCTAGCAACAGTGGGACAGGTGGAGGCAGAGAAGCCTGGAGACAGCAGCTCTTCATCCCTCAAGAGGATAAGCCTGTGCCACCCAAGCCCCCTGGAGGAAAGGCAAGTCCTGCAGGGTGGGCCACAGTGAATTCTTCATGGGATGCAGGAGTCATCGGATGTGGCTTCTCTCAGTGTTCTGCATTTCCTTATCTCTCTCTCTCTCTCGTTTAGTTTTTCAAGGTAGGGTCTCACTCTAGCCCCGGCTGACCTGGAATTCACTATGTAGTCTCAGGGTGGCATTGAACTCACGGCGGATCCTCTTACCTCTGCCTCCCCAAGTGCTGGGATTAAAGGCGTGCGCCACCACGCCCGGCTCAATGCTATACATTTCCAAATTCTGCAATAGAGTGCCTTTGGGACCCTAAAATAACTTCACAGTCACAAAGCTCAGCATGACGTGGGACCTTGTTTCACAGATGTACCTCCCCCATAGCCAGCCCAGAGCAAGCCGCCTTCCCAAGCCACGGGCAGGCCACCAACTCACCACAGAAGGACATGATGTGGCTGCTGTCTTCATGGACAAACTTGCGTGTGACGGCCTCTTCCATGATCTGCTTCACCTGTGGGAGGCACACGGTGATGGATGGGGTGCTGAAACCCCTGGGGCCTATCTGGGATATTTTAAAAAATTATTTAATCAATTTATTTATTTGAGAAAGAGAAAGAGGGAGAGAGAGAGAGAGAGAGAATGGGCTCGCCAGGCCCTCCAGGCACTGCTAACAAACTCCAGATGCATGCACCACCTTGTGTATCTGGCTTATGTGGTCACTGGGGAATTGAACCTGGGTCCATAGGCTTCGCAAGTAAGTGCCTTAACCACTCACTAAGCCATCTCTCCAGCCCCTATGTGGGATATTTTGATTACTGCTTTTCTTCCAGGCCAGCCTCACCTTGTCTTCTGAGGTCTGCGACTGACGAAGCAACGCTTCTTGGTTTGCTTAATTACTTCCTAGGCTCTCTGTGGAGGACTGCTGCTTCCTTCAGACATCTCACACACACTGTCCCTCCCTCACCACAGTACCCAAAGTAGCCCCCATTCCAACCTGTATTACAAGTCCTTCCGTTCAGAGGATGTGTCACCATTCCTGCTGTTTGTCTATGGATTTGACACCTGCATCCCCTTCCAGCATACAAGTTCCTCTTGTCTGATCCTCCACTGCACCCAGAGCCTAGGACGATGCCTGGGGAGCACAGTAGGTGCTCAGCAAAGTCTCCCCCAAGGAGTAATGGGTGGGTCGGCAAGCCGATCAGCAGATCAAGGAGTCAGGAGGACAGCATGTGGACGGTCAGCTCTGGAGCCCAGGAGAGCCAGGTTCAAAGGCCTGCTTGGGAACTGACTTGGTGTTTCATGTGAGCGAGTTCTGGGAAATAGGCTTGGCAAGGGGAGGCCGCCTGTCCAGGGAGGGAGTGCTGGCACACACTGGGACACTGCAGCCTGTGTGCTTTTCTCACGTGCTCACTCACCAGCAAGTATTTCCCCAGCGCCTCCTTCCACGTGCTGGGCAGGTGACGATATTTGAAAAAGGCAGCCATTAAATGTATATACTATGCTCACCAAACTGCCCAGTAAGCACTTCTTTTAATGTTCATATCCATATATTAATGCTACTCTCACTTTTGGTTAGAAAAGCCTCTCTTTTCAGATGGTGGTGACCTTGGGATGACTCAGAAGGCACCATGGTGCTGAGAAGAAGGGACAGAGGAGTGCTCAGCACTGAAACATCTCTAACACACCTTCCAAGGCTCAGGGTCCATTGCAGAAGAGGTGATGGAAAGAATGTAAGAGCCAAAGGAAGGGTAGGACTCCTTACAACGTGCTCCTCCAGACACAAAATGGCCTGGATATCCATGACCTCACAGCGCCTGACACTACCTACATAAGACCATCATAATAGGAGGAAAAGATCATGACATCAAAATAAAAGAGAGACTGATTGAGAGAGGGGAGGGGATATGATGGAGAGCGAAGTTTCAAAGGGGAAAGTGGGGGGGAAGGGAGGGAATTACCATGGGATATTGTCTACAATTAAGGAAGTTGTTAATAAAAATAAATAAATGAATAAATGAAGAAAGAAAGAAAGAAACAAAGAAAGAAAGAGGCAGCCATGCCTCTGCTCATGGTGGTGACCCTCTGGGGTCTGAACACCCTCTTGCTTTATTGCATCTAGACCTATTTTGCCCAGAGGCATTGTGGGACTCAAGATTTAAAACCTTTTCTCTTCTCTGGGCCTCCATTTCCTAGTGTTGAGATTTGCAAGATCAAAAAGTGATTCAAAGCTCTTTCCTAGCTCACCATCACAGGGGTTCTGAGAAAGTCCTGGATCCCACTTTCCTGTGGCCCATTGTGCATCACCTGCCTGAGTGTGCTGCTGGTTTTCACCATGCCCACCTCCATTCTTTCAGGTTGCTCATGGAGGTAAAGTCAGGACCCAGCGCATCGCTGGCGTTCTCGCTGGAGGACCACACACCTTTCTGGATGGAGCTGCTGGCATGCGACCCACAACCCCCCTACCCAGTTCAGCACCAGCTGTGTGAACAGCTCCCAGCTCAGAAGGCACAAGCCAGGCTTTGCCCAAAGCTTTTCTTTTCTTTTAAAAAATATTTTATTTATTTATTTTTATTTATTTGGGGGGGGGAGAGACAGAGAGAAAGAGGCAGAGAGAAAAAGACAATGGGCACACTAGGGCCTCCAGCCACTGTAAACGAACTCCAGATGCATGCGCCCCCTTGTGCATCTGGCTTACATGGGTTCTGGGAAACAAAACTGGGGTCCTTAGGCTTTGTAGGCAAATGCCTTAACCACTGAGTAATTTCCCCAGCCCTGCCCAAAGCCTTTCTAAGTCAGAAACCTATCCAGCAAGGCCCGTGGAATAGGCCCCATTTTACAGACATGGAAGTGACCTGTCTAGGATAACATGGCAAGACGGGGCAGAGTAGGGAGTCAAAAAGATCCGTTCTTCCACCATGCTCCAGCTGCTATGTCCTGGCCCTTCCAGCTACTATCTGTTGCTAGTTGCTTAGGCAACTCCCATACCTCTCTTTGTTTGACTCAAATGGAGTAACAAATATCACACACTTAGCACAGAGCTTGGTAAAGTGTGCTTGAAATAAAATCTCAGCTGTATGTAAGCTAGCACATATGACTGGACCCTCTCCTGGCTTCATTTTACCATTACTCGGGCTGGAATGTCACCTGTTCAGGTCATTAGACCCCTTGGCTTAGAGTCCCAGGGTAGCTGCTTAAAACACTGGCTGGATTGACAGGCGTGGTCAGCAGCAGTTTTCCATGCTGAGTTCTGAATCCAACTAGAGTGAGTATTCTGTGACTCCAGGCTTCACAGCTACGAGAACTTCTACTGTGAGGTCCCGGACAAAGCAGGGACTCCAGAAATGAAGGAGTGACAACGTGAAGAATCAAGATGGATTGCATGCTTTGGTAAAACACTACAGCTGAGCATTGTTTTCTTGGTGCCAGGGATACAGATGTTGGTAGAGTGCTTGCCTGGCGTGTATGTGTGAAACCCTGGGTTCAATCCCCTGCACTGAATAAAAGTGAGTATACTGGTGTATGCCTGTAGCCCTAGCACTTTGGATGGAAGTAGAGGCAGGAGGATCGGAAGTTCAAGGTCATTCTTGGCTAATCTAGCACATTTAAGGCTAGTCTGGGATCCACGAGATGAGCCATACACACATGCCAAAATCACACACACACACACACACACACACACACACACACACACACGATCTTGTCATCATAATGTGACTAGTAGTAAAACCACCACTGTTTGTCAAAGGAGGAACTAGATCAACAGAGGTGGTAACTCGCCTAGGGCCACACAGCTGGCAAGGAGTGAAGTCAAGACTCATCTCAGATCTGTGCCACTCTAGGGGTCGAACTCCCTTTAAGATACATCATTAAGGTGCTAGAGAAATGGCTTAATGGTTAAGGTATTTGCCTGTGAAGCCTAAGGACCACAGGAGGGAAGAAATAAAAGACATCCTGTCTTGGGCTGGAGAGATGGCTTAGTGGTTAAGGTGATTGTCTGTGAAGCCTAAGGACCCAAGTTAGATTCTCCAGATCCCACACAAGTCAGATGCACAAAGGTGAGGCAAGCGCAAGGTCGCACGTGCCCACTAGGTGGCCCAAGCATCTGGAGTCTGATTGCAGTGGCTGAGGCCCTGGCACGCCAATTCTCTCTCTCTCTTTCTGTCTCACTAAATAAAAAAATCCCGTCTCTTGCTGGTGCACCCATCTCTGTCTTCCTCTCTGTCTCTCTGTCTCTCTCTCTGTCTCTCTCTGTGTCTCTCTCCAAAAAATAATTTAAAAAATCCTGTCTCATGATAAGGTGTAATGAAAGGATCATTTCCCACCCAAATCATTAGAAATAGAAGGAAACTCAATATAGCACAGACTACATATGAAAAGCCCACAGCTAATGCCAAGTTTGATGATGAGAAGCTAAAGGATTT